>UESW01004453.1:228720-392977 GCA_900491605.1 Calamus simplicifolius
AAAAGAAGAAAAGCTTCAACCAACATCCAAAAGCCCCAAAGCTAGGAGAATCTGTGCTGAGGCCTGATTCCACACTTCAAAGGAGTTGGAGAAGAGAAGCAAAGAAGCCAAGCCTGCATTCAAGCTTATTTAATCAGCTTTTCTAAACCTAAGCTTTATTTTGATTATTCTGGTCTAGAGGAGCTGTTTGTATTTAAACTCGAAATTATTTTCTTGTGTACTGATTCAATTAGTGGATTGAATCAGTGGAGGTAGTTGTACCTCATTGTAAGCTTGGGATAGCTTACGGTTGGGTTCGTTGTGATCCCGTTAAAACAACGAGTTGGGTTTTGTGCTGGTAAGCCCGTGTAAAACGGCTAGGTTCGTTGTGATCCCGTTAAAACAACGAGTTGGGTTTTGTGCTGGTAAGCCCGTGTAAAACCGGCTGGGTTCGTTGTGCGCCCGGGAAAACAACAAGTTTGAGTTGTGAGCTTGTAAAACAACTCGGCTGTAATCTAGGGAGATTATAGTGTGGACCCAAGTGAATCTTGGGAGTGGACGTAGGTATGGATTGCACCGAACCACTATAAAACCTTGTGTTTGTCGTGCTCATTTGTCTCTCACTCTATCTCTCTTATATTTCTGTTTGTGCATTGCTTATAAGTTAATTTCTCTCACTTGCACATCTTGAGTTAATTTGTTTAAAACATTTCAAAAAGTCTTAAATTTTTAAGAACCCAATTCACCCCCCCCCCCTCTTGGGTTGCCATCTGGGCCAACAGCTCCTATTTAGGATATTATGGTGCCTAAACGTAGTGGGAGGGTTATCAGAACCCTAGCCTGCTATAGACAGAATAGCAAAGAAAATGTTGTGGTAGCTGATACCAATGATGATGATCCGTCATCATACCAGCATGTGATGGATGATCATGATAAGGACAAATGGCTAGAAGCCACGAACCAAAAAATGGAGTCTATGTACTCCAATACTGTCTGAGAACTTATAGATCCACCTAAAGATGTCAGGCCCATTGGATGTAAATGGATCTTCAAGAAGAAAAGAGGAGCGGATGGGAAGATAGAGACCTTCAAAGCTAGACTTGTGGCAAAGGGTTATACCCAGAAGGAGGGAGTTGACTACGAAATATGGTAGATGGACGTCAAGACAGCCTTTCTAAATGGCTATCTAGAGGAGTCCATATATGGAATAACCAGAGGGGTTCATTGTTAAAGATCAGGAGCAGAAAGTCTGTAAGCTTAAGATCTATCTATGGACTCAAACAAGCCTCTAGGTCTTGAAACATTAGGTTTGATGAAACTATCAAAACCTTTGGCTTCGAGCAAAATGTTGATGAACCTTGTGTATACAAGCTCATTAATGAAAAAAGTGTAGTTTTCTTAGTACTTTATGTAGATGATATCTTACTCATTAGAAATGATGTGAAAATATTATCTAATCTAAAGAGATGGCTGGCCGAACAATTCCAAATGAAAGATTTGGGAGAGGTGAGTTATGTTATTGGTATCCATATCATTAGGGATAGAAAGAATAAACTCCTAACAATGTCTCAGGCATCTTATATCGATAAAGTGATGGCTCATTTTTTGATACAAAATTCCAAGAAGGGTCTTCTTTCGACCCGACATGGAATTGTTCTCTCTAAAGAACAGTGTCCTAAGACACCACAAGAAGAAGAGGACATGAGACGGATTCCATATGCATCGGCAGTTGGAAGTCTAATGTATGGTATGCTATGTACCAGACCAGATATCTGCTATGCAGTGGGAGTTGTTAGTCGATTCCAGTCAAACCCTGGGATAGAGCACTGGGTGGTAGTAAAGCACATTCTTAAGTATCTTTAAAGAATGAGATATTATATGCTTGTGTATTCAGATGGAGACCTGAACCCCTTAGGATACATTAATTCTAATTTTCAATCAGATAAAGATTCTCGAAGGTCGACATCTGGATCAGTGTTTACACTTGGTGGTGCAGAAGTTGTTTGGAGAAGTATCAAACAATCTAGCATTGCTAATTCTACCATGGAAGCTGAGTACATAGCGGCTTGTGAAGTAGCTAAAGAATCAGTTTGGCTTAAAAAGTTCTATACTGACTTGGAAGTTGTTTCAGGAATGGATATGCCATTGATATTATTATGTGATAATAGTGATGCTGTGGCTAATTCAAGAGAACCCAAAAGCCATAAAAGAGGCAAGCATATCGAGAGAAAATACCATCTCATCAGAGAGATCGTGTATCGAGATGATGTCAACGTTATGAAGATAGCATCAGAACAAAATCTGGCTGATCCGTTCACAAAGACGTTGCCCCAGAAGATGTTCAATAAACATCTTATGGGAATGGGATTAAAAGATATATCACATCTGCTTTAGGGCAAGTGGGAGATTATTAGGAATAGTGCCCTTGAAATCAGATGTATTTATACTTTTTAATTTTTTGAATTAATAAAAGAAATATTTTTCTTCAATATTACCTCGTTTATATGAAAGATGAATGTTTATATGAAAATCCAAAATATATTATGAGGCTGTAATTTTAGTTTAATGTATGCAAGAGGATTAAAATTATAGCTAATATATTTAATATATCCATGATTGATAGAAGTAAGGATCTTCTATTGCTAATCATTAATACGGTCCATGAATATTCTGAATGTGACAATCTTATCCGGATTGTTGTGTAGAGATACTTAGTAGAGGTATTATATATAATAAGATTATATAGGGCTTGGACCGACATAATTTGAATCTTTATTTAAGACCGTTATAAAGAATTCAATTTATGTCACAAGATGATCATATGTAAATCAACCTTAATCCTGATTTAATAACAGACTCCTTGATTGTGCTATTGGATCTTTTGATTTGTTTGTTAAAGCTCATTTGATGTTGGGCCCAATACTTACATCTTGGAGGTTTAATAACATATTGGGCTGGAAATGTGATTTAAAGATATAGAATCCATGGCTTTTGAAAATAAGCTTAAAATTAGTTTTCTTAAGTGTTGATTATGTGGCTAAATAGTTATGCGCACAATTTATGATCCGATCATAAATTAACTATTTAACTAGTAAATCAATGGTTCTTAAAGAATAAGAAAAAATTAGAGGGGTATAATGATCTTTTTTACCTAGCTCTAATTATGAACTAATTATGGAGGGTTGAATTACATGTAATGATTATAACTCAAGTTTTTCGAGTAAGTTAATCTGTAATTTTCAAGAGTGCATCTTGAGTTTTTAGTGGAATAACTTCAAGATTAATAAACTAAATAAATAATTAAAGAGTTTCAATTGAGTGTATTCAAGTTTATTGGAGCTTAAAATTATGGATCCATGGTCCCCACACCGTCTTAGGTTAATCGCATCGAATACTCTTGGATTGAATAATTAATATGATTAATTATTTATTTTTCTTAAATAAAATATTTATTGAAACTTTATAATAAAGAGTTTATTATGAAGATAAATAATCAATTTGATTGATTATTTTTCTCACATTTATTTTGGTACAATAAATTAGTTATTGGATAAATAAAAATGTATTTAGACACATTGTTCATATAATAATTGATATGAATGGTTGCACATAAGTGTTATTTTGGAACATCACAAAAGAGAATTTTTCTCTTATAAGTGGCGCATATTATGAGTTGATGAGAGAGAGAGTCAGAGAAATTTTATTTTTTGATAATTTTGATAATATGATTATTAAGAATATTAAAAATAAAATAGTAAATTTGATTTATTAGATATTTAAAATTAATAATATCTAAAATTATTAAATGAGATTTGATAATTTAGATATTATTATATTTAATTTAGATATTATTTATAAATTAGTTGCAAATAAGAAAATAATTTTTCCTTAATATGATCAAGGAGTTGACGTACATGTGAGAATTGTTCCGATCAAAATAGGTTGTAACAATAAACGTTATCTACATCAAATATTGTAACAGATAAACTTTATCTAAATGTTGTAGCAGATAAACATTATCTAAATTAAATGTTGTAACAGATAAACATTGTCTAAATTAAATATTGTAACAGATAAACGTAATCTAAATTAAATTAATTTATTTTTTTTGATTCATCTAAAGCCTATAAATATGGCATAAGGTGGACTTTCATATAATAAGGGAAAAACAAAAGAAAAGTTTCTTTCCTCCTTTTCTCTCTTATTTTATATGTGCCAAGTTGTGAGAAATATAGAAAAATAAGAGTGAGCTCACTCTCATAATTCGATACCGATCCTGAGAAAGGTGAGGAAGGCTCTAGTTTTATTTTAATTTTGCAATTATTTTATGAAGTACCTTGGCCCATAAACTCTACCATAGGATTCTTCATCCATAGCTACGAATCCGATAGTAGGGTGCGTCTATTCTTTCGAGACCTTAACATGTTGGTATGTTTTTATGTTTAAAAAATTATATGATATTTTTTCTTTTCATATGGCAATATTAATTTTATGCATATTAAATGATCTGCATGCTTGCTTACACATATATATATATATATATATATATATATATATATATATATATATATATATATATATATATAATTTTTTTGAATACCAACATGCTATACAATCTAAATCCTCATTCGACTTTCTAGAAACATAACCTCATATTTAATGTATATTCAGGTTTTGTATTTCCATATAAAATAGCTAAAAAGGTTTAATCTCAAATAGCTTAAGCTGATCCATCGGACTTGTAGCTTGTTAGCCTACTCGGGTTAGGTCATTCTAAACCCCACTAGGACTCCATTTGGATTCGCTGTTGACCCTGATTATAGGCTCAGAGCTACTTTGTTGGATTAGCTATTGGCCCTACTATTAGCTAACAACTATCTTACATTACTATTGACCAACAACAGCTTAAAGATATCCTAACAACCAATCTAAATAAAGCTTAATTAGGGCTACTATGCAATTTAACTTGGTATATTTAACTCATTCTAAAATATTACAATCCACTCTCTATCCTATCACTTCTTTGAGAGGCTCAACAGATCTAGGTTTTGCCCCTGCTACTTATCCCTTCCTCTCGCTTTTGCTTACTCTTTAATCCTGTTATGTGCCCTATATTTCTCCTCTCTCTATCTCTATTACAATCGCTCTCCTTTTTTATATATTTCCCTCGATATGCTCTTCTCCAGTATTCCCTTATACTTTGGTACTTTCTTCCCTGTCTCTCTCTTTCCAGCATCATTTTTCATCTTAGTTGTTATCATCCTTCAACCTTATAAGCTTGAAGCAATAATTGGAGTCCCTCTCTACCTCATGAAGATTGTACTTAGAGCTCGTACTCTAGTCCTTATCTTTAGCCTTCACCCTATTTTCATTTAAGTTCAGCCTCTATTTCCTTTGAGCTCTTGATGTTCTCCACCATTATCTCTAATTCAATATTTGTATTCATAAAAATATAATCACTCCATGAACAAATCTAATTAAAAAACTTAAAAAAAAAAAGAAATTATCACTTTCTTAGAAGGATTCCTAACCTTAGATTGAAAAGAGAAGAATTTAGATGAAAAACCATAGAAATTGGGGGAGGGGGAGAGGAAGGGACCAAGAGAGAACTTTAGATTTAGAGGAAAGGATAATGAAGTTCTTACCTTTAATATCTATTTAATTTTTTTCATTTAATTTATTTAATTATGTTGTTGAATTATAAGTTAATCTAAGGTTGACTTGTTGAGACATGACCTTGGCATCAAAATATATCAATGTCCATAGTTAAGTTTAAAAACATCATATAAAACTGCTCTTCATTTCAAAAAATCCCAAGTTTAATCTAAAATCTCAATCGCAACATTCAAAACATCACCCCTCTAAAACAATGATCACACATGCGACGTATTACTGTGCACGCCCCTAGATGCAAACAATCCAATTATATTCTTTCACTAAATGAAAGTAAAATCTCATATCTAAAGTGTATCTAAGTTTTCTATTTATAGACTAAATTAAGGATCTGACCATTATTTGCACAATTGAGCATATATGCATATCATACACTTAGTAATTATTGTAAATCAGTAGATTGCTAGTGGATAAATTGAGCTTATTGTATTTGAATTGTATTATTTCATAGAAGAAATCTAAATTTATGTTGTGTTATTCCAAATTAAATTTACTTGATCATGGAGTTTATTTTAAATACAATTTTAAATATTGTTAAACTAATTAGCAACATATCATGCTTACCCCTACTTTAACCCAGTAAATTTCCAACTTAGAAGTTACATTTGTTTTGCATTATGAATCTACGTCTCTTTCCCGTCTATATATCTTGCATGTATTCATGGCAAGCAAAATTGGCTAGACAAGAAGAAATGGATGTACTATATAGTACAATAATATTTTTTTATAATGCTAAATGCAAAGTTTTATGGCACTCGTACTGATGTTTGAGGTCAATATCCTTATTTACTTCTGTCACTCTTATGGCCACTAACTGCATAATTAATGGGGCATATTGTACATGCATGTGATTGCTAGCTATCCTAAAATGGAAGGATCTAGTTATGCTTCTACAATATTAACTTATTTGATAATACTGGCCATGCTAAGTGACATGATAAAATGAGGCATTAATGCTAAAATGCCTACTTCCTGGTCTTTAGAAAGTTCATCCTGCTATAAATAAAAGCTTCATCCATCCTGAAACTACATTTTTTCTGAAGAATATGGTGAGTATTTTTCTTTTCCTTTTGAACCATTTTCTCAATTGCAAGAGTTATTTTATCAATAAATAAGGCTAATTTAATCTTCAATTGTCCTACGTCAATTGTGACACAACTAAACACCTAAATTTCTTTTGATATAATATGGAATATTTTAAATAAACAAAATTGTTGATTGCATGGAAATAGAGAGAAGTTACCTCACTCTTCATGTTGTGTGGCTCATATTCTCAAAATGCTTCGTATGAAATCTAAGTAACGTGAGGTAAATATGGCTTGCGACGGTGTTGTTTCTTATCGCAACTCTTTTCTGGGATTGATCCGGCAAGATTTGGGGAGGGGTTTCTATCAGATGGGTTCTGTGAGGGCCTACATAGTTTATCAGGTCTGGTTATCTTGAAATCGGTTTGTGTTCACTGATGAGACTGCCCCTTCCCACAGGATAGTCAGGACATCATTCTCATTATCTGTTGAATACATCTTCCATTATACAGCTCTTGGCAGCGCACCGGCGTACGGTCTTCATCTCTTGGGAGCCCCACCTCTAGGGTTTGTCAAAATCAACTTTGATGGGAGTGTATGAGGCAAATGTGCCTGATCGACTTTTGTGATTCATGGGTCGGATGGTGCGATGTTGGCGATTGGAGGATTTGGCCTCCTTGACTCTTCAGTTCCTCTTGTTGAGCTGTACGCTGCTTAGGCTGGTATTTACTATGTCATTCGCAACCTCGGCGCCCGCAGTCTTATTATTGAGGGGAATTCTATTAATGTTATCCTCTAGTTTCGAAAGGACTTTTACGACCATCTGCCAACCAATCCCTTGATTTGTAACATTCGATCTATCCTTCAGGGAGCCTACAATGCCCAGATTCAGCACATCTACCAGGAAGCCAACTCAGTGGCTGACTAGATTACCTCTCGGATGGCCCATCACTCCGGGTTCTAAAGCTGGAAGCAGGGATATCCATGCCAACTTGTGCTTACTCAAATTTTGTATTCAGATATATTGGGTTTGACTCAACCTAGATTGGTGTGATCATCTGTCTCTACAAAAAAAAAGGTACCGATTCATTCACATCATTTTATCTTTATATTTTTTAATCTTATTAGAATTTATGTTATTTTTTATCTAATCTTCAACACGTGATCATGCTTTTATCCATTATCACTCAGGATTGATTTAGATCTGACTTTGGCTTCAGAAATGATCATAAGGATAATTTTTTATGCACTACTTATGGCGCAGAATGCATCATCGCATTTGATGATTGATTTGTGCATGTGCAATAAAAATATTTTTATCTTTTTTATGTTGCATGTGGGATCACATGCATGTGTACGTATGCACAAATAAATCATCGCGATACATTTCTACGTTTCTGCATCACGTGCTAGGCGCAAAAATTTTATCATCACCATAATTCTTAAAACCAACATTTTTACCCCACCATCCTGACCGCTTTCACTGCGTGTGGGCCAGGACAAGTAGCAAAATGCAACCGAAGGGAGCGCAACAAAGGAAAGCGGTTGTCTAGAGAGGAGCCCCAAACCAATCCACTGGATGACCATGGACCAAAAACATTGCATGGGTCGGAGTGGACTCAGTCTCCCCATTTTTCCCATGAGTTTAGCTAAGGCACTGTGAGCATGGTTGTAATCCCCCAGATTGCTTAACTGCTCGTGAGAGTTATCACGAGATCAGAAGATAGACTCTAGATATTTGAACTCCAAGTATATCTAACTACAGAGTCCCTTAATTTGGGGACTCTGCATTGCCTATAAAAGATAATGTGGAAACCTCCTCCCTGTCATACGTGGATGCCCCCTTCTCATCATCTTCTCGTGCGGACGTTTCTTTCCCAGCGCGCCTGCCTCTGGTAAGTCCCTGTCCATGCCTAGGAGAGAGAAGGTTAGAGGGAAAAAAAAAGGAAAAAAGGGAGAAACATGGAGAAACCAGGTTACAGAACCCAGCTCCCTTCCCTGTGCCGACACAGGTTCGGCCCGGCGGCATGCCCGCTGCCTCGCCGGGCCTGAGCCCCGATCGACAACTCCATCGGCACCGGGGGCGGTGTCCGATGGGGTGCCGGAGGAGAGAGAGAGAGAGAGAAGAGAGCGAAGGCGGGAGAAAGAAGCCTGGGAAGATGGAATTTACCGGTGGTCCGATCCTTGGTTCGGGCCCGGCGGCGTGCTCGCCGCTTCGCCGGGCCTGAGCCTTGGTCGGCGACCTCTACCGGCGCCAGGCTTGCGTCCGGTGGAGGTCCGGCCAGCCATGGTGGCCGGCCGTGCCGCCGGCACGTCTCGTGGCCACGGTAGATAGTGAGAGAGAAAGAGAGGAATAAAAGGGAAATTGAAGAGAGAGAGAGGAGGGGAGGCCGGCCGCGGCGACGGCCGGCTTTGGTCCAGCCAACGGCGGCCGGACCGACGCCAATTTGGCCGAATTGACGCCGGCACCATGGAAGACACGCGAGCGATGAAAGAGAAAAGGAAGATTGAGTGATGAATTGATGAGAGAGAGAGAGTGGGGGAGGCTGGCCGCGGTGGCAGCTGGCCACAGTCCGGCCAACGGCAGCCGACCACCTCCAATTTGGCCGGCGGCGGCCCTGGCCGCCAGCACGGCTTTCGGCTCCTCTGTTTCTTTTGGAAACAGAGGAGCGGGGTAATGAGGATTACTGGGCCGGTTGGGCCGTTTGGTGATTTGGGCTTATTGGGCCGGTTGAGGAGCCCAGTTTGAGCAGCATTTTGGGTCCTGTATCGAGCCGAGAATGGCAAAGTAAATATATGGCCCGATCAGGATTGATTCTAGTTTTTGGGGATAATTTTGTTTCCCTATTTGGGTATATACATTGAGAGATATTCAAACCCAAAGTTGGGCTCGTGAAGTGGTTTGGGTAGAGTTTAAGAATTATTTTATAATTCAGATTTTAAAAATTTAATAATAAAAAATGATACTGTAGGTTCCCAGGTGTCTAATTAGCTAAGTTATCAATTGAAATTTGCGTACTGTGATAAGTAAGTCAAGTATTATAATTTTATAAATTATTTAATTTGTGAACTGTGAACTTACAGTTAAATATAATTATGTTAATTTGATAAAATCATGTTATTACTATGATAATATGTAATTATGATAATGACAGTAAAACTTTATGTGTCACCGTGGTTCTCACATGATAGATTATCATATGACAGATTCTCACATGACAGATTATCACATTATCACATGATAGATTATCACATGACAGATGAGAGAATACTGGTACCAGGACCCTTCCTCTTAGGGGATATTTAAGAGTGATACACATGATGTGTATTGTAGGGCCGTGGGACACATAAAGAAAAATAATGAGAGTAAAAACAATGTTTTGTTTACATCGCATATATTCTAGTAATTATTATTGAATTCAGTATAAAATTAATTGATTTGATGACCTGAACATGCTGATAGCATGATAAAAGAAATTTTGAAATTATATTAGGCTTACTTATTGAGTGTGAGCTCATAGAATTCTCACAATGTTTTTCAGAGCCTCAGAATGAAGAAGGATAATTGGCATGGAAGAAGCTTCTATTAAATAGACTTAGTTTCATTCTATTGATTTAGTTCAGATTTGCTTGTGTGTAGGGCAGATAGCCAAGACTGATAATTATGGTTTGTAATAAATCATGGATGTGAATTTTGATGTATATTAATTTATGTGATGAAGTTCGAGACGCCTTGCATGCCTGGCATGCAGCGGGTTGTCATCCTAGCTCAAATTTTGGGACTAGGGCATGACAGCTTTAGTGGTATCAGAGCATGGTTATGACATTAGGGACATATACATGATGATACTTTAAGCAAAACACTAGAGTGACATAGAGACAATTATAAATTTAAAAGAATCTCAGAAATTATGCTTTGAAAGCCTAACAATTAATGTTTACAATGATATTAATTACAACTAATTTATCAGGAAATAAGAATGGCACATCGCACTAGAAGTCGACAAAATGATGAGAGTTCCCAGGTTGGTAATGCAGGCCAACCGGGAGGTCTGGAAGCCACCGGAGCTGCTGCCCCTGCCAATTCAGTTGGGACTGATCAACAGCAACTCCAGACCGAGATGCTTCAGGTTCTCTCGGAAATGGCGCAGTCGATGCGGGACTTGCAGCACCATATTCTGCATGCCTTGTCCGCTCAGCCTACTCACACTACTTCACAGACACAGCCTGCCCCTCCTGTTTCATAGACTCAGCCCGACTCTACTGCTCCACAGACCCAGCCTACTCCATCTCAATCCTGGGTAGGGGTTGGCCGCAGCTTTGCAGACTTCAAGAAATTTGCCCCTGCCCCTTTCTCTGGATCCATCAACCCTGTTGATGCTGAGCGATGGGTACGAGACATGGAGAAGGCTTTTATGGCCCATGGTAGTCAGGATATGGAGCGTATCAGATTTGCCACCTACCTTCTCCAGGGAGAAACCTATGATTGGTGGTTAGTCAAGGAGCAATGTCGGAATGGACAGATTATTTCTTGGGGAGAGTTTAGAGAGATATTCTTCGACAAATATTTTTCTAGGAGTGTACAGAGACAGATGGAATCAGAATTTATCAAGCTGGAGCAAAAGGATCTTTCTGTGGCCCAATATGAAGCCGAATTCACCAGGTTGGCCCGTTTTGCTCCAAATATTATGACTAATGAAATAGCCAAGGTCACCAGATTCACTGAGGGACTGCGATCCAGACTGAGGCAAGCGGTCAATATATTTGAGCTCCTCACTTACAGTGCTGTAGTGAATAAGGCCTTGGTAATTGAGAGGGATATGAATGTTGTTCAAAAGGATTGGGAGCTGCAGAAGAAGAGAAAAGGGCCTACTTCTGGCCAATCCTCTGCTCAGGTCAAGAAGAAGGGTGCACAGCAAGCTCCAGCTGAACCACAGAATAAGGAAACTCGTTGCATTCATTGTGGTAACTCCCACCCTGAAAAGCCTTGCCGCAGAGTGACTGGTGCCTGTTTTGTCTATGGAAAAACTGATCACAAGATTGCTACATGTCCCTTTCGGAAGGATCATCAGCCTTCCTCAAGTCAAGGAACAAGCCAGCAACAGCAGCAGCAGCCACCGAGGACCCAGGGATGGGTTTTCAACCTCACTTAGCAGGACGCTGCTGCATCTAATTCTATGGTGACAGGTATATCCTTTAATGTTATATCTAGTATTACATTCTTATCTAGTGCAATGTATTGATGGTTAATGAACAGTAGGTGCAATCCTTAATGTTAAAACAAATTACACTTATGTCCAGAAATGATTAAAGTAGGTACTGCTTACGCTCAAACTTTAATTGACTCGAGTGCCACGCATTCCTTCGTATCTGACATATATCTTGACGAGAATGTATCATTGACACCTATTCCTCTGGAGTAAGAGTTGCATATTGCACTTCCAAATGGAGAGGTTATGAAAGTTGACACAGTATGCAAATCTTGCCTAATTATCTTGGAGGATAGGAGGTTGAATGCTGATCTCATTGTCCTCCCACTGAAGTTTTTTGATGTTATCCTTGGAATGGATTGGTTGGCCTCCTGTCATGCTTTAGTAGACTGCTTCAGGAAGATTGTTAACTTCAAAATTCCAAGCCAGCCTGAATTCAGTTTTATTGGTGGTCAAAAACACCTAGCCTCAATGTTCATATCAGTAATGCAAGCTGAAAAGTATTTGATGAGTGGTGGTCAAGGATTTCTTGCTGTAGTCAAGGACCTTCAGCAAGAAGAGACCAAGTTGGAGGATATTACCGCAAATTTATGGAGAATTTCTCTCGCATTGCTCTACCCCTAACTCGCTTAACCCAAAAGTGAGTGAAGTTTGACTGGACAGTGGAGTGTGAGGAAAGTTTTCAAGAGTTAAAGCAGCGCCTAGTGTCAGCTCCCATTCTTGTTCTTCCAACAGGATCTGAAGGTTTTACTATATACACTGATGCCTCTCGAAAAGGATTGGGATGTGTTTTGATGCAGAATGAAAGAGTGATAGCTTATGCCTCAAGACAACTAAAACCTTATGAGCAGAATTATCCTACTCATGATCTGGAATTGGCTGCTGTGGTTTTTACTCTGAAGATTTGGCAGCATTATCTATATGGAGTGTCATGTGATGTGTATACATATCATAAGAGTCTAAAATACATCTTCACACAGAAGGAGCTAAATTTAAGGCAGAGGAGGTGATTGGAACTATTGAAGGATTATGACCTGAATCTACATTATCATCCTGGGAAGGCCAATGTAGTAGCTGATGCCTTGAGCAGAAAATCCTCTTCTGAGTTAGCTGCTATGATTACCTCCCAGCCTCACGTATTGAGAGATCTGGAGAAGGGAGGTTGGTCTGAGAGTACAGCAGTCTGATGGACTTATTGCAGCACTTGTACTCCAGCCGACCTTAGTTGACAGAATCAAGTCCTCCCAGATGGAAGATCCAGATCTACAAAGGATTAAAGAAGTGGTACAGTCAGGAGTTCAGAATGAATTTTATATAATGGAAGATGGATCCCTAAAATTTGAAGGGAGACTTTGTGTGCCAAACAGTGAAGAGCTAAAGGATGAAATTTTGAAAGAGGCTCACTACTCTCCTTATACTGTGCATCCAGGTGGCACTAAGATGTACAGAGACTTAAAGAAAAATTTTTGGTGGAAAGGCATGAAGAGGGAGATTGCTCAGTATGTGGCCAAGTGCTTGGTGTGTCAGCGAGTGAAAGCCGAGCATCAAAGGCCTGCGGGACCTCTTCAGTCTTTGATGATTCCATAGTGAAATGGGAAAAGATTACAATGGACTTTGTAACTGCTCTGCCCAAAACTCCTAAGAGCAACGATGCAGTTTGGGTCATTGTGGACAGACTAACAAAATCAGCTCATTTCCTACCTTTAGAGTTAGGGTCTCTAGTGAAAGATTGGCTAATTTGTATATTGAGCAGATCGTGAGACTCCATGGTGTTACGGTATCTATTGTATCAGATAGAGATACCGGGTTTGTGTCCCAGTTTTGGAAGAGTCTTCATAAGGCCATGGGAACCAAACTAAACTTCAGTACTGCCTATCATCCCCATCAGATGGACAATCAGAGAGGACCATACAGAATCTGGAGAACATATTGCGAGCCTGTGTGATGGACTTGGGTGAAACTTGGGATAACCACTTACCTTTGGTGGAGTTTGCATATAATAATAGTTACTAAGCCAGCATCCAGATGGCTCCATTTGAAGCTCTGTATGGTAGGAGGTGCAGATCTCCTATATGTTGGGATGACGTGGGGGAAAGAAAATTGCTAGGCCCTGAGCTGATTCAGCAAACAGTAGATAAGGTGCATTTGATCAGGGAGCATCTTCATACAGCTCAGAGCAGGCAAAAGAGCTATGCTGATGTCAGAAGAAGGGAATTGGAATTTTAGGTTGGGGATCATGTCTTCTTAAGGGTATCACCAACCAAAGATGTGATGAGATTTGGGATTAAAGGAAAGCTGAGTCCACGTTATATTGGACCTTTGAGATCTTGAGCAGAGTCAGAGAGGTTGCTTACAGCCTGGCACTGCCTCCGATTCTATCTGGGGTACACAATGTTTTTCATGTATCTATGCTTAGGAAGTATATCTCTGACCCCAGCCATGTCATAGCGTATGATCCTATACAGTTGAGGAAAGATTTATCATATGAGGAGCATCCTTTGCGTATCGTAGACCGCAAAGATCAGGTTCTAAGACGGCGTACCATTCCCTATGTCAAGGTGCAATGGAGTAATCATTCTGAGAGGGAGGCTACTTGGGAACTGGAGGAAGAAATGAAAGAAAAGTATCCACGACTATTTGTATCTTAAAATGGTTAATGATTGAAAACTGTTAGCTTAGTTGATTGTTAGTCCTTGGGACAAAAATTGGACTTTTAATTTTCTCTAATAAAAGTTATCAATTTCGAGGCCGAAATTTTTATAAGGAGGGAAGAATGTAATCCCCCGGATTGCTTAACTGCTCGTGAGAGTTAGCACGAGATCAGAAGATAGACTCTAGATATTTGAACTCCAAGTATATCTAACTACAGAGTCCCTTGATTTTGGGACTCTGCATTGCCTATAAAAGATAATGTGGAAACCTCCTCCCCATCATACATGGACGCCCCCTTCTCATCATCTTCTCGTGTGGACTTTTCTTTCCCAGCGCGCCTGCCTCTGGTAAGTCCCCTATCCATGCCTGGGAGAGAGAAGGTTAGAGAAAAAAAAAGGAAAAAAGGGGAGAAACAGGGAGGAACCGGGTTACAGAACCCAGCTCCCTTCCCTGTGCCGACACAGGTTCAGGCCCGCGGCGTGCCCACCACTTCACCGGGCTTGAGCCCCGGCCGACAACTCCACCGGCACCGGGGGTGGTGTCCGGTGGGGTGCGAAGGAGAGAGAGAGAGAGAGAGCGAAGGCGGGAGAAAGAAGCCTGGGAAGATGGAATTTACCGGCGGTCCGATCCTTCTTCGGGCCCGGCGGCGTGCTCGCCGCTTCGCCAGCCTGAGCCTTGGTCGGCGACCTCCACCGGCGCCAGGCTTGCGTCCGGTGGAGGTCCGACCGGTCATGGTGGCCGACCGTGCCGCCGGCACGTCTCGTGGCCACGATAGACAGTGTAAGACAAAGAGAGGAATAAAAGGGAAATTGGAGAGAGAGAGAAGGAAGGGAGGCCGGCCACGGCGACGGCCGGCTTTGGTTCGGCAAACGGCCGGACCGATGCCAATTTGGCCGGAATTGGCACCGGCACCATGGAAGACACACGAGCGATGAAAGAGAAAAGGAAGATTGAGTGATGAATTGATGAGAGAGAGAGAGGGTGGGGGAGGCTGGCCGCGGCAGCGGCCGGCCACGGTCCGGCCAACGGCGGCCAGACCGCCTCCATTTTGGCTGGCGGTGGCCCTGGCTGCCGGCACGGCTTTCGGCTCCTCTGTTTCTTTTGGAAACAGAGGAGTGGGGTAATGAGGATTAATGGGCCGTTTGGCGATTTGGGCTTATTGGGCCGGTTCAGGAGCCCAGTTTGAGCAGCGTTTTGGGCCCTGTATCCAGGCCAAGAATGGCAAAGTAAATATATGGTCCGAATCAGGATTGATTCTAGTTTCTGAGGATAATTTTGTTTCCCTATTTGGGTGTATACATTGAGAGAGATTCAAGCCCAAAGTTGGGCCCGTGAAGTGGTTTGGGTAGAGTTTAAGAATTATTTTATAATTCAGATTTTAGAAATTTAATAATGAAAAATGATACTGTAGGTTCCCAGGTGTCCAATTAGCTGAGTTATTAATTGGAATTTGCGTACTGTGGTAAGTAAGTCAAGTATTATAATTTTATAAATTATTTAATTTGTGAACTGTGAACTTACAGCTAAATATAATTATGTTAATTTGACAAAATCATGTTATTACTATGATAATATGTAATTATGATAATGACAGTAAAACTTTATGTGTCGCCGCGGTTCTCACATGACAGATTATCACATGACAGATTCTCACATGACAGATTATCACATTATCACATGACAGATTATCACATGACAGATGACAGAATACTGGTACCAGGACCCTTCCTCTTAGGAGATATTTAAGAGTGATACACATGATGTGTATTGTAGGGCCGTGGGACACATAAAGAAAAATAATGACAGTAAAAATAATGTTTTGTTTACATCGCATATATTTTAGTAATTATTATTGAATTCAGTATCAAATTAATTGATTTGATGACCTGAACATGCTAATAGCATGATAAAAAAAATTTGAAATTATATTAGGCTTACTTATTGAGTGTGAGCTCATAGAATTCTCACAATGTTTTTCAGAGCCTCAGGAATGAAGAAGGATAATTGGCATGGAAGAAGCTTCTATTAAATAGACTTAGTTTCATTCTATTGATTTAGTTCAGATTTGCTTGTGTGTAGGGCAGATAGCCCAAGACTGATAATTATGGTTTGTAATAAATCATGGATGTGAATTTTGTTGTATATTGATTTATGTGATGAAGTTCGAGACGCCTTGCATGCCTGGCATGCGGCGGGTTGTCATCCTAGCTCAAATTTTGGGACTGGGGTGTGACAATGGTAGAGAAATCATTTTTCCTAGATGCCATCAATCCGTGTTCTTGAAGACAGGGCGCAATAAAAGAAAACGAAAAAGAAAGATGTAATACCTGGTTCGTGTGAACCAAGGTTGTGGCTATGGGAATTTCTTGCAGACGCTTACGCTCCCGGCATAGCGTTTGGTTCCCCGATTTCCCTTGATCCGAGGCATCGCTGGGAGATTAAAGGAGTTGGAGGGTGACTCCCTCTTTCATACTCTCGCACGCCTTCTCCAGGTAATCCAAGCTTTGTCTCAGAGAGGGGAGAGAAACTATGAGAGAGCGTGACAGGGAGCCGTGTGCATGGTCTCTGTGCCGACTTTGGTTCGGGCTCGGCGGCATGCCCGTCGCCTCGCCGAGCCTGAGACTTGGCCGACAGCCCCACCGGCACCGAAGGCGACATCCGATGGGGTACCGAAGATGAGAGAGAGAGAGAAGAGAACCAATTGGCTCTCTTCCTGGGCCGGAGCCAAACCAGCTCCCGCTGTCGGTTCAGGCCCGGCGGCGTGCACGCTGCCTTGCCGGGCCTAAGCAGTGGTCGGCGACCTCCACCGGTGCCGGGCGTGCATCCGGTGGTGGTCGGCTGGCCAAGGTGGCTGGTCGTGCCGCCGGCACTATAACAAGCCGCGGTAGATCGTGAGAGAGAAAGAGAGAGGGAAAGTGGGGGGGAGTCCGGCAGTGGCGGCGGCTGGCTCCAGGCCGGTCGACGGCGGCCGGGCCACCCAGGATCGTGGCCAGCTGTGGCCCTGGCCGTCGACACGTTTTCTCCCCTATTTCGGGTGAAACAGGGGAGCTGCAGTGATGATGGGAGTGGGCCGGCTGGGCTGTACCAGTTTTGGGCCCTGTTGGGCCGGCTCATGAGCCACTTTGGAGCTATGATTTGGGCCCTGTATTGGGTCGGGAATGGAAAAATAAAAATATGGCCTGATTCAGTGTTGATTCTAGTTTCTTGGGGTATTTTTATTTTCCCATTTGGGCATTTATAGTGAGAGATATTCGAGCCCAAAGTTGGGCCCAGGATTAGTTTGGGTAGAATTTAAGGGATATTTTATTTTAGAGACTTAATTATGTAAAATGATGCTGTAGGTACCCAGATGTCTAAATAGCTGGTTTACAGTTTGGGATTTGCGTACTGAGGTAAGTAAGTCAATTATTATAATTTTATAAATTATTTAATTTATAAATTATGGATTTATAGTTTGCATGCATATTTATGAAATAAGAAAATTGAGTTTTATTTATATTAACTATTTTGAATAGTACCATGAATTTAGAAATGAGTATTTGCTATTACTATTGTAGCAGGTAATATTTTGCAAGAAATGGCTTATCTGTGTATATGCAAAATATAATTACTTTGACCTTGCAAAATATGTTGGTACTATTGAGATAATTATATGCAATTGCTAATAATGTACAAACCATTGTGTATGTGATGTGAGAAACTTATGCTTATGTTGATGCATGATGTGTGACATGTAATTATGATAATGACATTAAAATATACTTATATATGTCGCCATAGTTCTCATATGATGTGAAAAGATGTGAAATGCCAAGTGATACGTGACCCACCTCCATAGGGAAAGATATGTGGAGGACACACATATGTAGGATGTGTTCTGTTTGATTATGATATATGGAGGACACACATCTATAGGATATGTTCTGTTTGATTATAATATGTGGAGGACACACATCTGTAGGATGTGTTCTGTTTGATTATGATATGTGGAGGACATACACTATAGGATGTGTTCTGTTTGAATATGATATGTGGAGGACATACATCTGTAGGATGTGTTCTGTTTGATTATGATATGTGGAGGACACACATCTGTAGGATGTGTTCTGTTTGAATATGATATGTGGAGGACACACATCTGTAGGATGTGTTCTGTTTGATTATGATATGGCATAACGCTGGTACCAGGACCCTTCCTCTTAGGGGACATTTAAGAGTGTTACACCAGTTGGGTGTTGTAGGGCCGTAGGACACATAAGAAAATAATATTATATAAATAGTGGGTTTGTTTACATTGCATATTCTGGTATTTATTGTAAGCTTCCAAAGTAATTTGAGCTGATAATATGCATGTTCTGATAACATGATAAATATATTTAAAATTGAAAGCTTTTTACATACAAAAGTGAGTTGATAATATCTTGAAATGATATGATAATATCTTAAAATGATATATGATTATATTACATTATAATAGGCTTACTTATTGAGTGTGAGCTCATGTAAATTTCATAATATTTTTCAGAGCCTCAAGATTGAAGAAGGATTTATGGGGTTGATGAAACTTTTATTAAAATAAATTAGATCCATCATGTTGATGTAACCCCGGTGGTGCTTGAGTGTAGGGTTTGTAGCCCAAACCTTATAGTTATGGTTTGATTTAATGTTATTAACTTGAATTATATAAGTTATTGTCTTTCTTGATTTAAGTGTCATAAATTGAGATGCCTTGCATGCCAGACATGCGGTGAGTTATCACCCTAGCTCAAATTTTTGAGTCTGGGGCATGACAAAAGAGTTGCCTGAACATCTCAGACCGGGAATTGAACAAAAAAAGGGAACCACCAGTTGATGCAAGATTCAAAACACAAGTGCACTAAATAGGACACCATGATCTTTTATTACTAGGCAAACCATTCCAGACTACGGACAAACACAAGACACAAACAACAAAGCATACATCAAGAAACACAAGAACTAAAGAACACTCTCCATTCCTCAATCAATTGCTGCGGCGGCGGTGGCTCTTTGTTCTCCTAAGGCTGACTTGCTTTCTCGCCAACCACGCTATCCAACCAAACTTACCTCTGTCTATCTATATCATAACAGGACTCTTTTACGATTCTAAAGGTGAGAAAAGAGAAAAAAGTGTTGGGATTGTTTCCAACTCAGATTATTTTTTAGAAGAGAAATCAAGGTAGAAGAAGGGTTTTCTCTCAAGAAAAAGGGTTTTCTCTCAAGAAGAAAATAGATCTATTTCGTTTCATCAAGTACATCACCATATAAATATTGTTTCTTGTTTCTACGGATAAGCATAATCCTCTTATGATCTTATCCATCTAAGGATATCCCACCAAAAGATAAAAAGATAGGCTCATTATTTAAAACCCAACTCAGACTAAATAAAATAAAATAAAATACTAAAAACTAACAACCATTATATTTTAACACTCCCCTTTAATGGTTCTTCTTGGATACCCATGAGATCTCTAAAGTGTATGAATTTCTTCTTGGGTAGTGCCTTGGTGAAGATATCTGCAATTTGGTCTTCAGTCTTCACATACTTGACTTCAATTTCTTTTTCTTCTACCACATCTCTAATGAAATGGTACTTGATTTTGATATGCTTGGTGTGGCTGTGATATATAGGATTCTTTGTCATAGAAATAGTAGATTTGTTGTCACATAACAGAGTAGTAGCTTCTTCTTGCTTTTCACCCATATCTTCAAGTATTCTTCTCAACCAAATTATTTGTTGTGCTGCCAAAGTTGTTGAAACATATTCTGCTTCAAAAGAAGATAACGCCACGGTATCTTGCTTTTTGGATGCCCAAGATATGATACCTGATCCATAAAAGAATGCATATCCTGATGTACTTTTCATATCATCAATACTTCCAGCCCAGTCACTATCACAAAACCCAAATAACTTCACAATATCATCCCTGTTTCTGTCATACATGATCCCATAATCTTTAGTACCTTTGATGTATCTCAAGACTCTTTTTGCTTGTCCAAAGTGAATATTACTTGGCTTTTGCATAAATCTAGAAAGTAAACTTGATGCAAACATAATATCTGGTCTTGTAATTGTTAGATATAATAAGCTTCCAATAATGCTTCTGTATAATTGTGCATTGGCTTCACCACTTTCATCTTCTTTCATCAACTTATCATTTACCACAAAAGGTGTTTCCACACTATTGCAATTTTCTATGTTGAATTTCTTGAAAATGCCTTCTCCATACTTCTTTTGACTGATAAATATACCATCTTTTCTTTGACTTATTTCAATTCCAAAAAATAATGAAGCAAACCCATATCATTCATTTCATATCTTCTCATCATATCATTTTTGAAAGTCAAGATCATATTCTCATTGTTACCAGTAATAATTAAATCATCAACATAAAGAGAGACAATGAGAATATCATTACCTTGCTTCTTCACATAAAGTGTTGGTTCACTTGGACTTTTTAGGAAACCTTTTTTATTGAAGTAGGTATCAATTTGAGAGTACCATGCTCTGGGTGCTTGCTTCAGCCCATATAATGCTTTCTTCAACTTGTATACTTTGTTTTCTTAACCTTTGATGATGAAGCGTTGAGGTTGTTCAACATAAATTTCTTCTTCTAATACTTCATTCAAGAATGCAGACTTTACATCTAGTTGATGTAATTTCCAACTTTTATGAGCTGCTATAGAAATAAGAGTTCAAATTGTATCATGTCTAGCAATAGGTGCAAAAGTTTCTTGATAATCAATACCAGGTAATTGAGAGTATCCCTTTGCTACTAATCTTGCTTTGTGTCTTTGAATAGTGCCATCTGGATTGTGTTTTGTTTTGTAGATCCACTTCAAGCCAATGACTTCCTTATCACTTGGTTTCTTCACTAATTCCAAAGTTTTGTTCTTCTCAATCATATTGATTTCTTTCTGCATTGCTTTATTCCAAACTTCTTCATGCATAGCATTTTCATAAGTTTCAGGCTCAATCATGCAGAAATTACAAGAAGCATAAATGTCACTTAACCTTCTCATTTTTATAGGAGTAGAACTTAAAGATGGACTTGAACTTGAAGTAGTTTATGGTGAACCTTCAACCTTATTTTCTTCATTTTGAGCATCATGAATTTCTTCATCTAGAGAAATAATATTTTCTTCAACTTTCTTTTGCTTCCAATCCCAAGCAACTTTTCATTGAAAATAACATCTCTTCTTATGATCACTTGATTTTGCTTCAAGCTGAAAAGTCTATAACCTTTTTATTTAGAACTATATCCAACAAAGATACATTTTTCACTTACTTCATCAAGTTTATGTCTCCTTTCCTTTGAATATGTGCATAGCACACACATCCAAAGATTTTGAAATGCTTCACTGAAGGCTTTCTACCATACCAGGCTTCAAATGGTGTCTTATTTTGAAGAGCTTTTGTTGGACATCTATTCATCAGATAAACTATTGTATTCACTGCTTCTGCCCAATAAAAATTTGAAAGGCCTTTGTCTTTGAGCATAGATCTAGACATCTCAACAATAGTACGATTCTTTCTTTCTGCAACACCATTTTGCTCTGGTGCATAGCTAACAGTCAATTGTCTTTGTATACCATCATCTTCACAAAATTTTTCAAATTCATTTGAATTATATTCACCACCTCTATCACTTCTCAGCACTTTGATATAATGCCCACTTTATCTTTCCATAAGATTTTTAAACTTCTTAAAGATAAGAAATGCCTCTGATTTATGTCTCATAAAATATACCCATATCATCCTTGAATAGTCATCAATAAAAATAATGAAGTAGATGTTACCTGCATGAGAAGGAGTTTTCATAGGTCCACATATGTCAGTATAAATAAGCTCCAATGGTGCTTTGGCTCTCCATACATGCTCTTTTGGAAATGCCTCTCTATGTTGTTTTCCAAGTGCACATCCTTCACAAGGTTCTTCTTGTCATGTATTGCTGGTAGACCATACACCATATTCTTTTGATATAGACATCTCAAGCTTTGAAAATTCAAGTGCCCAAACCTTTTGTGCCATAACCATGACTCATCATTTACCTCCATCTTCCATGTAGCATCCTTTGCATAGTGCAAAATAAGAGGAAAACTTCTATTTTTCTTCATCTTAATTTTTGCCATAAGTTGCTTTTTTATCCTCTGTCATATAACTTGCAAACATTATTTTCAAAGTGTACCATATGCCCATGCTCAATCAGCTGTCCAACACTCAAGAGATTTTGCTTCAAATCTGGAACAAGTAAAACATCATGAATGAATTTTCTTCCTTTCTTGGTATTGATTTCAATTGTGCCTTTGCCTCTTGCTTGGACTATTGCACCATTTCCCATCTTCACTTGTGAAATTGAAGAACTGTCAATGTTCACAAAAATAAACTTGTCTCATGTCATGTGATTGCTGCAACCACTATCAAGATACCACATGTTATTACTTTGCTCTTCTGCAGTTTGACATGCATATAGTGTGCTTTGTTGACCTTTATTTTCTTCTGAGAAGTGTGCTTGTTCACTTGCTTTGTATTTGCACTCTTTTTGAACATGTCCAAACTTTTTGCAATTATAACATTGGGGTTTGCCCCTAAATCAGCAATCTTTTTCAGCATGAGAAGACCTTTTACATATATTGCACCTTTGTTGAGTGCTCTCATCATATTGCCTTCTTGAAAAATTATTTCTTTGTGTTTCTCTACCTCTTCCTTTCATATTTCTTCCTCTTCCTCTACTCTGATTTTTACCTCTGAATGACTCTCTTTTGACTGGAGCATGACTTGATGATTCTTTTTGAGAATTTTTATCAACCACTTTGAGTTTAGATTGAAAGGCACTTTCAATTGATATTTCTTTATGTCTAAACAATCTTTGCTCATGAGCTTCAAGAGATCCCATCAATTCATGAACACTTAATTCAGAAAGATCTTTAGATTCTTCAATAATTGCAACTATTGTATCAAATTTTGGAGATAAACTAGCCAAGATTTTCTCACATATTCTTTGCTCAGTGATGGTTTTACCATAGCTCTTCATTTGATTAACAGTCTCTGTAATTTTGGAGAAGTAATCCTTCAATTTTTTATTTTCTTGCATTCTCAAATTATCTAACTCTCTTCTTAAAGTTTGAAGTTTGATAACCCTTACCTTTATGTTGCCTTGAAATTCCTCTTGCAAGATATCTCATGCCTCCTTTGATTTGGTGGCTCTAATAATTCTAGAAAAAATTTTCTCAGCTTGTTGGATAAAGAACAGGGCTTTGGCATCCTTCTTTTTGTAGTCCTTCAGTTGCTCCTTCTAATTATTTGTTGGATTAACTGGGTCTTCGTACCCATTCTCAACTAGATCTCATACTTCTTGTGAAATAAAAAGGGTCTTCATCTTGATGCTCCAATAATCATAATTTTCTCCATCAAAAATAGGGATAGAAGGTTGATAGATATTCATTCCAATATTGCTTGGGGTTGCCATGAATCTTTTTTTTTTTTGTTGATCACCTCGTGGGATAGGCAACATTCCTTTCCGTTTTGTCCCTGTTTCCTAACGCCTTCTTTGGAAGCTTTCTGGTTGTTGTTGAGCAGGTCCTTGATGAGACAATGAGTTAAGGAACAAAGGTCACGAGGCTTGACGTGTGGAACTTGCTCTCCGTGCGTTACCAGAACGATCGGGAAAAGATTTAATGGTTGACTTTAACCCTCTTGACCGGCCTTGCGTGAGATCAAGAAGTTGAAAAGACTTCTTGGAGGCTTAGAAAAGATCCACTTCTTGCTCCCTTGACACCAGACTTCAAGAAATACCAAAAAATCATGGACGGGAGGTTCACGCCTTCTTTGGAGACTCGTGGATGAGAAGTCAATTGCTGGGCAGTCAACCACTTGACGGCTTCAAGCACGTCACCGATTTTTTTTTTTTACTTTGGAAAGAAGAAATTGTAGGATGAAAGAACCTAGTGGAAGAACTCATCGGCTACGCATGGAAGGAAAGTACCGCTGGCTTCGGTCTTTTCGTCCTCATCGGCTTCACCGACTTCCTTCGCCTTTGTTATCGTCTATAAAATCAAGAGAGCAAGATTTCTTTTCTTTATTTCTTTCTTCGGGGGAACCAGCTCTGATACTAATTTTTGTTAGAATTGTTTCTAACTCAGATTATTTTTGAGAAGAGAAATCAGGGTAGAAGAAGGGTTTTCTCTCCTGAAGAAAATAGATCTATTTTGTTTCATTAAGCACATCACCATATAAATATTGTTTCTTGTTTTTACGGATAAGCATAATTCTTTTATGATCTTATCCATTTAAGACTATCTAACCAAAAGATAAAAAGATAAGCTCATTATTTAAAAACTCAACTCAAACTAAATAAAATAAAATAAAATATTAAAAACTAACGATCATTATATTTTAACCCAAAAAAAAAAAAAAAACACGCAAAAGTGACACAGGACTCCAGGCGGAATGGATGCCGGGTGACACGACCCGCCACTTCTTACATGACAGGCGAGGAGGACTGGGGAGGGTCACGGCCACGGGCTGACAGGTACAGCTTCCAGTCCTCGCCACCACCTTCTTCCTTGGAGAAGACCCACTCAGCAGCGTTGCGTCCCTCCCTTGCCGGTGGTGCGGTGTCCGCCACAGTAACAGCGGCAGACACCGTTGCAGTCAGAGGAGAATTCATAGGCTGCGGTGCCAGCCAGCCGTCACCAGTGAGGCTCATGCCAGGATAAGGGTTCATGCCCAGCAGCCATGCGGGCCCAAAGGGAATTGAGGGATGGCAGGGAAACGACGGAGCTGGCCGGGCAACCCTCGATGGTGCCATTGGGGTCGAAGTCCGGTAGTTCCAGCCCGGATGGTACGATCCCTCCCGTCCCACCGCCAAAAGGGAAGGACGGCAGAAAGGATTTGAGAGCGGGAGCAGAACCTGGCAAGCCGGCGGTGGCAACAGGTGCTGCGAGCCAGTTGTTCATCGTCTCGGGAGCAGCGTACTGGACCACAGCCCTGGGGCGGCGGGACTTCTTGCTCTTGTTCCTCCTGGATCGGCCACCCACCGGGACGTTACGGAGGGCGCCCCCCACGGTCCAGAAGCGCTTGCAGTTCTTACAATAATAACGAGGCTGCAACAGGCTATGTGGTTGTTGTAGTAGCAGAACTTTGTGTTCGAAGAATTGCATCTTGGGCATGCAAGCGGCAGCTGCGGAAACTGCTGCAGCTGCTGCTGCACCGGTGGCGTTGGCATCTGCTCCGGCTTCCACTCACGTTCCGCCTGCTGCTTGGACGCCATTGCTCTCGGTCTCTCCCTGTCTCTCTCCTTTTTTTTCTCTCTCTCTCTAATGGCCCGGATGGGGAAAGGGTGATGGGGGTGGGGGCTATTAATTTATGGAGGGGTTGGGGGTGGCGAGAGGGGCGCTCCCGGCGCGTTAAATTTATTGACCATCTTTTCTTTGCTAATTATCTCCTATGTATAATTTATTAAGAATGGCCAACTAGAGAAACATGTTTACCTTTTCTGAAATGAATACTTTCTATACCGATCTATAAAAGGGGTATATAATTCTTTAATGATTAATAAATTTATAGAAAGGCTCTATACTATACTTATCATCACTAATCAGCTTCCATACTAGCACATTAACTAGAAAGAATGGGCGAGCAAAAAATAGAAGACTCCAGAGTTAGAGAAGTTATAAGTGCTTTGAGAACGAAAGAGGCCAATGGATCCTAATTTTTCACTAATATGTGATCTTCAGCTACACATTGAGATTGTTGATTCTTCCTAGCAATTTTATTGTATAGCTCCTCAAACATCTCTACTAGGGTTGGAGCTACCTAACTCTCTTCTTAAAACTTGACTCTCTTTGATATACTAAAACTGAAGGTCATGCATTTTTAAAAGACATCCATATCTTTGCTGATATTGTTCCAAATTGGAGACATCTTCCTTATTCTAAAGTTACTCCATATAGCAAATTGACATCTTGAACACTAGTCTCTAGATATTAATTTTGCCTAAAGATTATCTTCTCCAATCTGCATGTTAAGATACTTCAAATCCCGTTTGCTTAATCAGGCATATGATTCATACTCCTAATATTCTTAATGCCAAATCTTTCTTTTTATTTCCCCTACATATGCCAATATGTATATTATTATGTGTTGCCTTTTATGGTCTTCTTCAATACCTAGATAATTGAAGAACTTTGTTTAGTTTTGTTGCCATAGATTCTGTCATTGTTCTTTTGAGTATATTTGATTTTGAACAAATTTAATAGTTTATATGTTATCTCTATCATCTCTCTTTATTGATGCTTTGCTATCCCATCCCACTGTGTATGTTGCCCATTTTAATTTGCTTTTACCTGCGTACGCAGCAAATCTCTCACTGGTGATGTAACAGATAATCAAAGAGTTTCTATCAAATTAAAAATTTTGAGATGCAGTATTTGCCTTAAGATGCTATCTTACTCAGAAGTATTCTGTATGATCCACTACTGCAAGATATATGTAATCATTTCCTGCTCATCCACAAGGCTGTGGCGCCATTTGTTCTAATTATTTGCTCTAGATTCCCAGTCAGATTAGTGGTGCTTACTCTGAAGATGTATTTTGTTAATGATTCATTGATACCTTAGCTCTCTTCTGGTCATTAAAAGAGCAATGCTATAGTAATCCTGAGAAATCAATTATACATTTGACTGTAGCTAAACCTGGATTTGGTTATCTTCTCTATTCTTATATCAATATAATTTATGAATTTCAAAGATGAAAAAAATTAAAATGATGGAGTGGCTTTGAGATTCATATGAATTTAAAAGTGAGAAAGATATTTGATTCTAAGTTTGGCTATATCCAAATGTAGCTAAGCCTGAATACAGTCATCTTTCCATCCTTAAATTCATATAGTTCACAAATCTCAAAAAAGATAAAGTGGCTCTAAAATCTGTTTGGATCCAAAGATAGAAAGAGTAATTAGATAAAACTTGGCTATATTCGAATGCAGCAAAATCTATCTATGTATATAGTCAAGCTTAAATTTTATCATCTCTCCTACCCTTATATCCATACAGTTTATGGATTTCAAAGATAAAAAAAATGAAAAGGATGAAATGACTCCAGAATCCATGTGAATTTAAGGAAGGAAAGATAACTGGATCTTAAATTTGATTACATTCGAATGTACCCAAATTCAAAATATGGTCATCTTTTCCATTAATTTTCATGAATCCTAAAATCATCCCATATTTTTTACTTTTTTCATCTTTAATATTCATAAACTATCTGGATTTAAGGATTAAGGAAGTAATCGGATTCAGACTTGGTTATATTCAGATATAGCAAGTCTACATAGACATCACTACAAAGGAACAAAATATTGCGATGCCCAAATGCGTCGCTAATGCATCGCTAAACATGCTATTGCGACGCAATAGTGACGCAATAACGACGTCGCTCAGATGATCGTCACAACCTCAATTTGTTGCAATTGCATCGCATCACAGCGACTCTCTGCGATGCAACAATGCGTCGCAATATTGCGACGCATCCAAATGTCGCTAAATTTAAAACTAATTTTAATATTTAAAATTATTATTAAATATTGCGATGCATTCAATTGCATCGCAATATTGTGACGCATTCAATTGCGTCGCAATATTGCGACGTATTTAGTTGCGTCGTAATATTTAATAATAATATTTTAGATATAATAGCGACATAATTTGAGTCGCTAATGCGTCGCTAATAAATTTTTTTAAAATATTGCAACACCAGGTCATTGCGTCGTAATATTTAATAATAATATTTTAGATATATTAGTGACATAATTTTAGTCGCTAATGCGTTGCTAATTAAATTTTTTAAAAATATTGCGACGCCAGTCATTGTGTCACAATATTTAATAATAATATTTTAAAAATATTAGCGATGCAATTTAGTCGCTAATGCATCGCTAATTAAATTTTTTTAAAAAAAATATTAAAAATTAAAACGGTTAATACAATTTTGTTACATTTAAATATTGATCGAAACATTCTTCACTCATATTGATCCAAACAATAATCATTTAATTTCTAAAAATAATTAATATATTAAAATTTTGAAGTTTTCATATACAACATATAAAAAGAAAAAAAAATACATCAAGAATCTGAGCGATCACGTGGAGGCTGGAGACCCTGCGACAAGCGGCTAACCATATCCTGCAAATGACACATCTGATCTCGCACATCTGCAAGCTCCTGATCCCGACCTCGCATACGCTGCTCGAACTCATGCTCGACCTCTGCCGAACCTCCTGAATGTCCTATCGAACCTCCTCCGCAATAGATCTCCGAATATCGTCTAAACGCTCGGCAGGAATATCACAAAATATCTCGAGCTGGAGGCCTGATGGGGAAAATATGCAGAAGCTCTAGTGCCCAGACCATAGACCCTGCGGTCTCGCGGCTGGGCACCAACAGCCTCCAAAAACACACCGACTCTCCTCTGCTGAGAGTTCGACGGGCGTCTCCCCATCAGTGGAGTCGACCTGCGATGCCTAGGAGTGAAGCTCCTCGACTCGTGTCTTTGAATTATAAAATCAACAATAAATGAATTAATAAATTTCTTGAAATAAAATTTTAGAAATTAAACAGATACTACATAAAGCTAATTTCTTACCGCAACCTCCCGTGATCGCGTGTCGACCCAGGAACCGTCCCTCCTGGTGTGTGTCCCTGAATAGACGAAACTCACCAGGATCTCCGCCCTCCTGCTCAGACTATAACAATAAAAAAATTGATATTAATACAAATATTTATAAATAACTAAATTAGTAATTAAATTATTTATGTTTTCTTACCATACGGCGTCTGTGCTCCTGAATCGAAATGGAGCCCGAAGTATGGCGGGAGAGACCCGTGCCAGGACCGCCCTTCTCGGATCGGCGGTTCGTGCTGGCTGATGCGGACCTCCTGCGCCAGCCATCGGACTGCCAGGCCTACTGCCACTCGTGCCAAATACCCTCTGGCACATGCGCAGGACGCTGACCCGATGACCTCCAACGATGAAGCATGTCGGAGTATCGGCGTCCCGTAAGAGCCTCCCATGCTGCCCTAATGGCATCATGGCTGGCAGGGTCCCACGTAAACTTTTTCTGCATTAAAATAAACAGTTAGTTTTAGAATTTATTAAGATTAAGAAATTTTATATCAGTGATAAATTGTATTTAATAAGTTTACCTGAAACTCAAAAAAATAAAACTCCCTCGTGGCTGCAGATACGTGGCGCCAATCGTAGCCACTGGGATCTGCACGCCTCTGAAATACGGCGCTGATGTGGCTGGATACATGATGCTGCTCAATAAATCTGTTAAAAAAATGCATGTTTATAAGTAATTGACTTAAAAACATAAACATATATTTTTAATTAGTATATACTTACAGCCCATGAGCATCCAAGTCGAAGTACGGTGCGGCCGATGGTGGAAGAACTCTCGGAGGTATGTGCCGATCGGCTGGATGGTAATACCAATGCAGGATCACCCGACTGCTGGAGAGATCGAAGGCTGTGCGATGTTTGGAGATCCGAACTCTCATCTCCAAAGCTCATGTGATCTGATGCAGCAGGGCTACGTCCCTGCTCACTCCGTATGTCATCGGTAGATCTACCTCTGCCCGTCATACTGAAAATACTAAAGATTCATGCAATTAAATTATGATTAATGATTGACTATGTAAAAATTTAACACTTATAAAATAAAGTTGAATTTAAAAAAACCTCTATGTTTAATCGGTGTCATTTGTTTCGTGAAATGTTGGTTCAACATCCGATGCCGTATCGGACTGCGATTCAGTTTCATTATCATCGGAAGGAAACCGAACATTTGCATCCGCAATTTCTTGGACATCACCATTTGGATCTCTAAGTGATGTTTCAGGAGCCCTTGTGTCGTCCTCAATTGCATGCATTTCCATCTCATCCTCTTGAAATGCAGGGCACTCGGCTGATTGACTTGATGAACTCTCCTCTAATAAGATTGTTGAACGTGGGACGATTTTAGAAAGCCCACCAATCTCGCTTGTCGTTGCGCAAACTTGGATATCCGCAGTAAAACACTTGCTGAGCTTGGGATGCAAGGATGAATGGGTCATATTTCTGCAATCTTCGTCGATGGTTCACTTCAACCAAATTGTAGTCGTTATGAACCCTTTTGCCCACAGGAACTGTCGGATCGAACCAATCGCAACGAAACAATACGGTTCGTTTCATAGGCCAACCGGGATATTCAACTTCAACCACCTCTACTAACTTTCCGTAATAATCCTGCATATTTGCTCCAACACTTTCTCCTTTAACACACACGCCCCAGTTCTGCGTGCCTCTTGAAGCTGCTAATCGTTCAATCTGAAATTTGTACCCATTAACAAAATAGCCAGTAGAGGTTGTTACGGTCTTCAATGGCCATTGCGATAGACATTTAATGAAAATATTGTCGGTTGGACCATGGACCGTTTACCTATAAATTAATAAGCTATTCACAACCAATTCAAAAAATAAAAGCCATTATTGAAATTGATTGAGTGATACTACTCACAAATTCATAAAACCAGTAAGCGAACTCCGTTTCTAACTTCTGTCCAATTGCAACTTGACTGATGTCGGGATTCATCTGTCGTTGTCTATCACAATACATCCTTATGGGATGATAAGGATTAAAACTGATGTTAGCAATTAAATATGGTATATTGTAATTTAAATTAGAAGTTCCAATTAAGCATTGAAGTATACACTTACTCAATATATGGATCGACTTCTCTACAGTTCATTAGGATGTAATAATGTGCTGCATTATACTCCATATCGCTAAGATTTCTTGACTTCTGCCCCCCAAATGAATGGCCGATACCTTTAAAAATTGATATTCTACCGTCATTAGGTTCTCCTTCGTCCACACATACGTCATCGTTACGACCAAGATTTGGCTCCTCGTGTGGACGTGACCCTCAAAGTAATGCGAGGCAAAAGCTGAAACTTCTTCGACCAAGTGTGCATTGCATATAGAACCTTCAACCCTTGCCTTATTACGCACATTATTTTTAACTTCTTAAGGTACCTATATGTAAAGTTGAGACAAAAAATTAACCAATTTTCTCGCAATGAAATAATATTTGAAATGTCAATATGTCTTAATGATGTATATATTTACCTCTCGAAAGGATACATCCAGCGATACTGCACGGGACCAGCTATGCTCGCTTCGTATGGCAAGTGAACCGGTAAATGCTCCATTGAGTCAAAAAAACTGGGAGGAAATATTCGCTCCAGCTTGCATAAATAATTAAAATTTCCTCCTCAAGCCTTGCCATGGATGCAGAAGTAATGACTGCGGCAGATAACTCCTTGAAGAACAAGCTGAGCTCTGTCAATGCCTTCCAGACATGTTGCGGAAGCAACTCACGAAAAGCTATAGGCAATAACCGTTGCATGAAAACATGGCAGTCGTGACTCTTCATGCCGAACAACTTGAGCTTATGCATGTCCACACACCTACCGATATTTGAGGCATAACCATCTGGAAATTTTAACCCTCTAAGCCAGTTACATAAAACTTCTCGTGAATTTCTGTCAAGAGTGTAACAGGCTTTAGGATAGGTCCCGTCGGCACTCCTCCTCAAATCACCTCTTCTGCAATACTGATTAAGTTCTTCTCTTGACTTTGCAGTGTCTTTTGTTTTTCCCGGGATGTTTAGCACCGTGTTAAATATGTTATCAAAAAAAATTTTCTCGATATGCATAACATCCAAGTTGTGCCGGATGAGATTTGTGCTCCAATAAGGCAAATCCCAAAATATACTCCGCTTCTTCCAGTTATGTTCTTTACATATACGGCCATTTATTCTATCTGCATCTGGTTCCCAAGCATACCTCAACCCCAAATGCTCTATAGTATCAAATATATCCGTGCCGGACCTAACCGGTTCGGCGAATTTTGTGACTGCTTTGTTCTTCCGGAAGGCGATCAAGTTACGCCTGTAAGGATGATTTGGGGCAAGAACTTCCTATGATTATCAAACCATGACTGCTTACCACTCTTCTGCAATGTAAATGCATCCGAATCATACATGCAATGAGGGCATGCCAGACGTCCAGCAGTGCTCCAACCAGACAACATTGCATATGCCGGGAAGTCACTTATTGTCCACATCAAAGCAACTCTCATGATGAAATTCTGTTTCATAGAAATGTCGTAGGCTACGACTCCTGTTTCCCACAACATTTTCAATTCGGCCACCAACGGTTGCAGGAAGACATCAATCTTTTCCTTTGGATTTGATGGTCCTGGAACCAAAACTGTCAAAAACATTGCAGTATCTTTCATGCACTTCCATGGAGGAAGGTTATATACAGTCAGTATCACAGGCCAACATGAATACTGTTGCCCCGCTTGACCGAATGGTTGGAAGCCATCGGTACAAAGACCTAATCTCACATTCCTTATATCTTCAGCGAAATCAGGATGATTTTCATTGAAATGCTTCCAAGCTTTTGAATCTGATGGATGCCGCATTTCATCCTCTTTAGATTCATGTTCGGCATGCCATCTCATATCAGCAGCTGTAGCCTCAGATCTGTATAATCTCTGCAGGCGTGGAGTAAGAGGAAAGTAATGCATCCTCTTGTAAGGAACACTTTTCCTCCTACTTGTACTAGCTCCCCCTTCGCCATTTTTGTACCTCGATTGCCCACAAATCTTACACCATCTCAGCTCCGAGTCTTCACCCCAATATATCATACAATTGTTCAAGCAACAATCGATCTTATTAACCGGGAGCCCAAGCCCACGCAACAACTTCTTCGTTGAGTAAAAACTGTCTGCTACAACATTATCATTTGGCAAAATTTCCTTGATTAACCCAGCTACAGAATTAAACGCCTTTTCTGATAATCGATGTTCTGCCTTAATATTCAACAACCGAGCAGCCGTAGACAACTGGGAATGACCCTCACAACCAGGATACAATTCTTGATTTGCAGCACGCAACATATCATAAAATTGCTGTGCATCTGGATTTGGTTCTTCCATAAATGTATTCTGATTGAATTCATTACCCGATGCATTCATCACCATTTCTTCATATGTGTTTAAATTCACAAATGGTTCATCAATGGGAATTGACACTTGTTGGCTTGTAACAACTGCTGGAATTTCCTCTGGTTCACCATGACAGTACCAAACATCGTAATCAGGAACAAACCCCTTTTTACACAGATGCACCTTAACAGTTTCAACATCTCTGTAGGCTTTATTCTGACACCTGTGATAGTTGCATGGGCACCTAATCCTAGGCCCATCCATCCATTCAGGTTGGCTACATGCAAATGCGATAAATTCTTCCAATCCATTCAGAAAATCTGGATTAAGCAAGCCATCTTTTATCCTTGCATACATCCACGAGCGAGCCCCGCTCATTTTTGACCGACTTATACAATTTCTGGTAAACCATTAAAGGAAACCACATTATAAAACTATATTAGCATTACTAAATATATAACTAAATTATTTCTTTACACAACTAAGGTTAATAACAACCATTTAAATCATTTATAACTAAACCAAATTTCTTTTACACAACTAAGGTCCCTACCCTGCAAGGCCGGGCCACGGCTACGATCCTTGGCGTGCTAGCAAGGACCGAGGCACAGGTTCATGCCAGGCTAATGCTAGGGCTTGAGTTCGGGTCGGGCCGCAAGGCGGTCCGTTCAATCATGAGACTTCACAAGCATTCAAGTGTCCTAAATTAATTCCACCTTCACTCCATGTCTAAAAGGTAAGGCCCTATCCCATTCAAGAATATTTTTTGTGATATGTTATTCTGCTATTAATTATCATCGATCGGTTACGTTGAAATTTCAGCAGCATTTCCCCATATGTTCTCCTAAATGTGTGGCATATATGCCACACTAGGAGAACGTATGAGCAAATACAAACCGCAATCTCAACCAACGATGATTAATAGCAGACTAACATATCGCAAAAAATATTCTCAAACTGTCCACCAGGACAATTTGAGAATTTGCAAGACTAAGTCTTACAAATTCTCAAACGGGTCTAAAGGTTATAGTGCTGTGATTAATAATATGGAAATCCGAAGACAATCGAACTTATGCTTGTTATTCATAAATTCTTGTCAATTATACATATATAGGAATAGTGTTCTATATATATAGTCACTGACTTCTTAAGATTATTATGTCGAATATAAATGTTTGTGAAGACTAAAATATAAATCATTGAAACTACTAATTTGTTGCTGAAAATTAAATAAAAATACAACAAGACTTTCTATCTAGCATTACATAATTTAATGCATCATTCAATTTGAAGCAGAATGTAAATAATCAAGACATAACAATTGTAAATAACTACAAATGCACAAATATTATTGCATAAACAGCTATAAAGAAATGAAAAGCTACGACTGCTATTTTGAAATTAGCTAATCTAAAGAGTTATGGTTAATGAGCTAAATTAGTTGACCTAAATAGCTAAGCTAATTCAGCTCGACCTATCTAAAGAGTTTTGATTGATGATCTAAAGAGATAAGGTTGATGGTCTAAAATCAGCTTACTTGAGAAGTTAAAACTGATAAGCTAAATTAATTGACCTAAATAGCTATGATTTATGAGTTTAATCAGTTGATTTAAAGAGTCATGATTGATGAGCTAAATCAGTCTATCCAAAGAGCTATGACTAATGACATAAATTAATTAATTTATAACTAATCTAATAAAAAATTAGATTAGTAGTAAGTTGCCCATATTTATTTTTTTAATATTTGTCATCAAAATATTTAAAAATATTTTTAAAAATAATAAAATATGATAGAATCTAATTTTTTGTGTTAATTTTTTTCATGAGTGTTATTTTTTTTTTTTTGAAGGGGCCGGGGGTGGGGAAAACCCCCCTAGCTGTTACTTTTTAAAAAAAATTAAGTTGCCCATGTTTTAAAAATATATTTATATTTTTTAATATTTGTCATCAATATCATTTTAGAAAATATTTTTAAAAAAATAAAATATAATAGAATCTAATTTTTTGTGTTGATTTTTTTTCATGAGTGTTTTTTTTTTTTGAAGGGGCCGGGGGGTGGGGAAAACCCCCTAGCTGTTACTTTTTAAAAAAAAATTTAAGTTGCCCATGTTTTAAAAATATATTTATATTTTTTAATATTTGTCATCAAATTATTTGAAAATTTTAAAATAATTAAATATGATAGAATCTAATTTTTTTAATTTTTTTTATGAGTGTTAATTTTTTAAAAAATTGAAGGGGGGGGGTGGGGAAAACCCCCCCCCCCCAAACTGTAAATTTTTTTTTTGGTGGCCTGGCCACCGTGGCCAGGCCACGGCAGCGGCGTGGCACGGCCACGGCAGCACCGTGGCCGTGGCCGGAGATGACGAAGGGGGGTGGGGAAAACCCCCCAAACTGTAAATTTTTTTTTTGATGGCCTGGCCACCATGGCCGGAGAAGACGGCCACGGCAGCGGCCATGGCGGAGATGACGGCCACGGCCGTGGCCATGGCGGAGAAGACGAAGGGGGGGTGGGGAAACCCCCCCCCCCAAACTATAAATTTTTTTTGGTGGCCTGGCCACCGTGGCCAGGCCACGGCCGGCACGGCAGCGGCCGTGGCCGTGGCCGGAACCTATTTTTTTAAAAAAAAATAGGAGGAGGGGGGGCTTACCTCGGTCGAGAGGGGACGCCGCCGGAGTGGGGGGAGCTTCCGCCGGGGGAGAGGACGGGGGAGCCGGAGGAGCGGATGGACGGCGGCGGCTAGGGTAAGAAGAGGAAAAAGAAGAGAAGCGGAGGGGGGCCGGCCCGACCAAGCATTATATAGTAGTGATTAGCGACGCAATATATGCGTCGCTAATCACTCGCTATTTTTTAAAATTTTATTATGGATTAGCGACGCAACAATGCGTCGCTAATCCATCGCTAATTTGGCCTTTTTATTATTTTATGCAAAACTTAGCGACGCAACTAATTGCATCGCTAATGAGTCGCTAATTTGGCGCCAATGTCCGGCAGAAAATTATTTTTATTTTCTAGGAAATTGCATTGCTAATGCATCGTAATATTTTTTAATAATTATAACTGATAAAAATTATATTTTTTGAAAATAATTGTGACACATATATTGCGTCGCAATTTTTTTTTAAAATTTTTTAATTACATTTATTTTTCTAAAAAACATTGCGTCGCAATACATGCATCGCAATAGTAAAAATTATTTCTCTGGAAAAATTATTTTTAATTTCTAGGAATTGCATCGCTAATGCATCGCAATTTTTTTTAATAATTAATACTGATAAAAATTATATTTTCTAAAAATAATTGTGATGCATATATTGCATCAAATATATTAAAAAAAATTTTATTACATTTAATTTATTAAAACATTGCGACGCAATATATGCGTCGCAATATTAAAAATTATTTTCTCTAAAAAATTATTTTTATTTTCTAGGAAATTGCATCGCTAATGCGTCGTAATATTTTTTTAACAATTATAACTGATAAAATTTATATTTTTTAAAATAATTGCGACGCATATATTGCGACGCAATACATGCGTCGCAATATTAAAAATTGTTTTCTCTGAAAAAATTATTTTTATTTTCTAGGAAACTACGTCGCTAATGCTCACAATATTTTTTTAATAATTATAACTGATAAAAATTATATTTTTAAAAATAATTGCGATGCATATATTGCGTCGCAATATTTTTTTAAATTTTTTATTATATTTATTTTTCTTAAAAATATTGCAACGTAATACATGCGACGCAATACATGCGTCGTAATATTAAAAATTGTTTTCTCTGAAAAAATTATTTTTATTTTCTAGGAAATTGCATCGACTGATCTCGGACCGTGGCGATCGGTCCGATCGGCGACGATCCGACGGTTGCGATCGATCCAAGCCCTGATCCCGGACCATTGCATCGACCGATCCCGGACCGTTGCGATCGGTCCGAGATCACCGACGATCCGACGGTTGCGATCGATCCAAGCCGTGATCCCGATCGGCCACGATCGATCCTGGACCACGGCAATCGGTCCAATTGGCGATGATCGATGGTTGCGATCGATCCAAGCCCTGATCCCGATCGGCCACGACCGATCTCGGACCGCGGCGATCGGTCCGATCACCGACGATCCAACGATTGCTATCGATCCAAGCCGTGATCCCGATCGGCCACGATCGATCTCGGACCACGGCGATCGGTCCGATCGCCGATGATCCGACGGTTGTGATCGATCCAAGCCGGGATCCCGATCGGCCGATCGATCCCAGACCGTGCGATCGGTCCGATCGGCGACGATCCGATGATTGTGATCGATCCAAGCCCTGATCCCGATCGGCCACGACCGATCTCGGACCGCGGCGATCGGTCCGATCGGCGACGATCCGATGGTTGCGATCGATCCTAACCCTGATCCCGATCAGCCACGATCGATCTCGGACCGTGGCGATCGGTCCGATCGCCGACGATCCGATGGTTGCGATCGATCCAAGCCATGATCCTGATCGGCCATGACCAATCTCGGACCGTGGCGATCGGTCCGATCGGCGATGATCTGACGGTTGCGATCGATCCAAGCCCTGATCCCGATCGCAATGATCGATCCTGGATCGCGGTGATCGGTCCGATCACCAACGATCCAACGGTTGCGATCGATCCAAGCCATGATCCCAATCGGCCACGATCGATCCCATACCGCGGCGATCGGTCCAATCGCCGATGATCCGACAGTTGCGATCGATCCAAGCCGTGATCCCGATCGGCCATGATCAATCCCAGACCATGGCGATCGGTCCGATTTGCGACGATCCGATGATTGCGATCGATCCAAGCCCTGATCCCGATTGGCCACGACCAATCTCGGACCGCGGCGATCGGTCCGATCGGTGACGATCCAACGGTTGCGATCAATCCAAGCCCTGATCCCGATCGGCCATGACCGATCTCGAACCGTGGCGATCGGTTCGATCGCCGATGATCGACGGTTGTGATCGATCCAAGCCATGATCTCGATCGACCACGACCGATCTCGGACCATGCATCGGTCCGATCGGCAACGATCCGATGGTTGCGATCGATCCAAGCCGTGATCCCGGACCGTTGCGTTGATCGATCCTGGACCGTTGCGATCGGTCCGAGATCGGCGACGATCCGATGGTTGCAATCGATCCAAGCCATGTTCCCGATCGGCCACGATCATCTCGGACTGCGGCGATCGGCCCAATCGCTGACAATCTGACGGTTGTGATTGATCCAAGCCCTGATCCCGATCGGCCACGATCGATCTTGGACCGCGGCGATCGGTCCGATCGGCGACGATCCAATGGTTGCGATCGATCCAAGCCATGATCCCGATCAGCCATGACGATCTCGGGTCATGGCGATCGGTCCAATTGGCGACGATCCGACGGTTGCGATCGATCCAAGCCATGATCCCGATCGGCCACGATCGATCCTGGACCGTGGCGATCGGTCCAATCGGCGATGATCCGACGGTTGCGATCGATCCAAGCCCTGATCCCGATCGGCCCCGACCGATCTCGGACCGCGGCGATCGTTCCGATCAGCGACGATCCGACGGTTGCGATCGATCCAAACCCTGATCCCGATCAGCCACGACCGATATTGGACCGTTGCGATCGGTCCGATCGCTGACGATCCGACGGTTGCGATCGATCCAAGCCGTGATCCCGGACCGTTGCGTCGACTGATCCCGGATCGTTGCGATCGGTCCGAGATCGCCAATGATCCGACATTTGCGATCGATCCATGCCCTGATCCCGATCAGCCACGACCGATCTCGGATCGTTGCGATCGGTCCTAGATCACCGATGATCCAACGGTTGCGATCGATCCAAGCCCTGATCCTGATCGGCCACGACTGATCTCGGACCGTTGCGATTGGTCCGATCGCCGACGATCCGACGGTTGCGATCGATCCCAGCCCTGATCAATCCCGGTCGGCAATGAATGATCTCAGACCGTCACGATCGATCCAATCGGCGACGATCCAACGGTTGCGATCGATCCAAGCTATGATCCCGATCGGCCACGACCAATCCGGACTGTTGCGATCGGTCCAAGATCGCCGTGATCCGACGGTTGCGATCGATCCAAGCCCTAATCCCGATCGGCCATGACCGATCTCGGACCGTGGCGATCGGTCCGATCGGCGATGATCTGACGGTTGCGATCGATCCAAGCCGTGATCCCGATCGGCCACGATCGATCCTGGACCGCGGCGATCGGTCCGATCAGCGATGATCCGACGGTTGCGATCGATCCAAGCCCTGATCCCGATCGGCCACGACGATCTCGGACCGCGGTGATCAGTTCGATCGCCGACGATCCGACGGTTGCGATCGATCCAAGCCTTGATCCCGATCGGCCACGACCGATCTCGGACCATTGCGATCGGTCCGATCGTCGACGATCCGACAGTTGCGATCGATCCAAGCCGTGATCCCGATCGGCCATGACCGATCTCAGACCGTGGCGATCGGTCCGATCGCCGACGATCCAACGGTTGCGATCGATCCAATCCCTGATCGATCCCGATCGGCCACGATCGATCTCGAACCGTTGCGATTGGTCCGATCGGCGATGATCCGATGGTTGCGATCGATCGAAGCCATGATCGATCCCGGTCGGCGACGACCGATCTCGGACCGTCGTGATCGATCCGATCGGCGACGACCGACGGTTGAGATCGATCGAAGCCATGATCGATCCTGATCGGCGACGACCGATCTCGGACCGTCGCGATCGATCCGTCGGCGTTGCAATATTTTTATTTCATAATTTTTTTTAATATTTTTATAAAATTTATTTTTTAAAAAAAATTGCGACGCAATACTTGTGTCGCTAATAAAAAATTATTTTTAATTTACTATTTTATTGTGTCGCTATGCGTCGCTATTTAACATAATTAATTTTTAAAAAACATTGCGACGCACAAGGTTGCGTCGCAATTTTTTAATTTGATAATTATATTATATAAAAATTAATTTTATTTAAAATAATTGTGACGCAACTAGTGCGTCGCTAAATTAAAACTAATTTTCCTAATTTCCTGGTTTATTGCATCGCTATTTAACATAATTAATTTTTTTAAAAATATTGCGACGCAATGATTTACGTCGCAATATTTTTTTTCATAATTATATTTTATAAAAATTAATTTTATTTAAAATAATTGCGACGCAATTAGTGCGTCGCTAAATTAAAAATAATTTTTCTAATTTTCTAGTTTATTGCGTCGCTAATGCGTCGCTATTTAATATAATTAATTTTTTTAAAAACATTGCGACGCACTGAGTTGTGTCGCAATTATTTTTTCTCATATTTTACTTATAAAAACTTAATTTTATTTAAATAATTGTGATGCAATTAATGCGTCGCTAAATTAAAAATAATTTTTCTAATTTTCTAGTTTATTGCATCGCTAATGAGTCGCTATTTCACATAATTAATTTTTTAAAAATATTGCGATGCACAGAGTTGCGTCGCAATATTTTTTTTTATATTTATTTTATAAAAATTAATTTTACTTAAAATATTTGCGACGCAATTAGTGCGTCGCTAAATAAAAATAATTTTTCTAATTTTTTGGTTTATTGCGTCACTAATGCGTCGCTATTTAACATAATTAATTTTTTTAAAAACATTGCGACGCAACTCATTGCATCGCAATATTTTTTCTCATATTTATATTTTAAAAAATTAATTTAAAAATATTGCGACGCATTCCTTGCGTCGCTAATAAAAAAATTACTTTTTTTAATTTTTCTGGTTTATTGAGTCGCTAATGCGTCGCTAATTGCATCGCAATATTTGTTGTCACGGATGCGTCGCAAAGTGGTTGCAATTTAGCGACGCGCTAAATTTGTGTTGCTATTTTAGTATTTTCTTGTAATGCATCATTAGGAGCAATTAGCATTTCGAAGCAATGGGAATACAACACACATAACATATCATTCGAAGGGAGCAATTAGCATACAAAATAGTAGCAGTTACCGTGTTATATGTGGGCTAAGCCTGCACGGGAGATAAGAAGGCTTACCTGACAAGAGCTTCACGGGATGAAATTTAAAAGTGAATGAGTTCTTTTAAGGAGAAAAAAAAAAGCGAATAAGTTCCTAGCAGGCCTAGGCTTAAAGTTTCAATGAAATATAATGGGCTATATTTATTTAATTTGAGCCTAGCAGACTAGAAAGTAAATCTTCAGTTCCAGCATAATTGCAAACCAACTTAAGGAACAGGCATCTAACTAGAACATGCATCTAACTCGAAATTGGGCCTAGGGACTGGCCCAATCCATTCACAATTTTATGCAAGGCAATCGAGAATTAAGACCTTATACATGGTGAACGTTTCTTAACTTTCAAGCATGTTGGTTATCAATGTGATCTTTTTTTGGATTCTCTACCTAAAGGAGTGAGGATTATAGCTTGCCTTATGGTAACTCTGGCACCATGGCAGTGGAAGTTTGTAACATAATCAAATCGATGGATTTCTTGCATCGATCTAAAGCTAAATATGAAGCCGATCATTGTGCTTGATAGAGGCCACTTCAAATCCATGGGTGAAATGATAGACCATATTAGGTGTCAATATATATATCACGCATACAAATAATAAACAACTGGAGGAGTTAATAATCTATAGACTGTACCTCTATTTCAATACTTGAGCTAGGGAGAGCTTTCGAGCTTAACCTAAAGAATTTAGTTTCAAGTAGGACAATGCAATTTAAAAGTTTTAGTAATTCAGCCAAGCATTTGAAATGAATGTCCATACAGCTCAAGAATCTATCATAGTTGTAATAATCTAGTATAAGCAGTTCCTAGACAACTATAAATTCTATTCTATGCCACAATATCCATGGCCATCCAGTTTGATCTAACTATTGAGGTAACTTTATGCATCCTCATTTGCCAACAATCCTTACTTAAAGCTACATCTAAATTTATTTAAAGCTTTTCTATTATTTCTTTTTTCCTGAAAACCTCTTGGATCTTTCTCTCTATTTCTTGTATCGTCAAACATAATTAGTGTCTTTTTTAGCAGCATTTGCTCATATCTAAATATTATGATTATCAAATGAAATGTCCTCTTTGTACCAACCAAATATGCAACCATGCTTTAACTACAAATGCACACAAACACAAATGCATAAAGATATGTAAATGCAAATGCATGTTGTACAGTCTAAATCCTCATTCGACTTTCTAGAAACATAATCTCATATTTAATGTATATTCGGGTTTTGTATTTCCATATATGAAATAGCTAAAGAGGTTTAATCTCAAATAGCTTAAGCTGACCCATCGAACTTGTAGCTTGCTAGCCTACTCGGGTTAGGTCATTCTAAACTTCACTAGGACTCCGATCCCTAGATTGAAAAGGGAAGGATTTAGATGAAAAACCATAGAAATTGGGGGAGGGGGAGAGGAAGGGACCAAGAGAGAACTTTAGATTTAGAGGAAAGGATAATTAAATGCTTACCTTTAATATCTATTTAATTTTTTCCATTTAATTTATTTAATTATGTTGCTGAATTATAAGTTAATCTGAGGTTGACTCATTGAGACATGACCTTGGCATCAAAATATATCAATGTCCATAATCAAGTTTAAAAACATCATATAAAACTGCTCTTCATTTCAAAAAAAACCTATGTTTAATCTAAAATCTCAATCGTAATATTCAAGATATCACCCCTCTAAAACAATGATCACGCATGCATAAGAATATAGACGTATTACTATGCATGCCCCTAGATGCAAACAATCAAGTCTATTCTTTCACTAAATGAGAGCAAATGTTATATCTAAAGTGTATCTAAGTTTTCTATTTCTAGACTAAATTAAGGATCTGGCCATTATTTGCACAATTGAACATATATGCATATATCATACACTTAGTAATTATTGTAAATCAGTAGATTGCTAGTGGATAAATTGAGCTTATTGTATTAGAAGTGTATTATTTCATAGAAGAAATCTAAATTTATCTTGTGTTATTCCAAATTAAATTTACTTGATCATTGAGTTTATTTTAAATATAAATTTAAATATTGTTAAACTAATTAGCTACATATCATGCTTACTCCTACTTTAAACCAGTAAATTTCCAACTTAGAAGTTACATTTGTTTTGCATTATGAATCTACATCTCTTTCTCATTGTATATCTTGCATGTATTCATGGCAAGCAAAATTGGCTAGACAAGAAGAAATGGATGTACTGTACAACACAATAAATTCTTTTATAATGCTAAATGCAAAGTTTTATGGCACTCGTACTGATGTTTGAGGTCAATATCCTTATTTACTTCGGTCACTCTTACGGCTGCACAAATCTACAAAATTAATGGGGCATATTGTACATGCATGTGATTGCAAGATATCCTAAAATGAAAGAAGCTTGTTATTCTTCCACAGTATTAACTCATTTGACAATACCGGCCATGCTAAGTGATCTGATAAAATGAGCCATTAATGCTAAAATGCCTACTTCCTGGCCTTTAGAAAGTTCATACTGCTATAAATAAAAGCTTCATCCATAGTGAAACTACATTTTTTCTGAAGAATATGGTGGTTATTTTTCTTTCTGGCAAGGGACTTTGAGACTTGGATATTTATTATTTTATAGTGGATCTTCTTCTCTGGCTTGCCCGTGGTTTTTTTCCCTTTATCTTGAAGGGATTTTCCACGTAAATCTTGGTGTTTCTATGATTGTGTGGTTTGCGCATTTTTATTTATTATTACGCTGCGTATTACGGTCTGCTAGTATTTGCTCGTACACGGATTCTTTCCCATCATAAATAAGGCCAATTTAATCTTCAATTGTCCTACGTCAATTGTGCCACACCTAAACACATAAATTTCTTTTGATATAATATAGAATATTTTAAATAAATAAAATGGATGATTATATGGAAGTAGAGAGACGTTACCTCACTCTTAATGTTGTGTGGCTCATATTCTCAAAATGCTTCGTATGAAATCTAAGTAACGTGAGGTAAATAGGGCTTGATGTTCTTGGATAGCAAGTAATTGGCACTTGATAGGTTGGTAATAAATTTAATAAGCAAGTAATTGATTTGGTGGCATGTGATTAATGCACGCATATGTATGTACATACATGAGTGTGCTCAGATATATAGCAAGCCTGATTGAAAGAGAGGTGCACAATGATTCTTATTATTGAATATTAAAATAAAAATGTATTTTTAATATCTTTATATTGATTATTTTCTCATAGTAAAAAGAATAAATTATTTTTACTGTAAACATAAATATAACTTCGTTGAATTATGTAAATTTTATCGATTCATTCACATTATTTTATCTTTATATTATTTTAATCTTATTAGGATTTATGTTATTTTTTACCTAATCTCCAACATGTGACCATGCTTTTATCTATTATCACTCAGGATTTAGATCTGGCTTTGGCTTCAGAAACCATCATAAGGATAATTTTTTATGCACTACACATGGTACAGAATGTGCCATCGCGCTCGGTGATTGGTTCATGCATGTGCGATAAAAATATTTTTCATCCTTTTCATGTTGCATGCGTTGCATGCGTGTTCACATGCATGTGTACATATACATAAATTAATCATCGTATATGTGTGATACATTTTTGCATGCAATGCATAAAGAGTTTTTCTTCGTATAATTCTTAAAACCAATATTTTTCTTCAGCCCCACCGTCCTCACCGCTTTAATTGCGTGTGGGGCCAGGACAAGTAGTAAAACGCAGCCGAAGGGAGCGCAATAAAGGAAAGCGGCTGTCTCGGAGAGGAGCCCCAAACCAATCCACTGGATGCCCATGGACCAAAAACATTGCTTGGGTCGGAGGGGACTCAGTCTCCCCATTTTTCCCATGAGTTTAGCTAAGGCACTGTGAGCATGGTAGAAGAAGCGTTTTTCCCAGATGCCATTATTGGGTAATGGGCCAAAATACGCCTAAATACCCTAATGGGCCTTGAAAGCCCATCACCGCCCTTTAGTGTGTGAATGAAAAATTACGGGGACATTTAGTTCCATATCGGAAAGAACAAAAAGAAGGTTCACTTATATGGAAACCACATCCTTGAAGCTTAAGTTCCTTAGGCTCACCATAAGTGGAGAGCTTGAGGGTGATGCGTAGCATCACCCTTGCGCACGCGCATGTGCGAAGGGCGTAATGGGCGCTTTGTAGGCGCACTTTGCACTTTGCACTTTGCACTTCGCACGTGCGCATCGTCACGAAGAGCTTGAGGGGCTTTAAATTTTTTTTAGATCATGATGATTTTTCTAGATCATGAAGATCCGATGGTGAGACTGATCGGATCAAGATAAGGGGTTGAGATCAATTGATCGTTGATCGATCGAATGAAGGGTCGAGATGTGGTGATCAAATCATGATCGCGATCATGATCCAACGGTTGATACCCATCGGTTGATCAGTCAATATGATCGTTAGTTGACCAGTCAATAGACGGTTGGTGATAAGGCATCCGTCCGATCGTCGGTTGATGATAATGCACCCGTTCGATCGTTGGTTAGAGATAAGTCAATGGTCCGATCATGAAAAGGCATATCAAAGACATGCAACCGCCTATCTGATAACATGATTATCAGATCACGATGATGAAAAGGCTTATCAGGATAAGGATAGGCTTATCTGATCGGCTGATCTTCAAATCACATCCATGAAAAGGCTTATCCGATCGCCTGATCTAAAGATCACGATGTTAAAGGGCATATCAAGGGTGATAAGCCCTTAACCCTCACATCCTTTGATTTTAGAATTTAAATTAAATTAAATTCATAGGGTTTCTTCCAAAGGGTACCTAAAACCTATAAATAGGACCCTAGACCTAAGCATTTCATTCATCCCAAGCCATTCTGAATTGAGTTCAATTTGAATCAATTCTAGTCTTCTCCTCTCTTAGGCATTTGCATACTTTCCTAAGGGTAGTATAGCAATAGTGCATTGAAAAGAGAGTAGCATTCTTGGTTCGATATTTTTGGTGAATTGTAGTGCTGCTTTCATCAAAAGGAGACTGTTGTATCCTGGGAGACAATTGTCATACTGACCGTAAGCACCATTGCAGGACGAAATTATCTTAAGAACATAGAGTGAAACTCTAGCCTCAGTCTGATTCATTAGGTAGCCACCATCTGCCAACATACACCCACCAACAATCTTAAGACAATTTTCCCGTGCTACCGAAGTGTTGCTGCAGATGGCTACTATGACGACATCAGTTCAAGCCGAGAGACCGGAGAAATTCTTTGGCATGGACTTCAAGAGGTGGCAATAAAAGATGCTGTTCTACCTCACAACTCTGAACCTGGTCAGAATGATGAATGAAGATCCGCCTATCCTGAAGGAAGGGGAGACCGACAAGCAAGTCATTGCTGCGGTGGAGGCATGGAAGCACTCAAACTTCCTTTGCAAGAACTATATCCTGAATGGTCTGGACAATACCCTGTACAATGTGTACAGTAGTATTGCTACTGCCAAGGAGTTATGGGCATCCCTGGATAAAAAGTACAAGACAGAGGATGCTGGACACAAAAAGTTTATGGTTGGAAGGTTCCTAAACTACAAAATGGTCAACCACAAAACTGTTATGGAGCAAGTCCAAGAGCTCCAGATCATCCTGCATGAGATACATGCAGAGAGAATGTCTCTCAGTGAGTCATTCCAGGTAGCTGCTATCATAGAGAAGCTACCACCACTATGGAAGGACTTCAAGAACTACCTGAAGCATAAGCGGAAGGAGATTAGACTTGAAGACCTAATTGTCCACCTGAGGATCGAGGAGGACAATAAGAGCTAAGACAAGAAGACAGGAGAACAACCTGCTGAGCCAAAGGCCAACCTCATAGAAGGAAGAAAGAAATGCAAGTTTTCAGGCGAAGGCTTTAAACAGAAGAAGGACAATCCTAAGAAATATAAATTCAAGGGAAAGTGCTTTGTTTATGGAAAGCAAGGACATAAATCCAAGGACTGTCATTTCAAGGATAAAGAAAGGAAAAAGGTCAACATTACTGAAACCCTATCCAAAGAGGTATCCGAGATGATGCTGTCAGCTGTTGTATTTGAAGCAAACATGGTTGACAAAGCAAATGAATGGTACATCGACACTGGAGCTACCAGACATGTCTTCTCTGATAAGAGTATGTTCTCATCATATACTCCTATCAATGGTAGAAATTTGGTCATGGGTAACTCCGCTACATCCAAGATAGAAGGACTTGGCCGCATCATTATGAAGATGACATCTGGCAAGGAGGTTCTACTGAATAATGTGCTACATGTCCCTGACATCCGGAAGAATCTTATATCAGGCTCCCTCCTAAGAAAACATGGCTTTAGGATGGTCTTTGAGTCTGATAAATTTGTACTCACTAAGGGAGGGATATTTATTGGTAGGGGTTACTTGAATAATGAATTATTCAAGGTGAATGTAATGATTGTACACAGAAACCTTGAAATAAATAAAGCTTCTTCTTCTGCTTATATGGTTGACTCTTCTTGTCTATGGCATGATAGATTAGGACATGTGAATTTTAATTCATTACGAATATTAATGAAATTAGAATTATTACTTAATCATGAAATCGATCCACATTACAAGTGTGAAGTGTGTGTTGAAGCTAAGTTAGCAAAAGCATCATTTCCATCAGTTGAAAGAAATACTAAACCTCTTGACTTAATTCATAGTGATCTATGTGACTTAAACTCAGTTCAAACTAGAGGAGGTAAAAAATATTTTATAACATTTATTGATGATTCAACTAGATACTACTATGTGTATCTACTAAAGTCTAAGGATGAGGCCTTAGAAATGTTTAAATGTTATAAGAATGAAGTTAAGAATCAACCTAGGAAAAAGATTAAGGCCATAAGGAGTGATAGAGGTGGTGAATACGATGCACCTTTTGACGAATTCTGTCAAGAGCATGGTATTATTCATCAAACTACTGCTCCTTATTCTTCCCAATCTAATGGAATTATGGAACGTAAAAACCATACATTAAAAGAAATGATGAATGCTATGTTAATAAATTCTGGTACACCACAGAATTTATGGGGAGAAGCAATTCTCTCAGGAAATCATATTCTTAATAAGATACCTCTTAAGAAGAAGAAATTACTCCATATGAGTTATGGAAAGGAAAGAAGCCTTCTTACAATTACTTAAGAGTATGGGGGTGTCTAGCTAAAGTAGCTATTTCGGACCCCAAAAGGTCAAAATAGGACCTAAAACTGTTGATTGTATATTTATTGGTTATGCACATAATAGTAGTGCTTATCGCTTTCTTGTGTATAAATCAGATATAGCTGATATACAGAAAAATACAATCATGGAATCAAGGAATGCAACATTCTTTGAAGATATATTTCCAAGTAAAAGGAAATTAGAAATAAGTTCAAATAAAAGAACTTATGATGATAATACTGCTAGTAGTAGTCATCAGAAAGAATATCCTGAAGATGAACCCAGATGCAGTAAGAGACCAAGAGTTGCAAAGTCTTTTGGTCCTAATTATGTAACTTATATGTTACAAGATGAACCTCAGACATTCAAGAAGGCAATGTCTAATCCAGAAGCGCCCTTTTGGAAAGAAGCTGTCAATAATGAAATTGAGTCCATTATGCATAATCATACCTGGAAGTTGGTAGACTTATCATCTGGTATGAAACCTTTAGGGTGCAAGTGGATCTTTAAGAAAAAGCTAATGGCTTATGGATCTATTTATAAGTATAAAGCCAGATTAGTGGCTAAGGACTTCAAACAAAAAGAAGGTATAAACTTCTTTGATACGTATTCATCAGTAAGTAGAATAACATCTATAAGAATGTTAATCACTTTTGTAGCCATTAACAATCTTGAAATTCATCAAATGGATGTTAAAACTACTTTTCTGAATGATGAATTAGATGAAGAAATATACATGGAACAACCTGAGGGATTTATTATTCCAGGACAAGAAAAGAAGTTGTGTAGACTTGTTAAATCCTTATATGGATTAAAGCAAGCACCTAAGCAATGGCATATAAAATTTGGTAATGTCATGTTATCAAATGGATTCAAAATAAATGAATGTGACAAATGTATATATGCCAAAACCCTGCCTGAAGGGTATGTGATAATCTGCTTATATGTAGATGACCTGTTAATCATTGGTAGTAATACATAAATGATTAAATAAACAAAAAAAATGTTAATCAAACATTTTGATATAAAAAATATGGGTGTTGCAGATGTTATACTAGGGATTCGAATCACTAGAATATCTAAAGAAATAATATTATCTCAATCTCATTATATTAAGAAAATATTAAATAAGTATAAAAAGTATGATACTAGCCCGGTGAAAATACCTGTAGATGTTAATCTACATTTGGCTAAGTATACTGGAGAACCCATATCTCAATTGGAATACTCACGTATAATTGGCAGTTTAATGTATGTTATGAATTGCACTCGTCCTGACATAGCATATGATATCAATAAGTTGAGTAGATTTACAAATAATCCATGTCCAAATCATTGGACAGCTTTAATAAGGGTATTAAGATATCTGCGATATACCCTAAGTTATGGATTACATTATTCAAGATATCCAACTGTACTAGAAGGATACAGTGATGAAAATTGGATATCTAACACAGAAGATACAAAATCCACAAGTGATATGTATTCACCTTAGGAGGAGGTGTTGTGTCATGGAAATCTTCTAAGCAAACATGTATAGCTCGATCCACTATGGAATCTGAGTTTATTGCCTTAGAAAAGGCAGCTGAAGAAGCAGAATGGCTTTGAAACCTTTTAGAAGATATTTCATATTGGTCAAAGCCTGTGTCTGCAATATGCATACATTGTGATAGTCAATCGGCAATTTGTAGAGCACAGAATAAAATGTATAATGGTAAGTCTAGAAATATACGTCAGATATAATACCATTAAGCAGTTACTTAAAATTGGTGTAATTTCTATTGACTATGTTCAGTCTAAGAAAAACCTAGCGGATCCATTAACAAAGGGGTTACCAAGAGATCAAGTAAACTGTTTATCGAGGGGAATGGGTTTTAAACCTATAACTGAAAAATCTTCATAGTGGATACCCAACCTAGCTGACTGGAGATCCCAAGATCTAGGTTCAAAAGGGACAACTAAATTATGAAGAGACTTGATAGCACTAAGGATATGCAATCCTACTCATTCCTATGATAATTGGTGCTACCTGCTAAAGGTACTAGGATAAGCATTGCTTTTAATGATTCTTATGACATGAACATTCATATGGGGTATAGCAGGATACTCTTAATAAGAATCATCTATATGAGTGTGAACTGGGCCAATTCTATGAGAATTTTAAGGTTTAATTCTCTGAAGCACTCATGAGACCAGGAGTTGTTCGGGGCCAAAATGAACACAACCATGAGAACCAAAAGAATGCTCGGGAAGAAGTTGTGTGATTGTTATTGTCTTAGTTTACACAAAATGCTGAAAGGTTCAAGACATCATGTTCACCTTTTAGCAAGTAAACTCGATAACAACTCACTAAGGAAGGTTCAAAGCCACAAGCTACCTATCCCGATACAACTTCATCCCATTATACTCTCTTTAGTGTGTCTGCATATTCATTTGCATTAAAATCCTTTTATATGGGGGTTTGCCTTTGCTGATCTTTGATGATCATTGATCTAAGTCCAATTTCCATTCATGTGGGGGATTATTGGGTAATGGGCCAAAATACGCCTAAATACCCTAATGGGCCTTGAAAGCCCATCACCGCCCTTTAGTGTGTGAATGAGAAATTGCGGGACATTTAGTCCCATATCGGAAAGAATAAGAAAGGAAGGTTCACTTATATAGAAACCACTTCCTTGAAGCTTAAGTTCCTTAGGCTCACCATAAGTGGAGAGCTTGAGGGTGATGCGCTCGCGCACGCGCACGTGTGAAGGACACAATGGGCGCTTTGTAGGTGCACTTTGCACTCATCGGTTAGAGATAAGTCAATGGTCCAATCATGAAAAGGCATATCAAAGACATGCAACCCCTATCTGATAACATGATCATCACATCACGATGATGAAAAGGCTTATCAGGATAAGGATAGGCTTATCTGATCGGCTGATCTTCAGATCATAGCCATGAAAAGGCTTATCCGATCGCCTGATCTGAAGATCACGATGTCTAAAGGGCATATCAAGGGTGATAAGCCCTTAACCCTCACATCCTTTGATTTTAGAATTTAAATTAAATTAAATTCGTAGGGTTGCTTCCAAAGGGTACCTAAAACCTATAAATAAGACCCTAGACCTAAGCATTTCATTCATCCCAAGCCATTCCGAATTGAGTTCAATCTAATCAATTCTAGTCTTCTTCTCTCTTAGGCATTTGCATACTTTCCTAAGGGTAGTATAGCAATAGTGCATTGAAAAGAGAGTAGCATTCTTGGTTCGATATTTTTGATGAATTGTAGTGTTGCTCTCATCAAAAGGAGATTGTTGTATCCTGGGAGATAATCGTCATACTGACCGTAAGCACCATTGCGGGACGAAATTATCTTAAGGGCATAGAGTGAAACTCTAGCCTTAGTCTGATTCATTAGGTAGCCACCATCTGCCAACATACACCCACCAACAGCCATCAATCCGTGTTCTTGAAGACGGGGCGCAATAAAAGAAAACGAAAAAGAAAGAGTTGCCTGAACATCTCAGATGGGGAATTGAACAGAAAAAGGGAACCACCACTTGATCGCAAGATTCAAAACACAAGTGCACTAAAAAGGACACCATGATCTTTTATTACTAGGCAAACCATTCCAGATTGCGGACAAACACAAGACACGAACGACAAAGCATACATCAAGAAACACAAGAACTAAAGAACTCTCTCCATTCCTCAATCAATTGTTGCGGCGGCGGTGGCTCTTTGTTCTCCTAAGGCTGACTTGCTTTCTCGCCAACCACGCTGTCCAACCAAACTTACCTCTATCTATCTATATCATAATAGGACTCTTTTACGATTCTAAAGGTCAGAAAAAGAGAAAAAAAACACATAAAAGCGACTCAAGACTCAAGGTGGAATGGATGCCGGGTGACGTATACGACCCCCCACTTCTTACATGACAGGCGAGGAGGACGGGGGAGGGTCTGTTGGTATATATATATATATATATATATATATATATATATATATATCATATATGTGTGTAACGAAAGCATGCGTTTAACATACATAAAATTAATATTATCATATAAAAAGAAAAAATTATTATTTAATTTTTTTAAACATAAAAAAATAAAAAATACTGATATGTTGAGGTCTCGAAGGAACAGGCGCATCCTATTATCAAATTCAAAGTCGGATTTGAAGATATGGATGAAGAATCTCACGATAGAGTTTACGAGCCAAGGTTACGAGCCAAGATGATTTGAAGATGATGATAAAGTTTACGGGCCAAGGTACTTCATAAAATACATGCAAAATAAAATGAAAGCTCACTCTTATTTTTTTTATCTGTTATAATATTTAATTTAGATAACATTTATCTGTTACAACAATTAATTTAGATAACATTTATCTATTGCAACATTTAATTTAGATAACGTTTATCTTTTACCACTTATTTTGATCGCATGAGAATGATTCTCATATGTACATCTTTTCATCATATCAAGAAAAAAGTTATTTCTTATTTGCAACTAATTTACAAATAATATCTAAATTAAATATAACAATATCTAAATTATCAAATCTCATTTAATTATTTTAGATATTATTAATTTTAAATATCTAATAAATCAAATTTATTATTTTATTTTTAATATTCTCAATAATCACATTATCAAAAATATCAAAAAATAAAATTTCTCTCTCTCTCCATCAACTCATAATATGAGCCATTTACAAAAATAAAATTCTCTTATATGATGTTCCACAATAATGCAACCATTCATATCATTTATTATATGAACAATGTGTCTAAACACATTTTTATTTTGTCCAATAACTAATTTATTATACCAAAATAATGTGAGAAAAATAATCAATCAAATCGATTATTTATCTTCATAATAAAATCTTTATTATGAAGTTTCAATAAACATTTTATTTAAGAAAAATAAATAATTAATCACATTAATTATTTAAACCAAGAGTATGCAATTAACCTAAGACGGTGTGAGGACCATGGACCCATAATTTCAAGGTCCAATAAACTTGAATAAACTTAATTAAAACTCTTTAATTATTTATTCAGATTATTAATCTCAAAGTTATTTCACTAAAAACTCTGAGACTGCACTCTACGAAAACTTGAGTCGATATAATCATTACATGCAATTCAACCCTCCATAATTAGTTCATAATTAGAGCTAGGTAAAATAACTATTATACCCCTCTAATTTTCTCTTATTCCTTAAATACCAATGATTTACTAGTTAAATAGTTAATTTACGATCGGATCATAAATTGCGCGCATAACTGTTTAGCCACATAATCAACACTTAAGAAACTAATTTTAAGCTTCTTTTCAAAAGCCATTGATTCCATATCTTTAAATCACATTCCCAGCCAAATGTATTATTAAACCTCCAAGATGTAAGCTTTAACAAACAATCAAAAGATCCAATAGCACAATCAAGGAGTCTATGATTAAATCAAGATTAAGGTTGATTTACATTGTCACATTCATAATGTTCATAGACCGTATTAGTGATTAGCGATAGAAGATCCATACTTCTATCAATCACGAACATGTTTAAATATATTAGCTGTAATTTTAATCCTCTTATATTCATTATACTAAAATTATAGCCTCATAATATGTATTAGATTTTTATATAAACATTCATCTTTCGTATAAACAACGAGGTAAGATTGAAGAAAAATATTTTTTATTAATTTAAAAAATTAAAAAGTATAAATAAATCTAATTTCAAAGGTACTGTTTCTAACAGGATCAAGGCACGGGCTGATAGGTACAGCTTCCGGTCCTCGCCACCACCTTCTTCCTTGGAGAAGACCCACTCCGCAGCGTTGCTACCCTGCCATGCCGGTGGTGCGGTGTCCACCACAGTAACAGTGGTAGACACCGTTGAAATCAGAGGAGAATTCATAGGCTGCGGTGCCAGCCAGCCGTCACCAGTGAGGCTCATGCCAGGATAAGGGTTCATGCCCAGCAGCCATGCGGGCCCAAAGCTCGGTAGCTGCGGAAGCTGCTGCTGCTCCTGGTAGTTAAACCCACCGAATAGGGGATTGAGGGATGGCAGGGAAACGATGGAGCTGGCTGGGCAACCCTCGATGATGCCATTGGGGTCGAAGTCCGGCAGTTCCAGCCCGGATGGGACGATCCCTCTCATCCCACCGCCAAAAGGGAAGGACGACAGAAAGGATGTGAGAGCGGGAGAAGAACCTGGCAAGCTGGCGGTGGCAACAGGTGCTGCGAGCCAGTTGTTCGGGTGCAGCATACTGGAGGACAGCCTTCGGGCGGCGGGACTTCTTGCTTTTTGTCACGCCCCCAACCTGGTGGCTAGTAGTACAGCGGAAGCTCTCTTTTTTTTCTCTAAGGACTAGCCTTGGGCGTGCCGGCACTCAAGGACTCCTTCCTCAAGTCAGCCTCACCAACCTCACCTGTACTAGCGCCCCTTAGAAAGCTGGCATGGAAAGCACACAATGGCACACACTTGCATACGGAAAAACTCTCAACCTTTATTGCGCATAAAGGATAAGGCCTAGTACAAGCTAGCAATGGTAAACCCTCCCCAAGGCTCACCCTCTCTTGCCCTTACACTTGCACTCGGATCGCCCTCTTGCCCTCCTCTTCCAGCCTTAGGCCAAGGCAATGGCCTATTTATAGCCCCACTCTCACGGCACAAACCAGTGGGTGGCTGGTAACTGCCCAGACCCACTAGTCTGGCAGTTAGGGCCACGGCGCGCGCGCCCTGCGCGTGCCATCAGCCCAGCAAATGCGCCCAACTCCCTTGCTCTGCACGTCCTTGTGCAGTTTGGCCCACGCGCCCTCTGTGCGCGTGGCGACGGTTGGCGCAACCGTCTGGAACGGTCCCAGGCATGGGCAGTTCTTAGCAACTGCCCCACGCCCCTTGTAGATCGTGCGCGCACCCTCCTGGTGTGCGCCAGGCAACTGCCTGGGCGTGGGCGGTTCTCCTAACCGCCCAGCCACAATGTGGCCATCATGCTGGTCGTGCGCGCGCCCTCCTGGCATGCGCCTGGACGTGGGCGGTCCACCCCACCGTCCAGCTGCGTCCGGTTGATCGTACGCGCCTCCTACGCACGCACGCCGAGCGGTTCCGCCAACCGCTCAGTCGTGGCCTACTCGCACCCGCGCCTGGGCGGTTCTCGCAACCGCCCGGCGGTTCAGACTGTTCCTTCGCACGTCGCCCGTGGCTCCGACCATGTGCGTGCGTCTTTGCCGCAAGGTTATCTATCGGTCCGACCGATAGTTGGCGCCATGCAGGGGTTGCTCCGCCCTGCGTAAGGTTCTCCTCTGCGGAACCTTCAGTTGGCCGGCATTGCCCATGCATCTTGGCCCAAGGCGATGGAACGCCTGGCCAATCTGGGCAATCGCTGATGCAGCCTCCGCTCGTCCCTCCGCATGCTGTCCAGCTTGCTGCAGTCCCCATGGCCCCTCCAGCCATGCCCTTGGGCCGCCCCATGGACCACCGAATCCATGCGCCCAAGGTTTGGCAAGCTTGCCCCATGGCTTGCCCGTGCCCGTTCCATCCCTCACACGCGCACTGGCCTTGGCTCCGAGCCTTGGCCTTCTGGTCGGGTCGCAACAGTCTCCCCTTCAATATACTTGCGCAGCTTCCTGTCTCTGGCCACGCCGGGGGTTCCCGCAGTCTGAGGAGCCTTGCGGGACTGGCCCAGGCCGCTGCTCGGCCTGGCCGTGCGCTGAAGCCTCTGCTGGCGCTGCAGTGCTGCACCTCAGCTCCCGCCTTGTGTCCCAGCCGCGCCAAGTGTTGCTGGACCATGCCGTGGCCTACGTACACTTCGGCCAAGCCCTTGGATGGCACACCTCCTGCGCGCCCGTCCCAATGGCTGCACGCCGCTCCTTCGCTTTCCTCCACCAACCTCGCCATCTGCAAAGGTTGGGGCCATGACAATCCTTCCCCACTTGAAGATGCCGACGTCCTCGTCGCATTGCCCCTCCAAATGGATCTGGATCTCCTCCTGCAGAAATTCTGTCTCATACCTTCCCAACCTGGGTAGTGGTGACTTCATCTTCACCACCGGCTTTCGACGCTTCTCCTTGCGTCCGGCACAGTATCATCGTGCCCCACCCCACCTGTCTCTAGGTGCAGGCGAACTTCTTCTTCAAAGGTTGCTTTGACTCGACTTGGACCCTGCCCACCGATGGCCCTTCTTCAGTAAGTCGATCAATGGAATCGCTGCTCCGTGACTCCTCTGGGATGAACCTTTGATCTTCGTTGGCCAAGCTAAGGAAAGATTCCTAGCTTGGTCACTGGTGGGAATCGGTCAACTACTCTGGCCAATCCTTTGCCCAAGGAACTCTGCTTCCTTGCAAACACACTCGCATCTCTCTTTGCGAGTAAGCGATCTAAGTGCTCCTCAGTGAGCGGGCCTAGACCACTTTCTCCAAATTCACAATCACAAACTCACTCAAGTTTCTGTACAACACATTAGATTGCAGTAGAAGGAACTTTTGTCGAACATGACAAGAACTCATAACAACTGAGTCACAAAAGTACCTAAACACAAGTAGCGAGGTCTAACCTCAACCCTTTCACAATCTCTTGAGCAGACATGTTGACCAGACTATCTGCTCTTGCACCCACACTGCATACCCCCTGTACACCTATGGCCATGCTATGTTGTACCCAGTGGGGCGCGCCTCCTGCGCGCCTTACTGCGACTTGACCGGCGCACCTCCTGTGCGCCAGTAGGCAGGTTTATGCCCTCGCCTGCCTTTGAGCCGTCTCGCGGATCAGAGTGGTGTGCCGCCTGCACACCCTTCTGTTGGCTTTTGTGACGCACCTCCTGTGCGTCTCCATTCAGAACTCCTTGGCGCCTCCTCTGAACGCCACCCTGGGGTTTGTTGGGATGCACCTCCTGTGCATCCTTGTTGGGATCCCTGTGATGCACCTCCTGTGCACCCGCCCGAGGTTGCTTGTGGTACGCCTCCTGCGCACCCTCTGCCAGTTCTGATTGGGCTATGCGTTTGGCACCCTTCCGTGGAAGTGCCACTGCCTTACCCTGGCATGCCTCCTGCACACCTGGAATGCCAATACCTGGTCGAGCCGCTGACCCGTCCAAGCCAATCTTCATCGATTGCTCCGCAGTAACGCCCGTAGCTCCATATGCCATGGCCTGTGTTGCTGCTCTAGGACCTCTGCGTCCCAAGCACTTTGGACTTCCCTCAACGGGAACAAAACAATGACTTTTCTTTTTCCCTATGAAAATACCATGGAGATAAGGTATTATCATTACCTTGGCTGCCATGAAGAACTCCAGCCCAAGGATGACATCAAAGTCATCTAGGGGAATAACTATCAAGCTACAATTTCCTTTCCATGAGCCCGCCGTGATCATTACCTCCGCTAGGCCATGAACATGAACAGCTCTGCTGTTCACAGCCTTGATCAAATTAGTGCTTCTAGATACCGCCAACTCCAGCTCCTTAGCTTTCTCCTGGCTAATGAAATTGTTGGTCGCTCCCGTATCTAGCATGGCCTTCACCTTTTGGCCATTGAGGAGTATGGGGATATGCATCAGCTTACGGTCTTTGGAGGGTTCGTTCACCGTAATTGCATTGAGTAGTTGCAATGGGTTCACCCGTGCAATTTCCTCCTCCTCAGCACTGTCGGTCTCATCTTCATAAGAAGTCAAGCACTGACTTTCTCCTTCTTCGAGCTGTCTCTCGCTCGATGGGGTCCACCACAAATGAAACAACCTCCTGGCTTCACTTGTTTTGCGGGTTCGATTGCAACCGCCTTCGCAGCTTTCTTCTTGAGCACGACCTTCTTCTTCTTCTTGTCACTTGGCAAGAGTGACTCTTTCGCCACCACGGTCACCTTCCTGTCACCTGGAGGCATGGGGGATGCACTTCGAAAATCGACAAGGCCCTCGGCTGCCGCCATTGCCGTAGGGAGGTCCTTGACTCCCTGCCTTCGAAGCTCGGTCTGTGCCCACGGTTGCAATCCGGACATGAAGTTGAAGAGTTTGTCCTCCTCGGACATATTGTGGATATCCAGCAACAACGAGCTGAATGCCTTCACAAACTCCCTCACGGAGCCTGTCTGTCGTAGCTTTTTCAACGCCTCCCAGGCCATCCATGCTGTGTTGTGGGGAAGGAACTGCGCCTGCAACTCCCTCTTCATAACCGGCCATGTCGCGATGTTCAGCCTATTCGCCGCCTGATCATCCGACATGCGGGTTCGCCACCACAGCTTTGCGTCCCCTGAAAGAAACATGCTTTCCAAGTTTACCTGCTCAACTCAGGGACTTTAAAAGCCCTAAAGTATTGCTCCAGATCCCACACGAAGTTGTCAAGCTCCTTCGCGTCCCGCTTCCCGTTGTAGGGCTTTGGCTCTGGGATCTTTAACTTGGGATGCGTCCTGTCGCCACTCCTTGCCGGATGCGCCATCCCCTGGCGTAGCGACAGCAATTCTTCTTTCAGGGTTTGCATCTCCGCCCGCAGCTCGGTGACCTGGCCATTCGCCTTGGCCAGTCGTCGATCTGTTCGCTCGGCCATGTCCTGACTGGACTCGGCTAAGCTTCGGCGTAGTTGAGCGACCTCTTCGCTCTGTGCTGCAACAACGGCTGTGAGACTCCGGGCTTCTCCTACCCTTGCCTCACCCACAAACTCTTCAAGGCGTCTGATCCTTTCTTTGGCCTCAGCAAGTGTCATTGTGTCGGTTTCTCTAGTGAGGTTGAAAGCACTCTAGCGAGAACTCTGGAATCAGCTCTGAAACTCAGCTCTGATACCAACTTGTCACTCGAACAAGGCTCTGATACCAACCTGTCACGCCCCCAACCTGGTGGCTAGTAGTACAGCGGAAGCTCTCTTTTTTTTTCTCTAAGGACTAGCCTTGGGCATGCCGGCACTCAAGGACTCCTTCCTCAAGTCAGCCTCACCAACCTCACCTGTACTAGCGCCCCTTAGAAAGCTGGCATGGAAAGCACACAATGGCACACACTTGCATACGGGAAAACTCCCAACCTTTATTGCGCATAAAGGATAAGGCCTAGTACAAGCTAGCAATGGTAAACCCTCCCCAAGGCTCACCCTCTCTTGCCCTTACACTTGCACTCAGATCGCCCTCTTGCCCTCCTCTTCCAGCCTTAGGCCAAGGCAATGGCCTATTTATAGCCCCACTCTCACAGCACAAACCAGTGGGTGGCTGGTAACTGCCCAGACCCACTAGTCTGGCAGTTAGGCCACGGCGCGCGCGCCTTGCGCGTGCCATCAGCCCAGCAAATGCGCCCAACTCCCTTGCTCTGCACGTCCTTGTGCAGTTTGGCCCACGCGCCCTCTGTGCGCTTGGCACGGTTGGCGCAACTGTCTGGAACGGTCCCAGGCGTGGGCAGTTCTCAGCAACTGCCCCACGCCCCTTGCAGATCATGCGCGCACCCTCCTGGTGCGCGCCAGGCAACTGCCTGGGCGTGGGCGGTTCTCCTAACCGCCCAGCCACGATGTGGCCATCATGCTGGTCGTGTGCGTGCCCTCCTGGCGTGCGCCTGGATGTGGGCGGTCCACCCCATCGTCCAGCTGCGTCCGGCTGATCATGCGCGCCTCCTGCACGCGCACGCCGAGCGGTTCTGCCAACCGCTCAGTCGTGGCCTGCTCGTATCCGCCCGAGCGGTTCTCGCAACCGCCCAGCGGTTCAGACTGTTCCTTCGCACGTCGCCCGTGGCTCCGACCACGTGCGTGCGTCTTTGCCGCAAGGTTATCTATCGGTCCGGCCGATAGTTGGCGCCACGCAGGGGTTGCTCCGCCCTGCGTAAGGTTCTCCTCTGCGGAACCTTCAGTTGGCCGGCATTGCCCATGCATCTTGGCCCAAGGCGATGGAACGCCTGGCCAATCTAGGCAATCGCTGATGCAGCCTCCGCTTGTCCCTCCGCGTGCTGTCCAGCTTGCTGCCGTCCCCATGGCCCCTCCAGCCATGCCCTTGGGCCGCCCCATGGACCACCGAATCCATGCGCCCAAGGTTTGGCAAGCTTGCCCCATGGCTTGCCCGTGCCCGTGCCATCCCTCACACGCGCACTAGCCTTGGCTCCGAGCCTTGGCCATCTGGTCGGGTCACAACAGTCTCCCCTTCAATATACTTGTGCAGCTTCCTGTCTCTGGCCACGCCGGGGGTTCCCGCAGTCTGAGGAGCCTTGCGGGACTGGCCCAGGCCGTTGCTCGGCCTGGCCGTGCGCTGAAGCCTCTGCTGGCGCTGCAGTGCTGCGCCTCAGCTCCCGCCTTGTGTCCCAGCCGCGCCAAGTGTTGTTGGACCGTGCCGTGGCCTACGTACACTTCGGCCAAGCCCTTGGATGGCACGCCTCCTGTGCGCCCGTCCCAATGGCTGCACGCCGCTCCTTGGCTTTCCTCCGCCAACCTCGCCATCTGCAAAGGTTGGGGCCGTGACACTTTTGTTCCTCCTGGATCGGCCACCCACCGGGACGTTACCGAGGGCGCCCCCCACTGTCCAGAAGCGCTTGCAGTCCTTACAGTAATAACGAGGCTGCGACAGGCTATGGTTGTTGTAGTAGCAGAACTTTGTGTTCGAAGAATTGCATCTTGGGCATGCGAGCGCAGCTGCGGAAACTGCTGCAGCTGCTGCTGCACCGGTGGCGTTGGCATCTGCTCCGGCTTCCTCTCATGTTCCGCCTGCTGCTTGGACGCCATTGCTCTCGGTCTCTCCCTGTCTCTCTCCTTTTTTTCTCTCTCTCTCTAATTGCCCGGATGGGGAGAGGGTGATGGGGTGGGGGCTATTTATAGAGGGGTTGGGGGTGGCGAGAGGGGCGCTCCCGGTGCGTTACACAAGGGGGTATTTTGGCTGATACCGGAGGGCCATCTGCCGTTTCTGGCATGGAGGTTAGAGGAAGGGCTAAGCGTGTGCGTGAGAGTACTGGAAATCTCCGTGCGCCCACCGCCCGAAAACCAACAGCTCGGCCTCTAGCGATACGAAAACCTCCGCGCCGGTATTTCCTAAACCACTTTGCTAGAATGAACATGAAATTCTTTAGGCTATATTTGATATGGGTATCCCTTTTATCCTCAAAAACTATAACAAGAAGGAATAGTTTTGAAAAGTTTAATGATAACTTATATTTAACCATGGGTTATCCCCTGAACTTATTCCCTAGAAAATCCAGGAATAGTAGGTTATATCCCTCCAGCTATCCCTAAGAACAGATTTGTCAATTAAAAAAAAATTATTTTACCCTAGAGTTATTCCCCGAGCGGCTGTCATCTCCATCCTCCCTACCTGCTCCCGTCTCCCTTCTTCCTACTAGAACCTTCTCCTCCCAGCCTCTCCCTCCCCCTTCTTCATTTTGCCCTAGGTCCTTTCCGCATCTCCGTCCCTGTCACGTTTGAGCGGCCCTCGTCCGAGCGGATCCCGTCTCTCTCATCCTGACCGGAACTCATCTCCCTCATCCCAGACTCGTCTTGAGAACCCAACCTTTTGTACTGCTCGCGAACTTCACCCCTCCCCTTCCTCGCCTTATAAACCCGTCTCGCTGATCCCCATCTCTCCGATCAAATTAGAAAGAATATCATTTGGTGTAATCACTTTGCAAGGAGAAGTCATACATCACTGCTAGGATCACTGTCCAATGTGAAAGTGGGGAAGGTGGATGGTGGGGGATTGACACCACCGACTCCAATGTCTCAGTGCCATTATGCAAATGCCAGGAGGATGGCTCAGAGGGAACAGATACTGAGGGCTTTCTGCGCGCAGATGCCAGGAGGATGGCTCGAGAGGGAGCATGGCATTTGAACCGTAGAGAGATCCCGTCCGCTTCGCCTCAAAGCAAAGTCGTGGATCTGAGGCTGAGGCATCAGGGCTGTCCAGAAGTAGCTGGGTGCAGCCAGATCCGAGACAAGGGAGGTTTGGAATAAACATCTGGAGCCGGAGGCGGCCGGGATGGTCCTGGAAGACCGGAGCGGGCCAGAGCAGGGTCCGAGCTGATGGGAAACGAGGCCGGAAGCCAGTTGCTGCCTTGTGCCATCTGGACGGAGCGAGGGAAGACCGGAGAAGCGGGAGCCGAGGCCATGGACAGATCCGGGGAGTCTGGGGCTGTGCTGTTGGGAGGCTAGGATTGGGACGAAGCCGTCACCCACAGCCTCCTCTGCTGCCGCTGCCGTGGCCCAGGGTCCGATAGGTACTACGTCTGCAACCCCACCACCACCGCCTAGGTCATCCTCCTGCCACCAACCAATGACCACGGCGTTGCCATGCGTCTACAACTTCCAATCAAAAACATTTTTTTTCTTTTTTTTTTTTTTACGTTTGATCTGGACCGTTTGATCTGAAATCAAACGGTCCAAATTAATTATTATATTAAAAATTATAGGGATAGTTTAGAAATTAAATCAATTTTTTTAGGGATATCCTTTCCTATCCCTTCAATCAAATACAATCAGAAGGGATAAGAAAAGGTTATCCTTTGGATTCAGATTTTTGCATTTGGTACGTTCAAAGGGATAGCCACCTAAAAAAACTCTATCCTGTACACTTATTTAGGGATAAAGTTTTTTCTATCAAATACTACCTTAAAGATTTTTTCAGTCCTCTGGAACATGTTCATCATAAATGAAAATAAGGTGAGTGAATAATCTGGATACGGGATAAGATGTTTCCGGTATTTCTTTGGCTATAGTTTTATTTTATTATTGTTCTTAAGTGGAAGGAAACAACGATAAGAGAGGAGCGGGAGAACGCTTGCTTTATTGTTCTTTAACAGGACTTTTGATCTGTGATTGAGATGAAAAGGAAATTAAGGTGTATATTGTTTAGCATATAACATATACAATTATATAATTGTTATATAATTTTAAGAATTATATAATCTAATTTGAAATGATAAATCTTATTTTTGATCCAATAATCTATAGTCATCATATATATATATATATATATATATATATATATATATATATGATGCGTGTCATAGCACAATGATTAAAACACCTTAATTTCACTAATAGAGTAGCGAAAGTAAGGGATCGAATCCACATAGACTTTAGTAGTTATTTTGAAATAAATTTATGCAATTAAAAATTTAAATAAATAAATAATAAGAATAATTAAGATATGATCTATCTTAATGAGAGCACGGCCCATCCTTTTAAGAATAGATCAATCAAAGAATTATTTTTACTTGAAGAAAATTAACTAAGAATTAAACATGAATAAATATTTTATTCTAAAGCATCCAAAGGAATACATAAAAATTGAAACTAAAACTCTTCTTCCTTGGCATCAAGAAGGCAATAGCATCAAGAAGGCAATAGCAGCTTTGGATCTGCTTCCAGATCGAACTCCCCAGGATTCTTGCTTTCTGAATCGCCTTCTAGAACTCCAAACCAAGTGAACCTCTTTTTGGACTCCCGAGTGCACGATCGCCTCACGAATGCCTCTTCTTCTTTCTCTGTTCAGGATGCCTCTCACCTCTGCCCAGCCAGAACTATTTATAGATGCTCATACGCGGAGAGAATGCAAAGAGAGCGCAGAGAAATCACGGAGAGATCATACCTTCCTATTTTCATACCAGATGCCTAGATGCAGAAAGAACGCGGCTTTTTAATTGTTTCAGATCTGATTTGAAGCCCAAATGGATGCATAGGGATTACAAAAAGATTGCGGATGATTTTTTAATTTGTTTGTGTAATCCATGAACGTGGAGAAGACACAGAGAAATCATGGAGAGATCATGAATGTCCATATTAGATGCTCGATTTGTTTGTGTGTTTCATGAACACGGAGAGAACGCACTGATTTCCTTCCAAATTTTAGATTCTTTCTCGATTTGGCACCCGGATGAAACGCGAAGAGATTTCAGAGAGATAGCGGACGATTATCCTTCCAATTTGAGAGTCTTCAATCCCATTTATTTCCTGATTGGTAGGTGGAGTGATGGAATCGGAAGGAAAGAAAAATCAGAAGAGAAAAATGAATCTGTGAAGACTGCGATTGAACTCGTCAATTGGTTTGCCCAGTTTGCTTTGAGATGTATGCAAAAAAAGATAAATCCTTATAAATTTAATTTCGAGCTCATTTTAAGTCCGATTTGAGTGACGTTTGCATTGTTGGACTCCTAAAATCGAGCTCTTTAAGCTGATAAGGCTTTACCTAAAATATTATATAAAATAATTAAATATTAAATAATAAAGGTACTTTGATCTATTAATTAATAGGTTTATGATGATTATTTATGCATTTATCGCTCCTTGCAACTTGAATCTTACTCGTCCTCGAGTAAATAAGGAATCTAGAAATATGTACCAAGCTAGTCCAAGAATTGATAGTTATCTTACAATTCTAAAATCAAAAGATTTTTGGTTAGATCATAAGAAAGGTGCTTCATCGGATTATCAAGTTTACCCATTTAGAGATAGAGTGCAGTCCATAAGAATTTATAGAAATCTTCCTTCACCAACTTTTCACTTCTCTGTTTAAGTCCTCTAACTTAATTTGGGTTGGGTGTTGTGTCTTTTTGTAATTTAGTTCCCTTATTTATTTATTTATTTATTTATATGTAAAGTCAATGCAATGTCCTAACCCCTTACTTTCTAATTGACCCTTGTAGCGAGCTTTAGGCCAATGGCTCCCAAACTAGTTGGTTTTAGGGCATTAGGTGTAAAACACCCCTCGAACTTACTGACTTGAGTCAAAAAGGCTTCAGGTAAGACTGACTTAGGTTCTTTCACATTCTCACCTTTTAACGCAAGCAACATCACTTGCTTAGGTGACGGGCCAGTTACTTAGTGAAAGATGCTAAGAACCTAATTTATTAACTTTAAGAGAGATTCTTCTTCTTTTTTATTTTTTTATTTTTTTTTGAATTACATTTTCACTCATATCTTTATTAAGTAGATTGTACTATTAAGATAAGTGGTCAGGAGGATCTTAAATTATTCTAAAAGTTTTTCTGAGCTAAACCCTATCTTTTATTATGTTTCCTTAATAATTTGTTCCTTGGTATCTCTAAAATAATCTAACCGTTAATCGTTCATTGATTAGAATGCTTGATTAACTTCAAATCAAGATAAAATTTGGTACATAAATACTGATTATAGTTTTACTCGAGGATTTACTTATTCCCCCCCCCCCCCGCGGCCAAACTTCATTTTCATTATCCTAATGAAAGAAAAATTAATTTCAAGAAAAGATACTACCTTGTGAGTATTTGAATGTTGGAGGTTTCATTGCTGCCATACTTCTTTCAATCTACTTATGTCGCTCTTCTCTGTTCATAATAGAAAAATAGAAAGTTAAAAATAACTGATAAATTGGGTTGCCTCCCAAGGGCGCTAAGTTTAAAGTCTTCTATGCTACTCATTATGATAGTGTTGGGTTCACAAGATTAATTGTTTCAACAACTTCTTCATCATTAATTTCTTTTATATATGGTTTCAAACATTGACCGTTTACCTTAAAAATATTTCCTTGCTTAGGATCTTTGAGTTCTATCGCCTCATGGGGAAATACTTGAGTTACTATAAAAGGTCCATTCCATCATAAATGAAATTTTTTAGGAAAAAGATGTAATCTTAAATTGTAAAGCCATACTTTTTGATTTGGTTCAAAAGTTTTTCTATTAATAAATTTGTCATGATATGCTTTGGTTCATTCTTTATAAATTTTTGAGCTCTCGTATGCATCATTTCGTAGCTCTTCTAACACATTTAATTAAAGTTTTCTAATAACACATGCCTTTTATATATCATAATTAAATTGTTTGATGGCCCAAAATGCATGGTGTTCTAATTCTATAGGTAAATGGCAGGCCTTTTCAAATACGAACCAGTAAAGAGACATTTCTATGGGAGTTTTAAATGCAGTACGATAAGCCCATAATGCATCATCCAAACATTCTAACCCATCTTTCCTATCGGGTCTCATCGTTTTCTCAAGGATATGTTTAATTTCTCTATTTGATATTTCAACTTGGCCACTAGTTTGGAGATGGTAAGGTGTAGCTTCCTTATGAGTAATTTCATATTTGTTCATTAGTCCTTCAAAGTGTCTATTCATGAAATGTGTACCCCCATCACTAATTATAGCCCTTGGGCATCCAAAATGACTAAGGATGTTATGCTGAATAAACTTGATTATAACTTTATGGTCATTGGTTCGAGTTGCCATGGCTTCAATCCATTTTGACACATAATCAACTACCACTAGAATATATTCAAATCCGAAAGAGAAAGAAAATGGGCTCATAAAATCAATACCTCATACATCAAAAATTTCTACAACCAAGATAGGGTTTAGAGGCATCATATCTTTTCAAGAAATATTTTCTGTTTGTTGACATTGGAGACAATTATGGCCAAATTCGTGTGCATCTTTAAAAAGAATTGATCAATAAAACCCACTTTGCAGTACCTTTGCTGTAGTTTTTCTTCCACTAAAATATCTCGCACAGGCAAGAGAATGACAAAAGTTAAGTATGCTTTTGAATTCGCTCTCGGGAATACATCGCCTAATCACTTGATCCGAACAGTATTTAAATAATTCAGGGTCTTTCCAAAAGTAATATTTAATTTGTGAAAAAATCTATCTTTTTTTTATTTTGTCTAGCAGGAAGGTACTTTTCCTGTTGCCAAATAATTCACATTATGGGCAAACCAGGGAAGATTGCTATGGGAAATTAAGAATAGTTGCTCATTAGGAAACTTATCTCTAATTATTTCTTTATTATATTCCATCAAGATTCTAGAGATATGATCTGCTACCATATTTTTGGAACCCTTTTTATCTAAGATTTCTAAGTCAAATTCCTGTAGTAGAAGGATCCATCTAATCAATCTAGGTTTTGTATTCTTTTTAATAACAAATGCCTCAATACTGCATGATCAAAGTAAACTAAGACCTTAGACCCTAACAGATATGATCTAAATTTTTTTAGGACAAACACGACTGCTAGTAATTCTTTTTTAGTGATAGTATAGTTCATTTGTGCATCTGAAAGAGTTTTGCTATCATAATAAATTACATGGGGTTTCCGATTGAGTTTTATCCTAAAACTGTCCCTACAGCATAATCAGAAGCATCACACATGATTTCGAAAGGTATGGTCCAATCTGGGGGCTTGATAATTGGTGCAGTGGTCAAAGAGTTTGCAGGATATTATAGTCTGTTAGACAATCTTCATCAAAATTAAAAGAACTATCTTTGTCCAGCAAATTACACAAGGGTTGAAAAATTTTACTGAAGTCCTCGATGAAGCATCTGTAAAAACCAGCATGGCCAAAGAAATATCATACTTGTTTAACTGAGGTTGGGGGTGGTAGATTTGAGATCAATTCAACCTTGGTTTTATCAACCTCAATTTCTCGCTCTGAAATAATGTGTCCGAGCATAATTCCCTCACGAACCATAAAATGGCTCTTCTCCCAACTTAGGACTAAATTCATTTCCATACATCGTTTTAGTACCTTAGTCAAGTTCTCAAGACAGCTATCAAATGAAGCACCAAAAACTAAAAAATCATCCATAAATACTTCCAAAAATTGACCAATCATATCAGAAATATGGCCAACATACATTGTTGAAAAGTGGCTGGTGCATTACAAAGACCAAATGGCATGCATCTAAAGGCAAATGTTCCAAGGGACAGGTGAAGGTGGTCTTTTCTTGATCTGATTGTATCCTGAATATCCATTTAAGAAACAAAAGAAACTTTGTTCCATTAGCCGTTCCAGAATTTGGTCGATAAAAGGCAAAGGGAAGTGGTCTTTCCTAGTCATAGCATTCAACTTTCGATAATCTATACACACTCTCCAACTAGTTGATGTGCAAGTAAGAATTGATTCGCCCTTTTCATTTTCAATCTCTAATACCCGACTTTTTAGGTACTACTTGGATTAGACTAACCCATTGACTATCTAAAATTGGATAAATGATACCAGCATCAAGCCATTTTACTACTTCTTTCTTAACAACATTCCTCATATTCGGATTTAGCCTCCGTTGCATGTCTCTATGTGGTTTGGCTTCAATTTCACTATGAATGTGGTGCATGCAAACGGAAGGGTCAATTCCCTTAAGATCAGCTGCTGTCCATTCAATTGCCTCTTTATATTCTTTAAGTACATCTACCAATTTTTCTTCTTGCTCAGAGGTTAAGGTAGATGAAATGATTACGGAAGGCTATCATTGGGTCCAAGGAATGCATTTTTTAAGTTAGCAGGAAGAGGTTTCAATTCTAGTTGGGGTGGTACTTCCAAGGATCGTATTAAAGGGCTTGGTTTAGTTGGAAGTGGTTCATATTTTATAGTCTAAGGAGGGATGGTGTCAAACTTAGGTGGTTCTAATAACATGTTTATCTCTTTGGTGTACTATTAATATCAAAGTCATCTATGCCAAAATGTGTAAGACATGTTTGTAAAGGATCCGAATCAAGCAAACTTTGAAATTTCTTATCTACAAGTTCTTCGATCATGTTTACTTCATTTAAATAATATACAGGTAGTCCTTGGGAAGCATTAAAAAATTTAATCTCATTTTCTTATTTTCAAAAGATACATCCATCACACCCATTCTATAATTTATACATGCATTAGTGGTAACTAGAAAAGGTCTTCCAAGAATGATGGGAATTTGGTTAGGATTACCTCTAGATTCCATATCTAACACAAGGAAGTCGACGAAAAAATAAAATTCATCTTTACTAATACATCTTCCAATATTCCACGAGGTACTTTGACTGATTTATCTGCCAATTGTAGTATTATCGTTGTGGGTTTCAACTCTCCGAATCCGAATAACTCATACACTGAACTTGGGAGAATGTTTACACTCGCACCCAAATCTAGTAATGCTTTTTTGATTGTAAAATTCCCTATGATACATGATATAATTGGGGTACCAGGATCTTTTAGTTTGGATGGGATTATTTGCTAAACAATTGAGCTAACTTGCTCAATCAACTGGATCTTTTTTGGTATTTGTGTCTTGGCTTTCCATTTTTCTGTGCATAAATCCTTCAGAAATTTGCCAGAAGCTGAAACTTTCTTGATAGCATCGAGAAGAGGTAAGTTTATTTGAACTTGCTTAAATAACTCAAGCATCTCATTCATTTTATATTCTTCTTGTCTAAAGGCAAAGGAGATTCTAAAGTACTAAAAAATGGGGCTTTAAGTGTGATTGCTTGATCATTGAGTTCTTTTCTTCTTCATTTCTTCTCTTTTTTGGTTTAGCTATTTCTAATTTCTGGGTTGGTTCAAGTGGGTTCATTATTTTTTCACTTCTTAGAGTCATAACTGATTTAGTATGTTTTGAAAATTTGTCAGGACTATTGGAACCCTCAGCCATGAATTGTCCTTTCGGGTTATCGATAGGCTGACTAGGTAACTTACCCTCCTCCCTTCTACTGAATGCTGTGACTAATTGACCTATTTGAGTTTCTAGTTTTGCAATAGATTGTATGTGGAAGTAAAAGATTTGAGTATTCATTTCTAGCCCTTTCAATGCTTGTAACGCCTTATCTTCGAAAGTATGATGATTATTCAGTGGAAGTTATGGGATGTTTGGATATTGTGAATATGGCATGCTTCTAAAATTGGTTTCCTGATTGATGATGAATTGGTTACATGTTGAGGTTTCCAAGAAAAATTTGATGATTTTGCCAGCCAGGATTGTAAGTATTCACATATGGATCATTTCCTATTCTAGAAGCCAATCGGGTTTAAGCTTGATAGGCTTGCTCTTGAACAAGCTCAGGAAATTGGTATACAGCTGGATATTCACATGTAGAATGAGTCAGACTTGAGCAGATTATACAAACATCATGATTTTGAATAGATGGGGAAGAGGTGTTTTCAACTTGTAGAATTTGATCAAGTTTCTGGGACAGTTCATCTACCTTAGTATAGATATCTAGAGAATGACCTATTTCATATATTCCACCTCTTTTAGGTTCTACTGGAGGGTCTCTACGAGCAACTGACATGTGATGTAATGAATTCTTACTCAATGTCTCAAAGAGTTGTCAAGCTTCATGTTCATTCGTTAGCATAAATGTCCCACCACATGAAGCATCAACCATTTGTCGATACTTTTCTGATAATCCATCATAAAAATATTAAACTAACTGTCATTTAGGCATGGCATAATGCAGATATTTTCTAATCAATTCTTTTAATCTCTCTCATGTCTCATGAAACATCTTGCCATTAGTCTGAAAAAAACTTGTTATGGCTTTACTAATTTGATTCATTTTTCCTATAGGAAAGTATTTCTTAAGAAACTCTCTCTGAAGATGATCCCAAGTTGAAATTGTTACGGTATCTAATGAATTTAACCAATATTTGGCTTTTTCCTTAAAAGAAAATGGGAACAACTTAAGTCTAAGCTTCGCCAGAAAAATTTTGAATTTTTATAGTCGAACAAATCTCCAAGAATTCATCTAAGTATTTGTATGGATTCTCGTTTGTAAGTCCATAAAATGAAGGTAACATTTGAATCACACTTGAATTGATCTCATATTGAGTAGCCTCCACTGGAGGCACTTGAATGCAAGGAGAGTATGTATACTTTGAAGGAGTGAAATATTCTTTTAACTGTCATGGTGGATCATTTTCATTATTAGGGTTCATAATTCTAAGTTTGTTTGCTCTAAAGGTTCTTTCTATCTCAGGATCTAAGGGTATGAGGTTGGGTTGTAATGATCGGCGACCAAGTATACACCCTACCAGTTCTCTCTAAAGTAAACAATAATTCAATTTTTTTTTTTACTAATGTAATAGAAGAGAAGATTCTAAAGAAAAGATCCTAAAAGATTCCTAAAACTAATAGCAATGAAGAATAAATTTATTAAAAATTAATAATTATTAGCAATTAAGTTAACAAAGATTAAACTCTCTACTCTAGGTTTAACCTAGCTCTAGACAGCTCCTAACTTCCAAGACCGCCTTGGAGCCCTCCAAATCAAAAATTAGCTGATCAACTGGCCAGTTAAGAATAAGGTTAGTGGGAGTCCCCCCGTCGCTTACTAGGTAAGTGAACGGAATAAATTAAGTAACTACTTTCCTTTTCTTTTTTAGACACCAGTTAAGCAGTCAATCCCAACCCGGTCCAACTCTTTCGGATGCCTTATCCTATTGAGCTCGAGTTCCTGGGGCTGACGTCTAGTTAATTTTAAAATTAAAGGCTTGGGTTAATGCAAAATGAAGGATGTGTTTATGAGCCAAGGAAGGGTGATCAACTCCCCATCTTATCTTGATTAGGGGTTTATGCCATTAAAGTTAATTATAAAAATGCTATGCAACAAGCAGATGTCAAGCTCTTGAAGAAATCAATCTACTTATTTTTTTAGATTTTTGTGATTAAGTTTTTAATTCCCTAATAAATTATGAGATGTTAATGAAAATATTTTAAGTTTTTCAAAAAATAAATTTACCTAAGTGAATCTAAATATAAAAAATAAATAAAATTTTTTAAATTTTTATTATTTATTATTTTATTTTATTATTTTATTATTTATTTTTATTATTTTATTATTTTTTTAAAAAATTAATTATGTTTTATGGAAAGTGTCTTAGGATTTTTTTTCAAGTTCTTTAAGTTATGTTAATTAAAAAAAAAGTTGATTAGGTTAAAAGTGGATTTGTGATCAGAAGGAAAATAATTTTTTTATGTTAAAAAGAAAATAAGAAAATCTAACAATTAAGGTAACTAAAAATAAGAATAAAATTGATAAAAAATTTGTGATAAATTTTTTTAAAAAATAAATTTTAATATTTTTTTTCAAAATAACTGCACTTAAGTGCCCGGCAATGGTGCCAAAATCTGATGCGTGTCGTTCCTCAACGATTAAAATACCTTAATTTCACTAATAGAGTAGTGAGAATAAGGGATCGACAGGTAGAGGTGGGCACTGGGCCGTGCCGCCCATGGCACGGCACGGCCCAGGCCTTGATGGGCCGTGCCAGGCACGGCCCGGCACTGCTACAGTATCGGGCCGTGCCGGCACGGCCCAGTTTACCGGGTCGTGCCGGGCTCAGAAATTTTTTTCTGTTGGCACAGCACGGCACGGCCCACCTGGGGCCTGGCCCATGAACACCTCAAATAAAAAAATTTATAAAAAATTATTTTTTTGATAAATTAAAAAATTATTAGGAATAAAGAAATTTTATTAATATAAAGCCACCATAATGGTGGGGGGTTTGGCACAGACCCCTATCAGTTTATTAATTTAAAATTAAAATAGTACAGAAGGGAGGGGGGCTAGGCCTGACCTCTAGAACATAATACAATAAGTAAGAAGAAAAAAATAGAAAGATCGCAACCATCGGATCATCGCCGATCGGATGGATCACAACCGTCGGATCGATCATCGCCGATCGGGATCATGGCTTGGATCGATCGCAACTGTCAGATCGTCTTCGATGGGATAGATCGCAACCGTTGGATTGATCATCCCCGATCGGGATCATGGCTTGAATCGATCGCAACCGTCGGATCATCTCCGATCGGATCGATCGCAACGGTTCGATCGATCATCACCAATCGGGATCATGGCTTGGATTGATCGCAACCGTCGGATTGATCATCGTCGATCGGGATCATGGCTTGGATCGATCACAACCGTCGGATTGATCATCGCCGATCGGGATCATGGCTTGGATCGATCGAAGACGTCAGATCATCTCCGATCGGATTGATCACAATGGTCCGATCGATCATCGCTGATCAGGATCATAGCTTGGATCGATCGCAATCGTCGGATCGTCTCCGATTGGATAGATCGCAACCGTTCGATCGATAATAGCAGATCAGGATCATGACATGGATCGATCGCAACCGTCTGATCGTCTCTGATCAGATCGATCATCGCCGATCGGGATCATGGCTTGGATCAATCGCAACCGTCGGATCGTCGCCGATCGAATGGATCACAACCGTCGGATCGATCATCGCCGATCAGGATCATGGCATGGATCGATCGCAACCATCGGATCGTCTCCAATCGGATCGATCGCAACCGTTGGATCGATCATCCTTGATTGGGATCATGGCTTGGTCGATCGCAGACATCGGATCATCTCCGATCAGATGGATCGCAATAGTCCGATCGATCATTGTCGATCGGGATCATGGCTTGGATCGGTCGCAACCATCGGATCGTCTCTGATCGGATGGATCGCAACTGTTGGATTGATCATCACCGATCGAGATCATGGCTTGGATCGATCGCAACCGTCGGATCATCTTCGATCGGATTGATCACAACCGTCGGATTGATCATCGCCGACCGAAATCATGGCTTGGATCGATCTAGACGTCGAATCATCTTCGATCGGATGGATCGCAACCGTCGGATTGATCATCGCCGATCGGGATCATGGCTTGGATCGATCGCAGATGTCGGATCATCTCCGATCAGATGGATCGCAACCGTCGGATTGATCATCGCCGATCATGATCATGGCTTGGATCGATCGCAGACATCGGATCATCTCCGATCGGATTGATCGCAACAGTCCGATCGATCATTGTCGATCGGGATCATGGCTTGTATCGATCGTAACCATCAGATCGTCTCCAATCGGATGGATCACAACTGTTGGATTGATCATCGCCGATCGGGATCATGGCTTGGATCGATCGCAACCGTCGGATTGTCTCTAATTGGATGGATTGCAACTATCGGATCAATCATCCCCGATCGGGATCATGGCTTGGATCAATCGCAACCGTCGGATCGTCTCCGATCGGATTGATCGCAATGATCTAATCGATCATCGTCGATCGGGATCATGGCTTGGATCGATCGCAATCATCGGATCCATCATCGCCGATCAGGATCATGGCTTCGATCAGCTGGCTGGTGCCTAGGTGCACATTGTGCTCCTAGCACCAGCCGTGCCATGGCACGGCCCTTGGCACGGCCTATAAAATGGCCCAGCAAGGCCGTTCTGGCACGGCCCAACAGGGCCATTGCTGGGCCGTGCCAAAATGGCCCAGCAGGGCCATGCCAAAATGGCCCTTCTGGGCCGTGCCATGGCACGGTCCAGCAACGGCCCTGATGGGCCGTGCCATGGCACGGACCACAAAACGGCCCAGAAGGGCCGTTTTGGCACGGCCCAGCAACGGCCCTGCTGGGCCGTGCCAGGCACGGCCCGTGGCCCATTTCTTGATGGGTCACGGGCCATGCCGAATTTGATTTTTTTTTAATGGGCCGTGCCTGGCACGACCCATTTGTTAATGGGCCGTGTCAGGCACGGCACGGTAATTTTTCTGGCACGACGGGCCTGGGTCGTGCCTGGCACGGCACGGCCCAGTGCCCATGCCTTCGACAGGGACTTTTAGTGGTTATCATGAAATAAATTTATGCAATTAAAATTTTAAATAAATAAATACTGAGAATAATTAAGATATGATCTATCTTAATGAGAGCAGATCACGGCCCATCCCTTTTAAGAATAGACCAGTCAAAGAATTATTTCTACATGAAGAAAATTCACTAAGAATTAAACATGAATAAATATTTTATTCTAAAGCATCCAAAGGAATACATAAAAATTAAAACTAAAAACTCAAGAAGGCAACAGCATCAAGAAGGCAATAGCAGCTTTGGATCTGCTTCCAGACCGAACTCCCCAAGAGCCTTGCTTTCTGAATCGGACCAGCGCCTCCCAGAACTCCGAACTAAGCGAACGTCTTCCTGGACTCCCGAGCGCACAATCGCCTCATGAACACCTCTCCTTCTTCCGCTTTTCAGGATGCCTCTCACTTCTGCCCAGCTAAAACTATTTATAGATGCTCATACGCGAAGAGAACGCGAAGAGAGCACGAAGAAATCATGGAGAGATCATGCCTTCCTATTTCCATACCAAACACCTGGATGCAGAAAGAACGCAGCTTTGTAACTGTTTCAGATCTAATTCAAGATGCAAAGGGATTACAAAGAGATTGCGGATGATTTTTCAATTTGTTTGCGTAATCCATGAATGCGGAGAAGACACAGAGAAATCATGGAGAGATCATGAATGTCTATATTAGATGCTCGGTTTGTTTGCATGTTTCACGAACACAGAGAAAATGCGCTAATTTTCTTTCAAATTTGAGATTCTTTCTCGATTTGGTACCCAGATGAAACGCAAGATTTCAGAGAGATAGCGGACGATTCTCCTTCCAATTTGAGTCTTCAATCCCATTTATTTCTTGATTGGTTGGTGGAGTGATGGAATCGAAAGAAAAGAAAAATCGAAAGAGAAAAATGAGAAAAATGAATATGTGAAGACTGCGACTGAACTCAGCAATTGGTTTGCCGAGTTTGCTTTGAGATGCATGCAGATAAAGATAAATCCTTGTAAATTTAATTCCAAGCTCATTTTAAGTCCGATTTGAGTGTCGTTTGCATCGTTGGACTCCTAAAATTGAGCTCTTTAAGTTGACAAGGTTTTAACTAAAATATTATATAAAATAATTAAATATTTAATAATAAAGGTAATTTAACCTATTAATTAATAGATTTATGATGATTATTTATGTGTTTATCAATATATCTTAGAGTTATAATTCTCAAAATTAATAACCAACTGTCACATCATAGAAATGCAAATTATTTTTGATCCAATAATCTGTAGTCATCATATATATATATATATACTATGGAATATATATATGTTGCCATATCTCATGTAAAATTAATTTTAATAATTAATTGTGAAATTAAATTGCCATATCTTATATTCATGACCTCATATTGTTGAATTTAGATGTGACAGTTGGTCAAGAATAAAAATTGCCATATGAGTTATAATTTTAATTTCACAGTTGAATTTAGATGTGACCAGACCAATCTCAAAATTAATAACCAACTGTCACATCTAAATTCAACAATCTGCATGAACTCAGATTCTCGATATCTATAGGATATCCAGGAAAGAAAACTCACATTAATCACTACTGTAATTTTTTATTCTTGACCTCATATGGTTGAATATTTTAATTTTAATTTTAATTTTACTTTGATACTGATTTTAATTTATTTATAGGATATTTAATGAGGGTAATTTGATATTTTATTGATAGTGATTTTAATAATTTATTGATAGTGATTTTAATAATTTGCATTTCCAGAATCAATTTTGAGATTGGTCTGGTCATGTTGGTTAACTGACTTAAACCAAATATACAAGTGGAATATATATGTTGTAATAGATTGGGAAATCTTATTTTTGATCCAATAATCTATAGTCATCATAAGTAGGTAAATGATCTGCTTGCAAGAAAAAAGGATTGTAATATTAATAATTAATGAGGGTAATTTGATATTTTATTAGCAAATTCTCTAAGGCTCGGAGGCCAACTGTCACATCTAATGATCATGCATAATTTAATGAGGGTAATTTGATATTTTATTAGCAAATTCTCTAAGGCTCGGAGGCCAACTGTCACATCTAAATTCAACAATCTGCATGAACTCAGATTCTCGATATCTATATGATATCCAGGAAAGAAAACTCACATTAATCAACATTGTAATCTTTTATTCTTTAAATGGCTTCTTCTTCCTAGTATATCAAATAGCCATGAACTCCTGCACAGCGTTTGTAAGAGCTTGAGAGACATTACAGAGGAATACTTCTGCCTCTCCTTTCATTTATTTAAAATGACCATTCTTTGAGGTATGATAGGTATGTTATCATTCTTGATAACATGTAGCAAAATTTCATGATTTGCATTTCTAGAATCAATTTTGAGATTGGTCTGGTCATGTTGGTTAACTGACTTAAACTAAAATATACAAGTGGAATATGTATGAAGCGGCGATCTTTATTTCCCTCTAATTTTAATGGCAACATCTCCAATAAATATCTATTTATTAACATGATTTACCTTAGATATCTTCATGGATATGGATATTTGTTTCTGTTCATCATTTTTAAGAAAAAATCAGTCGGGATAATGGACCTCTCGGATGTGGCCAACAGCCACCAGTTTGCGAATCTCCTCGTCGATGGCCTTCTGCCGATCGGGGCAAAGCTCCTCTTCTTCTGTCGGACAAGCCGGCACCCTGGTTTGATATTGAGTTGATGAGTAATTACCTCTTCGGGGACACCTGGCATGTCGGATGATGACCATGCAAAGATGTCGGAGTTGGCCCGCAGGAAAGCAAGAAACCGATCACGCGCCTCCTCCGGAAGCAGGGCTCCAATCTGGATGGTTCTCGTTAGGTCCTTCCCCAGTGGGAAGGTCAGCAGGTGCTCGGCCGGCTCCCCTCTTCTCTCCAAGTGTTGGGGGTCGAGCGGTTCTGGTGCTGGCGCAGGCACTGCCCTCTGCGGACTGGGGGCCATATGGTAGCAGAGCGGTAGTGGGTTCTGCTCTCCCCTCATCTTTCCAACTCTTTCGCGGGTGGAAAACCTTACGAGCAACCTTTTGGTGGAGATGACGGCATCCAGAAGGTTCAGACCAGGTCTCCCGAGGATGGCATTGTAGGCCAGTGGGACCCAGACTACTAAAAAGTTCATAAGAACCGTACTCTGACACGATGATGTCCCGGCTGTAATGGGGAGAATGATCTCCCCCTCGACCCTCACAGAATCGCCGGTAAAACCCATCAAGGGTGTGGTGACAGGCTGAAGGGAGTTAGGAGACAAGTTCATCCGAACAAATGCATCATAACTCAAAACATCCACAAAGCTTCCACTGTCCACTAAAATTTTCTTTACAGGGTGCCTTGCGATCGTCATGGATACGACGATGCTATCATCATTTTTGTTAACTACCCCTTTCAGATCCCTTCTAGAGAAAGAAATTACAGAATCTACCCCCTCCTCACGTTACCTTTTAGAAGTGCTACCTGTCCCCCAGAAGATCATGGCCACCATCTTCTCCATCGAAGCGTTATCCATGCCGATCTGGGGTGCAGAAGGTGCCGACGGGCCTAGAGCAGTAGGGTTCCCTCTCCGAACGAACTTACCTAGGTGGCCCTACTGAACGAGTTCTTCAATAGCTTTCTTCAATAGACAAAAAACCTCCGTATCGTGGTCATAGTCCCAATGATAGTGGCAGTAAAGCTCTTTGCTGCGAGGGACCCCTGGCCTTATGGGAGGCGGACGTCGAAGATAGGGCTCGCCCTCAATCTCCAACACCATGTGGGATATTGGGGCGAGAAGTGGGATAAAGTGCTTTTTGAGAACCAAAGCCTGGGTTCGGTTATCTGGACGACGAGGCGGCTCAGACTTTCTTGACCGCACCCCAGCAGGTTCTGGAGGTGCTGGCTTCTTGCTGGGCCCCTTGTCAACCTCCTTCCTGGAGAAGTCCGCTTCGTCGGCATGGATATACTTCTGTGCTCGACTCAGTAGTTTGGCGTAAGAGCAGGGAGGCTTCTTGTCCAAGGAATAGGCAAATTGGGAGGGATAGAGTCCCCGCTTCAGGGCCAGAGTGGCCACAGAGTCCTCGAGATTGTAGACCTCGAGCGCAGCCTCCTTGAACCGAGCAACGAAGTCCTTCAAGGTTTCGCCGCTCATTTGCTGGACAGCAAACAGGCTATCAGCCACCCGTGGAATCTTTCGGCATGAATCAAAGTGGGCCAAGAAAGATCGCTCCAACTGCTTGAAAGAGCTGATACTGCGTGGCGGCAAACAGGAATACCACGCATGTGCGGCCTTCCAAAGTGTAGCTGGGAAAGAAACGCAAAGGAGAGAATCTGTTGCCCTCTGAACCTGCATGAGGATCTTGTAGCTTTTCAAGTGATCTAGGGGATCTGTGGTGCCATCGTACGGGTCTAGCTGGGGGAGACGAAACCGGGGTGGAACCAGCTCTTCCATAATTCGGCGAGACAGTGGGGGGCAGTGGTCGTAGTTCGCTCCATGGGGGTTAGTAATTCTACGGCTGAGCTCCTTCAGCCACTGATGGTACTCGTCTAACCGTCGCTCGACCTGGCGAGCGATCCATCTGTTAGAATCTCCCTTTGAAGATTTAGAAGACAAATGGGGAGAAGGTCGCCGATATAGGGAATGCACCTGCTCGGGTTCCTTCCCACTGCGCCGCTTGGGAAGAAGATCAGAGCAATGGGAAGGAGACCGTTGCCGCTTGGAGGTCTCTTGACGACGAGATCTCGGAGATGCGTGGTGGAAGGCCTCAGGAGAGGTCCTGCCATGATGAGACTGGCTAACTCCATGACCCTCAACGTGGGGCGAAGGGGGCTGAGGTGGTAATGGCGTAGTAGTTGAGCATTGTTCCTGCAATCCCTGAACCACCGCCATCAAATCCTAAACCTGCTGGGTCAAGGCATCGAGCCGATCAGCTTGGCTAAACTACGGCTGTACGGAAGGTGGAACAGGGAGATCGGCCTTCGTCTGCTTAGCCTGTGGGAGGTGTCCCCCAGCCTGACTAGTGGAGGCCTTCTGTGCACGTGTAACCGCTATCTTGTTGGCTCAGATGGTAACCCAAGAGGGGGATGAATTGGGTTCTTTAAAAAATTTAACTCACAATAATTAGATTGATATGAAAGTGCTCGAGTAAACTGAATTAATTAAAGCTAACCACAAATGAAGAAGATAGAGAGAGAGATAAATGCACGGCAAACACAAAGATTTTATAATGGTTCGGTGTATCCAACACCTACGTCCACTCCCAAGCAACACTTGGGTCCACACTATAATCCCATTGATTACAGTCGAGTTGTTTTACAAGCTCACAACTCCAACTTGTTGTTTTATCCGAGATCACAACGAACCCAGCCAATTTTTCCGGGCTCACTAGCACACAACCCAAACCCAAGCTAACCTTAGCTTGTCCCGAGGTAAACTACCTCCACTAATTTAATCCCTCTGATTGAATTAGCAAACAATAATTTAGAAATTAAGTTTACAATACAAAACAGCTCCTCAAATGAGCAAATATGCAATTTAAATAAACAAGGATTAGAAAAGCCTGTTTGAAGCGATTTGAATGTGAGCTTTTCTTCTTTTCTTCTTTTCCTCTTCTTATTTGAATGGTTGAATCAAGCTTCAGCTCTGATTCTTCACAGAAAGTTGTTGTAGAGAAGTTAAAGAAAAAGGGGCTTTTGAGCTTCTTCTTTTCTCCTTTGAAAATCTTCCGAATTTGATCTTTAAGAGCTTTGGATATCTTTTGAATCTCTCTTCAGAAGATTGACATGGATTTATAGATTTCTCTTTGAAAATTTTCCTCTCTTTTCCACTTGATTTTTTCAATTTTTTCAGTCCCCCTTTTTCAAACGGTCGAATCCCCTTTTTATAGATTTCTTAATCCAAGATTAGGTGAGAAAATAGTAGTTACAAGGTACTTGGATTGCTTCTACACTCAAAGAAATATAGCCATTAGATATTAGGTGGAAACATATTACCGTTAGAGTCTGTTCTGATAATTTAAAAATCTGTTCCTGACAGGTTGGAGTCAGCTCCAACTTTGCATGTGTCGGCTCCAACATGGGTTTCCAAAAATGGTAATAAAAAGTTCATTAGGGAGTCGGCTCCGAAAAAGTGATGTATCGGCTCGGTGCATTCAGGTGTTGGCTCCAGTATCTGAGGGTGTCGACTCTAACGATGTCTTAAAAATATGCTCTCTGTTCTCAGGTTAGAGTCGGCTCCAGAAATTTCAAGTGTCGGCCCCCAAACTCTATGTGTCGACTCCTGAATTCCAGGTGTTGGCCCAAAAACTGATGCAAAAAGCACTTCTCTGTATCTCAGGTTAGAGTCGGCTCTAGAGTTTTAGGTGTTGACTCCAAACCATGCCGAAAACTTAGAATTATTCTGATGCACCCTGGTGTCAGCTCCAGATACTATAAGTGTCGACTCTAAGTTCTGAACTTAAATATTTTCTATTTAAAACTTAATTCAAAACTAATTTTGTGTATCATTTGAATAATTAAACATTCTTAATCCCTGAAACACTTCTCAAATTTGTTAGAAACAATGAATATACTCATGGCTTTTGTTAATCATCAAAATCAATAATTGGGTCAACAATCTCCCCTTTTTGATGATGACAAAAATATTGAATATATGCATGATTAAACAATAAAAGTTTCAAAGCAGAGATAAATTCTCATAGTTAAGCTCCTCCTGAATGAGGTAGCTCCCCCTATGATACTCAAATTAACATCTTCTCTCCCCTTATCATTAAAATCTTAAAACTCATACAATTAAGTTCATTCAATGCTTGATACCAATTGATCAAATTCATTCAATAAGTTCATTCAATGCATATACAATTTTCTTCTCTTCCCCTTTTTTGTTATAAACAAAAAGGTTAAGAAAAGATTCATTTAGCTTAAGTTAACATCAATCATTCTTTTTCCCTCTTTATAATCTTTGAGCAGAACAATGTTAAGCTCAAAATCCAAGCAACTTAATATCAAAGTTCAACTATGAAATTCATTGAATACTGAAACTTCATTACATTTTTCAAAAAGTTAAATACTTCATTACATCATTCTAAGCATCAAAGTACTTCATTACATTACTCAAATAGTCAAAATGCAAACAAAGTCAAAATACATCATAAAGCAAACTTAAACTTTAATATCCAAATCTGAGACGTTTCTTGAGCTCTTATAAGATCTCTCCATTCCTTCCTTTTGTATTTTCATAAAATCATTTAAGCTCTTTTCAACCAAATTAGCTGCCTTTTGTATTTTATCTTGTAGCTCTACATTGCTTCTAGAATATGTGTCAGAATCACCCGCAATGTCCTTGATCTTGTCAAAATATTCATTAAATCACACTTCAAGGCTTCAGAAGAAGTTCCAAGAGAAGATTCGATTTTGTTCAATTTGTCTTCTAAGGAGTAAAATGATTCTGTTATACCCATAAGTCTATTATCAAACTCAATTTTTAATTTAGCTTCTTGATCCAAAAATAAAGATTTCAACTGCTCCATCTGAATCTCAGAAAAGTAAACAAAGGCCTGAGTGAATGAAGTAGAAGCTGGTGCAGGTGCTGGAGGTGTAGGACTGCTGGGGCCAGGTGAAGTATGTCTCACTGAAGGCTTTGCATTGTCCATCTCAACTGCCCTGTCATCCATGCTTCCTTTCCTCTCTCAGTTTCCATTGATTTTAATGAATCCCATTCGGTGCAATGTAGCTTTATTGTAGTAATCAGTGTGTCTTAAGCTTTTCATGGGCTCATTATCTAATATGTTAACTCCTTGGCTTTGGAAAACCATGGTCAAAATCATGCCATATGGAAGGGTAGATCTCTTCTTGCCTCCAGCCTTGGCCATATACCAAATAATCATACCCGGAAGGTTAATAGGCTGGCCGGTCACAACAGAGTCCATCACTAGTATGTCCCTCTCAGACATACTCGAAATGGCCAGTCTTAGGGAACATAATCCTACCACAAATATTGTGCAGCAGCCTAAGCTCTAAGGGCAACTGGTTAGCCCTGACTTCTTCAAATTCTGCTGCATCTCTACCAAGCATTCTAGACAATGCCACTCCTCTATCACTATGGGCATTAGCAATATGACCAGAGACAGGAATATCTAACAATCTTCCCAAAATTTCTGAGGTGAGATAAACCCTAGCTCCTCTAACAAAACTAATAAGGCCGACATCTCCTCTAGAAAGATTCAAATAGAAATCCTTAACCAAAATAGGATAGGTGGGTACATCCAAAGAGCATACCTTTTTTCCAACCCATATCCTTAATTTACTTGCCAATGGTGAAACCCTCATCTTCAAAAAATTCAAAATCAACCTTCCTTTCCATGATAATCACTCTGCCTGCCAATATATCAACTTGCGGTGAAGAGGGACTTGGGATGGCACTAGGAATGGAGGATGAAGACGAAGAAGTCGAGCTGGGCGATGGTTGAGGAGCCGGACGCTTCTCAGTCCTCTTCCTTGTCGCCATAGGAGCTCCAAAAATCGATCCTCTTCGCTTTGGTGCCATAGAATCCTAGGAAATGGTTGATTTGAGATATTCTAGGTTTAGGGAGGCTTGGAGAGGCTTTGGAGATTTTAGAAATGATTGGGGATGAAAAGGTGTCGACTCGGCCCTAAATAGTCAAATTGGGACCATAAGGTGTCGGCTCTTACAAAGTTGGGTGTCGACTCCAAGTCGCTAACTTAGTGCCCGAACTGAGTCGGCTCCACTAAGGTAGGTGTCGGCTCCAAGGTCTCAGACGAGAGCGACACAGAAGAGGTGTCGACTCCACTGACTAGGTATCGACTCCAAGACAGTTTCAGAAAAAAAAAAATAAGAGTTTCAAGGATCTGAAACTTGTCAAAAAAATCAATAATTTTGAATTAAATCTTTGGAATGTGAGAATCAAATGGTTCAAATATCTAGATGAATTGTCCTTAAAATATGAAAGAATTTTTAAGAAATTTATTGAATTCTAGATAGTCATTCCTTAGGGGTTTCAAAATCATTCCAAAGGGTCACAAATCCCTAATTCTCCTCTAAGATAACAAAATCTCTCTTCACTCAAAGGTTTTGTAAATATGTCAGCTAATTGTTCTTCAGTATTAACATAATCAAGACAAATTCATTATTAGCTACATGTTCTCTAATGAAATGATATCTAATTTCAATGTGTTTGTTCTTGAATGTTATTGGATTTTTAGTTAATTTATTGCACTGTGTTATCACATCTAATAGGAGTTTTATCAAGTGTTATGCCATAATCTTCAAGTTGTCGCTTAATCCAAAGGATTTGAGCACAGCAACTTCCAGCTGCAACATATTCTGCTTCAGCAGTTGATAATGCAACCGAATTTTGCTTTTTGCTAAACCAAGAGATTAAGTTACTTCCTAAAAATTGACATGCACCACTTGTACTTTTTCTATCTAATTTACATCCAGCATAATCAGAATCAGAATATGCAATTAAATTTAGTGTTGAGTCTCTAGAATACCATAATCCTACATTTTTAGTTCCACTTAAATATCTTAAGTATTCTTTTTACAGCAATTAAGTGAGATTCTTTAGGTTCAGATTGAAATCTAGCACATAGACAAAAACATAATATCTGGTCTACTTGCAGTTAAGTAAAGTAGAGATCCGATCATACCTCTATAATTTTTGATCTACTTTCTTACCATCTTCATCTTTGTCTAATTTGCATGAAGGACTCATAGGTGTTCCAAGGGGTTTGATTGATCCATTCCAAACTTCTTGAGAATTTTCTTTGTGTACTTTGTTTGGTTGATGAAAATCCCTTTTTTTTGTTTGATTTGAAGTCCTAGGAAGAAGTTGAGTTCTCCCATCATGCTCATTTCGAATTCACCCTGCATTAACTTAGCAAATTCTTGACACAAGAGATTGTTAGTAGCACCGAATACATATCATCTACATATATTTGTACTACTAATAAATCTTTATCTTTTCTTTTCAAAAATAAGTTTTATCAACATTTCCTCTAGAAAAATCATTTTCAATTAGAAATTTGCTTAATCTATCATACCAAGCTCTAGGTGCTTGTTTTAAACCATATAGTGCTTTGTGCAATTTAAAAACATGATTTGAAAATTCATGATCTTCAAAACCAGGTGGTTGTTCAACAAAAACTTTCTCATTTATAAATCCATTTAAAAATGCACTTTTAACATCCATTTGAAATAAATTGATATTCATATGACATGCAAATGCAAGTAATAATCTAATTGCTTCTAATCTAGCTACAGGTGCAAAAGTTTCATCAAAATCAATTCCTTCTTCTTGATTATATCCTTTTGCAACTAATCTAGCTTTATTTCTAATTACTATGCCATTTTCATCTAATTTATTTCTAAATACCCATTTAGATCCTATAACAGAATGACCTTTAGGTCTATCTACAAGGGTCCATACATTATTCCTAGTAAATTGATTTAATTTCTTCTTGCATAGCTAACATCCAATTATTATCTTTTTCAGCTTCTTCAATAGTTTTAGGTTCAATTTGAGATACAAATGCAAGATGATTATTGATATTTCTCATTGATGATCTAGTTCTTACTCCTTGAGATGGATCACCTATAATTAATTCCTTTGGATGACCATAGGCATATCTCCAATCTCTAGGAAGATCTACATCATTATGTTTAGTATCAATAACATCAACCTAGGAGAATCATCATCTTTAGCTTCTTGTTCATGATCTGAAGATACATCTATATTTAATTTTTCAATATCTCTTTCAAGAAATTTGTATCTTCCTCATCATCAATCTTTTCTGAACTTGATGCTAAAGATTCATCAAAAACTACATGAATAGATTCTTCTACAATTAAGTTTCTCTTGTTAAATACTCTATAGGCTTTACTAGATGTTGAATATCCTAAGAATATGCCTTCATCAGATTTTGCATCAAATTTTCCAAGATTATCTTTATTATTATGAATGAAACATTTACAACCAAATGCATGAAAATAACTATGTTTGGTTTTCTATTATTCCATAGTTCATAAGGAGTTTTCTTAAGGATTGGCCTAATTAAAGCTCTATTAAGAATGTAACATGCCGTGTTTATAGCTTCCGCCCAAAAGTACTTTGGGAGTTGCTTTCACATAGCATGGTACGGGCCATGTCTTCTAAAGTTCTATTTTTCTTTCTACAACTCCATTTTGTTGTGGTGTTCTAGGTGCAGAAAAATTATGATGAATGCCATTTTCAATGCAAAAATTTTCAAATAAATGATTTTCAAATTCTGTGCCATGATCACTTCTAAGAGACACTATGGTGTTTTTCTCATTTGTGACTTTCTTGAAGAATTTCAAAATATGAGAAAGTCTCATCTTTATGAGCTAAAAATAATACCCAAGTGTATCTAGAATAATCATCTACTATCACAAGACCATATTTCTTTCCTCCTAGACTAGTGGTTCTAGTAGGTCCAAAAAGGTCCATGTGAAGTAGTTCAAGTGGCCTAGAAGTGGAAACAATATTTTTAGATTTGAAAGAATTTCTAGTTTGTTTTCCAAATTGACATGCATCACAAATTTGTTATTTTCAAAATCTAACTTTGGAAGTCCTTTAACTAAATCCATTCTAATTAATTTTGAAATTAGGTGTGTGCTTGCATGACCTAATCTACGATGCCATACCATCCAATCTCATTTATATTAGCATTATTAGCAACTAAGCAATGATTACTAGTAGACAAATTGTCTAAATCAATTAAGTATACATTGCCATTTCTATTTCCAATAAATACAATGCTATTATCAATGGGATTAGAAACAGTGCAGATAGAAGCTTCAAATGAAACTTTGAAACCTTTATCACACAATTGGCTAATACTAATTAAATTATGCTTTAAACCATAACATATAAAACATTTTCAATAAAGTGGAGGGAGTTATTTGAATTTTACCAAATCCCATAATTTGGCCTTTGCCATTGTCACCAAATGTAACAACTCCTCTTTTATCTTCAAGGGTGATGAATTGATCCTTGTCACCCGTCATGTGCCTTGAGCAGCCACTATCAAGATACCACTTTCGTTTTGATCTTTTGGCCGCAAGACACTCCTGCAAATAATCAAATCTTATGTTTAGGTACCCAAGCTTTCTTGGGTCCTTCATGGTTAGTAGCAATAAAATTGTTCCTTTTGGAACCCATATTTTCTTCCTTTAATATTTAAATTCTTATTAATTTTTTAAAATTACATTCATAAGATTTATGTCCTTTCTTGTTGCAATAAACATGAAACATTATTTTTTTGTTTTCTTAATAAAGAAATTTTTGACAAATTTTTGTTTCATGTTAGGTCTATACCTAATCCACTTTATCAAATATAGCTCTTTGATTACTTAAAATAAATTAAGTTTTTCAGAACTATATGTAAATTTATCAATATATTTTATATTTATCAACTTCTTTAAATTAATCATTTTCATTGAAATTGATCTTTTTCTTTTAAAATTTTCAGATTTTTTTAATTTCAAGAGTTAATTATTTTTCTCTTTAAGAAGATTTAAATTTTCATTTTTCAAAGATTTGTTTTTCTTTTTCAAAACTTTAAAATCACTAACTAATTCATTAAAGCATCATATAATTCATCAAATGTAAAATCATTTTCAGAACTTACCTCATCGTCGTTTGCCATAAAGCAAATGTTTGCAACTTCTTTTTGTTCTTCCTCGGAAGAGGATTCTTCGCTATCACTCCATGTTGCAACATATGCCTTCTTCTTCTTGTAACCCTTCTTTAATTGAGGACATCATATCTAAATGCCCGGTTTCTTACACTCATAACATATCAAGGGTCTTTTCTTTTCTTTGTCCTTCTTTTTCTTTTCTCCTTCCATTTTGTTCCAGATTTTTCTTATGGAAGGGTCTCCTTCTTTGCATAAATTTTTAAATTTTCTTGCAAGGAGAGCTGTCTCATCATCATCATCATCATCATCACTGCTGCTTTCTCACTTTCTGCAGCCTTAAGAGCTATTCTCTTCTTCTTGACTTCTTCCTCTTGATGTTGCTTCATTGTTAGCTCATGGGTCATCAAGGATCCAAGTAGCTCCTCCAAAGGTAACATTTAAGTCCTTGGCTTCTTGGATTGCAGTCACTTTGCTTCCCATGATCTTGGAAGACCTAAGAATTTTGCGCACCAATTCAGAATTAGTATAGGTCTTACCAAGACTTTTCAACCATTTACAATATCAGTGAATCTAGTGTACATGCATGTGATTGTTTCAGTTTGTTCCATGCTAAACAATTCATATTTATGCACTAAAATATTAATTTTAGATTCTTTAACTTGATTAGTACCCTCATGGGTAACTTCTAATCTATCCCAAATTTCTTTTGCGAAATACATGTAGAAATTCGATTAAATTCATTAGCATCTAAAGAACAATATAAAACATTCATGGCTTTAGCATTGAGCTGAGCCATTTTCTATCATTTCATTCCAATCCCTTTCGGGCTTAGGAACATATGCCATCTACTCTGTGTGGGTGTGTAGGTCCATTTACTATGATACCCCATATTCATAATCAAGTGCTTGAATAAAAATTTTCATTCTAGCTTTCCAATAAATAATTGAACCATTAAATAAAGGAGGTCTATTAGTGGATTGACCTTCAGCAAAAAGATCCAGCTTGAGCTGCCATTTGGATCTTTACTCTTGATCGTTAGATCAAATTCAAATGAGCACAAGCTCTGATACCAATTGTTGGCCCAGATGGCAACCCAAGAGGGGGGTGAATTGGGTTCTTTAAAAATTTAACTCTTTAAAAATTGATTGAATGAAAGTTAAGTAAATAAATAATTAAAGCTAACAAAATGAGAGATAGAGAGAGAGATAAAGCACGGCAAACACAAAGATTTTATAGTGGTTCGGTGTATCCAACACCTACGTCCACTCCCAAGCCACTTGGGTCCACACTATAATCCCACTGATTACAGTCGAGTTGTTTTACAAGCTCACAACTCAAACTTGTTGTTTTACCGGGATCACAACGAACCCAGCCTTTTTTCGGGCTCACCAGCACAAAACCCAAACCCAAGCTAATCTTAGCTTGTCCCGAGGTATACTACCTCCACTAATTCAATCCCCTGATTGAATTAGCAAAAAATAAAAAATAAGTTTAAATACAAAAAGCTCCTTAAATGAGCAAATATCAATAAATAAACAAGGTTAGAAAAGCCTGTTTGAAGCGATTTGAATTGAGCTTTTCTTCTTTTCTTCTTTTCCTCTTCTCTTTTGAATGTTGAATCAAGCCTCAGCTCTGATTCTTTACAGAAATGAGAAGTTGAAGAAAAAGGGCTTTTGCTTCTTCTTTTCTCCTTTGAAAATCTTCCGAATTTGACTTTGAGAGCTTTGGATTTCTTTGAATCTCTCTTCAGAAGATGGACGTGGATTCAGAGATTTCTCTTTATTTTTTCTCCCTCTTTTTCAAACGATTCCCCTTTTTATAGATTTCTTAATCCAAGATTAGGTTAGAAAATAGTTGTTGGTACTTGGATTGCTTCTACACAAAAAATATAGCCGTTAGAGATTAGGTGGAAAAATATTACCGTTAGAGTTGTTCTGACAATTTAAAAATTCCTGACAGGTTGGAGTCGGCTCCAACTTTTCAGGTGTCGGCTCCAAGTCGGTTTCCAAAAATAGTAATAAAAAGTTCGTTGGGGAGTCGGCTCCGAAAAAGTGATGTGTCGGCTCGGCGCATTCAGGTGTCGGCTCAAATCTGAGGGTGTCGACTCTAATGATGTCTTAAAAATACAGGTTAGAGTCGGCTCCAAAAATTTTAGGTGTCGGCTCCCGAACTCCAGGTGTCGGCTCCCGAATTTCAGGTGTCGGCTCCAAAAATGATGCAGAAAATACTTCTCTGTATCTAAGGTTAGAGTTGGCTCCAGAGTTTCAGGTGTCGACTCCAAACGTGCCGAAAACTTAGAATTGTTCTGATACGCTCTGGTGTCGGCTCCAGATACTATAGGTGTCGACTCCAAGTTCTGAACTTAAATATTTTCTATTTAAAACTTAATTCAAAACTGATTTTGTGTATCATTTGAATAATTAAACATTCTTAATCCCTGAAACACTTCTTAAATTTGTTAGAAACACAATGAATATACTCATGGCTTTTGTTAATCATCAAAATTAATAATTGGGTCAACACATCTTCTTCCTTGCAGAGGTTATAGGGTTGCAAGTACGTTGAATGAATGTCTATGCTGTGGCCCTCTTTCCTGGTGCACCAATCTGTTGCTGCCAAAACACTTCCGAAGAAAGTCGAAAAAAAATAGTGTTATGGGTCTTTCGGAAGATGACAAGAATGATTCCTTTAGTCGGAAACCTGCAACAAAAGTCCTGGACCAGTGCTTCCGGCAGGGACCCTCCGATGCTCAAGTTAGCGATTTGGAGAACAGCAGTAATGATGAGATAGTAGAAGTCAAGTCCTCCCTCCTCATTGTGAGTCAGAGTTTTTATATACCTGTTCAAAGGTCCCTCTTATCCTTCACGGATAACCATCGAATCACGTCTTCCGTCGAGATTATCTCCGTAAATGGTAGGTGGGTGTATAGCCGCTAAACGCGCGCCGTAAATATTGGCAATTACCCATAGTATATCGGTAACCATCCGTAATCTTGGCAAAGAGCGGGTTAGCGGGCCATGTGGTCGTCTTAATCGCTTTAAATCAATCGGCACAACATTCTAAGTTGGTTCCACGACCGAAACTATGGGCTAAAAGTATGTAAGGCGAGACTCGAGGCCGAGGCCGAAGCGAAATTCGAGGCGAGGCCGAGGCGGGGCTCAAGGCCAAGGCCGAGGCCGAGGCGGGGCTCAAGGCCAAGGCCGAAACCCGAGGCCGAAGCCAAGGCCGAGGTGGGACTGGCTGCCAAATTATTACTTGGCTCCGAGAACCATGCAGACTGTTACTCCACCGCCTGGGGTGTGATCAGGCGTGATCAGCCACATCAGGAATGTCTCTCAAGCTCTTGCAAATGTTGTGCAGGAGTTCATGGCTATTTGAAATACTAGGAAGAAGCCATTTAAAGAATAAAAGATTACAATGGTGATTAATGTGAGTTTTCTTTCCAGGATATCCTATAGATATCGAGAATCTGAGTTCATGCAGATTGTTGAATTTAGATGTGACAATTGGCCTCCGAGCCTTAGAGAATTTGCTAATAAAATATCAAATTACCCTCATTAAATTATGCATGATTTTATACCATTCAAAAATTCAATCAAATTAATAAATTTAGTTTCTTCAGAGCTATCGATTTAAGCCATGCCATATCTTGCCGTGATTCAGTTCTAACTCACTATAAAATATGATATAAATAACATTTGCACATATAATGTTGTCCTTTATAAGTTAAACTCTCTGGCTCAAATTTATTTAAGGTAAGTAGTATGATAAATATGAAAAGATAATGGTTAGGGAAAACATCTAAAGGTGAATATCAGCTTGCTTAGTTAAAATACCTGGTTTACTTCATGTTTTTGTAACCCTTGTGTATGGCTAAATTTGTCCATTATAATAGGAATAATAGGCCTACAAGTTCTAGGTTTGTATTGATTAAAACAGTTCATGACAGATCACTCTTTAAGAGGGAATAATTGAACACTTTAGATTAATAAAGTTCATGATCTTAGTAGAATCAATTGTGAAATAGTGGTCATTAAAGTCAATCTATAATTTTCATAAGCAACTAATTTATCTAGCATCCAAGAAAACTGTCCTGATTGCCATCTTAAGACCAATGACTTACAAAGAAATAGTATAACTTTTTTTGCATTCATTGTACTTTTGAAAGAACTTCTGTATCGTTGATAAAGGTTTTACATGACAAAAATGTTATAAGCAGGACATGTTGTAATATTACATCTAAGTGATGCATTATTTTGTTGATTCTTATAAGCATACATCTCTATATTTTATATCATGTGAGGATAACAATGTCCATATACAATGCTCACTATTTTAGGAGATTCTCTCAGCCCTCTCTCCTTTTTGGATAGACTATCTGATCTAGATCTCCTCTTCCTTAAGGTTGCGTTTGGTAGTCGGTAATATATTCAGATTATCGATAATTTAAATTGGACCCACCAGATCTAGATAACTATGTTTGATATATTTTTAATGGTAATCTATCTTATAGTAGTGGTAACCTGAATTACTTCATGAAGTAATTCAAATTACCTCAAGAGGTAATTCAAATTACCTCAAAAGGAGATGGTTATCCACATTATCGGAGATGTTATAATCTGATAAATTTTTTTTAACAAGATTACCCCTGCCCCTTCCTTGAAAACAAAATTATTCCTTCTTTTCCGTGAAAAAAATTCATCCGCCGTATGTGATCGTGGCGAGGCCGCGTGGGATGACGTTCTCGATGTTCGAGGGCACTGGGTGGATGCTTAAAGGGAGGGATCTCTAGCGGGTGCGAAACATCGTCTTAAAGAAGATAAGCTTCCTTTGAGGATTGATAGATTCTCTCTTGTACTCTTTGTTTTCTTTCCCTTTTTTTCCATCCAGATTGGTGTTGGTTTTGTTAGTATAGTAATTTAAATGTTTTTTTTTTCTTAGTAGATTGGGATGAAGAGATTAAAGAAGATTTCTACTATGCTATGTAATCAATCTTTAGTTTTATCATCAATTGTATTTAATCATCATTTATTTTAGAATAAAAAAGGTGTCTCTTTTTTTAATTTTACTTGTTTTAATATGTTCTATGCTAACTAAGTCATCATCTTGGTTCTTGTTTTCTATATTTTTTTTATTTAGTAAAAAATTGTTGTAATTCTCTTTTTCTATGCTTAGATCAAATGTTAAAAGAAAATTTTAAAATCCTCATGTTTTGTGAAAAATATCATGCAGCAGCGCATAAATAATTTGAGGTTAAGATTTTATTTTGTTGCTTTCATCACATGTATATTTTGACTTTTATTATTTCTTCTAGCTTTTAGCATGTAATCCTTATCCAATTATCCTCTATTATTAAATAGATTGAGTGCAGCCAAAGGAAGAATGGAAAGATAAATATTATAAAAGTTGTCATCAAATTCATTGGTGGAACCAGGGAAGGTTAGCAAAATCTGACATGTTTGCTATCTTTCTTTACTTTTGTTGATTTGTACCCTTTCATGTTATAGAGCGCCATATGTTATAATAATATATATATATTAAAAATATCATAGGAGAATCATTTACGACTATTAAAAGAATGACGCAATAATTAAAAAGAAACTTACCATATATCACATAAGATTTCTCTATATAGCACTGGGGTTAAATGGAGAGTAATTTTTATTATATATGCTACATTCATGTCTGTTCTATTTTGTTATATATATAGTATCATTTTTTTAATTTGAGAACCATCAAATTTAGGTGTTATCATTTATAAATATAATTTTTTTAAAATTTAATATATAATAGCATATGAATTTTTAATAGATTTGATTTAAGGGTATTTTGAAAATTTGATATTATATGACTGATAATCTATTTGTTATACCAAACATAGTAATCAATATTACTATAATATTACCTATGTATACAAAACACTGTAATCAACATTATTAACAATCTATCGAATGATAATCTATTTTGTAGGTAATTTATATTGCCAATTGCTTATCGATGCATCAAAAGCAAACGCAACCTAAGTATCTTTTTAGTCAAATCCTTTTATAATTTCATTAACCATAGAGGAATCAAATGGCCATTCTCTAAAACCATATACAAGACAATAGTTTCAAGCAAGATTCACATATTCTATGGCTAGCCTTGAAGGATAAACTTCATATTGACAAAAGATTGTCAAAAAAAATAAAAAAGAACGTGGGATAGGATTGTCCTTTTACAAAGAAAAAAAAAAGAAAAGAAAAGAAAAAGAAAAAAATGGACCTCCAAAAATTGAATGATACAGAAGGAAATAAATGTCAAAATCTTTAAGTCCTCTAGCTGCGCCTATTCACTCTCTTAGAAAAGATCAAGCATGTTTTCTCCTCTTGGTCACTCTTTGACAGAGGCAACACGGCTGATTCCTCACTTTCACTCCCAATTTGCCGTCAGAAAAAGTCCTGGCATTTGTACCATCAAGTGACAAACAACGTCGGAGGTAGTCCTCGCTTTCGTTGCCAATTTGCAGCCGAAAAAAGCTCTTGCATTTGTTACCACCAAGTGACAAACAATGTTTTCTCAGAAGATAATTGACATTTAGTTAGGTAAAACTAGAAAGAAATAACTGGATAAACTGATGAATATATTTCCATATTCACATTGTGCGTACCCACAAACCTGTACTGTATCATGCATTTCAACAGTTCCTTTCATATTCATTGCAAGACAGTGACTGCAGCCGAAGGAACACCCTTCTCCATGCTAACTTGGTCAAGACCTTGGGATATGAGAACGACATAATAAATATACGCCATGTATTCACAGAAAACCAAGTCATCACTTATGCACGTGAGCACAACGCATTCGTTGGCCCTCAAGACCTGACAGAGCTTTTGATATATATATTTTTTTAATGAGGTACTCCTGTAAGCTCTGAAAAATTTGCTAGTCTTTACCGAGACATACCAACAAGATCATCAGGACAAATAATAAGGAATTCACTGAAACAATATAAGGATCTTGCCTACCGTTCAAGACTTTCAGCTTAGCACTGGAAGTCATCCCATTATGTCGCTGTTCATATGGATCAATATCTGGAACTGAAGAAACAACTAGATGGGGCCAGTTGATCCCATAAAAAATAAAATTTTTTGGACGGCCTCGAAGGTCGACGGCCTCCAGCGTCGGCCTCCAGCGCCGGCCTTCAGCGCCAGCCTCCAGCATCGGCCTTCGGCGACGGCCTTTAGCTCTGGCCTTTGGCTACAACCTCCAAGACCGGCACCTTCCTAGCCGGCCCCGGCCTCTCCAAGCCAGGCGGCCCCGGCACATTTCTAGCCAGCCCCGGCCTCTTCAAGCCAGGTGGCCCCGGCACATTCCTAGCCGGCCCCAGCCCGTCCAAGCCAGGCGGCCCCAGCATCTTCCTAGCCGCCTCGCTTGGATGGCCGGCCCATCCAAGCCAGGCGGCCCCGGCACATTCCTAGCCGGCCACGGCCTCTCCGAGCCAGGCGGCCCCGGCACCTTCCTAGCAGGCCTCGGCCTCTCCAAGACAGGTGGCCACGGCTCATTCCTAGCCGGCCCTGGCCTCCCTGAGCCAGGCGGCCCCGGCACATTCCTAGCCGGCCCCGGCCCGTCCAAGCCAGGCGGCCCCGGCACCTTCCTAGCCGGCCCCGGCCCGTCCAAGCCAGGCGGCCCCGGCACCTTCCTAGCCGGCCCCGGCCTCTCCAAGCCAGGCGGCCCCGGCACATTCCTAGCCAGCCCCGGCACCTTCCTAGCCGGCCCCGGCATCTCCAAGCCAGGCGGCCCCAGTTCCTAGCCGGCCACGGCGTCTCCAAGCCAGGCGGCCCCGGTTCCTAGCCGGCCACGGCGTCCCCAAGCCAGGCGGCCCCGGTTCCTAGCCGGCCACGGCGTCCCCAAGCCAGGCGGCCCCGGCACCTTCCTAGCCGGCCCCGGCCTCTCCAAGCCAGGCGGCCCCGGCACATTCCTAGCCGGCCCCGGCCCGTCCAAGCCAGGCGGCCCCGGCACCTTCCTAGCCGGCCCCGGCCTCTCCAAGCCAGGCGGCCCCGGCACATTCCTAGCCGGCCCCGGCCTCTCCAAGCCAGGCGATCCCGGCACCTTCCTTGCCGGCCCCGGCCTCTCCAAGCCAGGTGGCCCCGGCACATTCCTAGCCGGCCCTCTACGTCTCCAAGCAAGTCGGCCCCATCCCGGCACTGCCTCCAGCGGGATGGGCCCCAGCCATCTCGGGTCGACCCGGCTCGGCCCTGACAAGACGGGACTTCCCAGTTCCTGCCAGATCAACCCCCAGCGATTCAAGAAACCGCCTCTCTGAGCGCCGCCCGACAGCCCCGCCGGCTGATGGGACGTAGCTCACTAACCAGCCCAGATTACGCGAGGGCTCAGCAGAGCTTCTGATTCACGCAACCCCATGTGATCACGCCAGAATCAACCCCTATAAAAAGGTGAATCCACCCGGTAAACAGGTATGCGCGATAACCCCCAAAATCGCCATCTCTACTCTAAAAGGGATTCCTCCTCTTGGAGACCCCTCTTCTCCACACAAAATAGGGCTCACTCTCGAGCCCTTCTTCAGCTGTGACCTCAGTCACTAACTTGGCCGTCGGAGGGTCCCGCCGGAGACCCCCTCCGGTCCCGAGACTTCCTTGCAGGCAACCCGGCGAGGCGAGGATTCGTGAAGCACCTCCGTTCCCGATGTCCAGGAGAGGTGATCGAGCGTCATCAGATTGGCGTGCCAGGAAGGGGGGCATAAGAAAAAGTAGCGAACGTTCTCCCTGAGCTACATCTTTCGCTCCCTCCCTTCTTCCAGAAGCCATGGTGGTGACCCGAGCTCGGGATGGCTCCGTCAGCTGCCCAGCGGGGCTCCTCCTGCCAACTGGGCAGCAGGAGGCCAATCCCCCTGCTACCAACCCTCCGGTTGCTGGCCCGCCACCGGACGCCGCCGTCCAAACAGCGGAGCAGCTGGCAACCCTCTCCCAGCAAGTCCAGAATCTCACCGCCATGATCCACGGGCTCCAGCAATGGCAGTCCGTGGCCACCCAGCATCAGACTGCTCCCCTCACCAGTCAGCAGTCGGCGAGGGGAGGTTCTCCCCGGTAGGCCGGTCGGCGAGAGACCGGCCGGCGTCAGGTTTCCCCTAGGAAGCCTTGACGCGAGTCCTCCAAGCGGCCACGGTCCCCTGACTATGGCCCCAACGAATTTCCTCCCAAGCCGCATCACCACGAGGAACCCAGGCAGAAGTCCCGACTTCCGTCTCCATCTCCTTCTGCCTCCTCTTCTTCTTCTTCCTCCGAGCATCTCGGAGGGCCCCGACGATCAGCCGCCAGGCGGAGGAATGCCTGGAGGAGTACAACAGGTGCCTCGACGAGCTCGCCGAGAAGATCAACCATCAGCCGGAGGAAGAGTTCGACACTCGTCCTCCCTACACTCGCCGTATACTGGAGGAACCGGTACCCTCGAGGTTCTGCTTCCCCCAGGTGGACCCGTACGACGGTACGATCGACCCTCTCGACCACCTCGAGAGTTACAAAGCTATGATGCAAATCCAGGGTGCTTCAGACGCCCTCCTATGCAAGGCCTTCCCCGCAACTCTGCGGAAGGCCGCCCGTGCATGGCACTCACGCCTGCCCCCTCACAGCATCGACTCCTTTCGAGAGCTGGAGAAAGCCTTTTTGGCCCACTTTGACACCTGCCGCTGGATCCCAAGGGTGGCAGACAGCCTTTTCTCCGTCCGCCAGAAGGAAGGAGAGTCACTGTGGGACTTCGTGTCCCGATTCAAGACCGCCGCCCTCGAGGTCTACCATCTCGACGATGCGGTGGCCACCCTGGCGCTGAAGCGGGGGCTCCTTCCGTCCCACTTCACCTTCTCCCTGGATAAAAAGCCCCCAAGCTCTTATTCCGATCTCCTCCTCCGAGCTCAGAAATATATCCGCGCAGATGAAGCTGACTTCACCCGCCGATAATCTTCAAGAAATTCGAGCGGACCTCCCCGACATCGCCGATCCGACTCACCTCGCCGGTCCGACAACATGCGCCGAAGCCCTGTCCCCGACGAGAGTAAGCTTACTCCTCTCCTCGCCCCTCAATCCCACATCCTGATGGAGATTGAGGGCGAGCCTTACCTCCAACGTCCTCCACCCTTGAAGAAAGGTGCACCCCGCGACGCGAGCCGCTACTGCCATTTCCATCGGGATTGCGGTGACGACACCGACAGCTGTTACAGCTTGAAGCGGGCCATCGAGGAGCTCATCCAATGGGGCTACCTCGGCAAGTATGTCCAGAAGATGCAACAGCCGCTGCCGGCCATCATGGGGCCTCCACCAGCTCAAGCCACCATCGACAACACTCCCACGGAGCGAACGATCGGGATGGTGTCCTGGGGATCAGCTTCTGCACCTAAACGGCCGAAGGGGGAGGAGTTGCCGAGTAACGTACTTCTTGGGAAGGTCCCTACTGCGTCGCCAAGGTGTTCCACCGGGGGGCATACAAACTAGAAGAGCTTGACGGGAAGCCCATTCCACGTACCTGGAATGCGGACAACCTCCGCCAGAATTACCAATGATGTACTCCCAGAAGCATGAGTAATAAAGAAAGCCCCTTTCTAATGCCACGGCTTGTTCTCCCTTGCGCCAAGTCTCTCAAAAGGAGCTCACTGGCATTGCGGCCCACGGGACACCACTCGGCCCCGGCACGACGGTGCCCCCGAGTTGGTCAAGACCCTAAAGGATCCGTACCCGGCTGAGTCACCACCTGGGCGGCACACAAACACCCAGGCTGGTTCAAAAGGAGCTCACTGGCATCGCGGCCTACGGGACACCACTCGGCCTCGGCACGGCAGTGCCCCCGAGTCGGTCAAGACCCTAAAGGCTGCGTACCCGGCTGAGTCACCACCTGGGCGGCACACAAACCCCCAGGCTAGTTCAAAAGGAGCTCACTGCATCGCGGCCCACGGGACACCACTCGGTCCGGCACGGCGGTGCCCCCGAGTTGGTCAAGACCCTAAAGGCTCCGTACCCGACTGAGTCGCCACTTTGGCAGTACACAAACCCCCAGACTGGTTCAAAAGGAGCTCACTGGCATCGCGGCCCATGGGACACCACTCAGCCCCGGCACGGCGATGCCCCCAAGTCGGTCAAGACCCTAAAGGCTCCGTACCCGGCTGAATCGTCACTGGGCGGCACACAAACCCCTAGGCTGGTTCAAAAGGAGCTCACTGGCATCGCGGCCCACGGGACACCACTCAGCCCCGGCACGGTGGTGCCCCCGAGTCGGTCAAGACCCTAAAGGCTCCGTACCCAACTGAGTCACCACCTGGGTGGCACACAAACCCCCAGGCTGGTTCAAAAGGAGCTCACTGGCATCGCGGCCCATGGGACACCACTCGGCCCCGGCATGGCGGTGCCCCCGAGTCGGTCAAGACCCTAAAGGCTCCATACCCGGCTGAGTCATCACTTGGTGGGCACACAAACCCCCAGGCTGGTTCAAAAGGAGCTCACTGGCATCGTGGCCAATGGGACACAACTCGGCCCCGGCACGGCGGTGCTCCCGAGTCGGTTAAGACCCTAAAGGCTCCATACCCGGCTGAGTCGCCACTTGGGCAGCACACAAACCCCCAAGTTGGTTCAAAAGGAACTCACTGGTATCGCGGCCCATGGGACACCACTCGGCCCCGGCACGGCGGTGCCCCCAAGTCGGTTAAGACCCTAAAGGCTCCGTACCCGACTGAGTCGCCCCTCGCAGCGGTTCCCAAACCCCCGAGGCGGTTCAAAAGGAACCTGACGACTCTCAGCTCTCAGGTCACCCTCCGGGGTTCACTCCCAGACCCCGCGTTCGGAGAGGATTACTAGCCGCCCTCAGCTAGCCAGAGAAGGCACACAGACGTCGACCCAAGGCAATGCAAGATGCCAAGGTAAAAGTTCTACACTCCCTTCGCTTAGCCGATGCGGGGTACGCAAGCTCAAGGAGTGTGGGGGGCATTTGATGGGGCCAGTTGACCCCATGAAAAATAAAATTTTTTGGACGGCCTCCAGCGTCGGCCTCCAGCGCCGGCCTCCAGCGCCGGCCTCCAGCATCGGCCTTCGGCGACGGCCTTTGGCTCCGGCCTTTGGCTACAACCTCTAAGACCGGCACCTCCCTAGCCGGCCCCGGCCTCTCCAAGCCAGGCGGCCCCGGCACATTCCTAGCCAGCCCCGGCCTCTCCAAGCCAGGCGGCCCCGGCACATTCCTAGCCGGCCCCGGCCCATCCAAGCCAGGCGACCCTGGCACCTTTCTAGCCAGCCTCGGCCTCTCCAAGCCAGGCGACCCCAGCACATTCCTAGCCGGCCCCAGCCTCTTCGAGCCAGTCGGCCCCGGCCTCTCCGAGCCAGGCGGCCCCGGCACCTTCCTAGCCGGCCCCGGCCTCTCCAAGATAGGCGGCCCCGGCTCATTCCTAGCCGGCCCCAGCTCATTCCTAGCTGGCCCCGGCCTCTCCGAGCCAGGCGGCCCCGGCACATTCCTAGCCGGCCCCGGCCCGTCCAAGCCAGGCGGCCCCAGCACCTTCCTAGCCGGCCCCAGCCTCTCCAAGCCAGGCGGCCCCGGCACCTTCCTAGCCGGCCCCAGCCTCTCCGAGCCAGGCGACCCCGGCACATTCCTAGCCGGCTCCGGCCTCTCCAAGCCAGGCGGCCCCGGCACCTTCCTAGCTAGCCCCGGCCTCTCCAAGCCAGGCAGCCCCGGCACATTCCTAGCCGACCCCGGCCCGTCCAAGCCAGGCGGCCCCGGCACCTTCCTAGCTGGCCCCGGCATCTCCAAGCCAGGCGGCCCCAGTTCCTAACCGGCCACGGCATCTCCAAGCCAGGCAGCCCCGGTTCCTAGCCGGCCACGGCGTCCCCAAGCCAGGCGGCCCCGGCACATTCCTAGCCGACCCCGGCCTCTCCGAGCCAGGCGGCCCCGGTACATTCCTAGGCGGCCCCGGCACCTTCCTAGCCGGCCCCGGCTTCTCCAAGCCAGGCGGCCCCGGCACATTCCTAGCCGGCCCCGGCCTCTCCAAGCCAGGCAACCCCGGCACCTTCCTAGCCGGCCCCGGCCTCTCCAAGCCAGGCAGCCTCGGCACATTCCTAGCCGGCCCTCTTCATCTCCAAGCAAGTCATCCCCGCCCCGGCACTGCCTCCAGCGGGATGGGCCCCAGCCATATCGGGTCGACCCGACTCGACCCTGACAAGACGGGTGTAGTACCCGGTTCATGTGAACCAGGTTCAGGACTTGGTCCTGTGCTGTCCGATGCTTCGCTTTCAGTGAAGCACTTCGTTTTCCCGGACCCCTTAAACCGAAGCGTTGCACAGGGGATTAAATATGTGATGGAGGGGGGACTCCCTCCATCATCCTGGCTTCCATTTCCTTCAGGTATTCCCCAGGCCTCTGGAGAGAGAGAGAGAGAGAGCGTGAGAGAGAGCGTGAGAGACAGAGAGAAGAGAAAGAGAGCGAGAGAGGGGGGACCGGCCGATCCTTGGTTCAGGCCCGGCGGCGTGCTGGCCGCCTCGCCGGGCCTGAGCTTCGGCCGGCGACCCCGTCGGCACCGGGGAGGTGTCCGACGGGGTGGTGGTGGAGAGAGAGAAGAGAGAGAGGGCCAATCAGCCTCTCTCTCGTGCTGTGGCGGAAGCCGGTTGGTTCGAGCCCGGCAGCGTGCTCACTGCCTCACCGGGCCTGAGCTCCGGCCTGTCGCCTCCATCGGCACCGGACGTGCGTCCGGTGGAGGTCCGGCCGGCCAAGGTGGCCAGCCGTGCTACCGGCACAGTAATGTGCCACGCGGATGTGAGAGAGAAATAGAGAGAAAATTGAGAGAGAGAGGAGGTGATGGGTGGTCGGCCGCGGCGGCGGCCGGCTCTGGCCCGGCCACCGGTGGCCGGGCCGCCCTCAATTTGGCCGGCGGCGGCCCTGGCCGCCGACGTGATACCCGTCCCTGTTCGGTGAAACAGGGGATCGGGATTGGCTTGGATGAAATGGGCCGGCTGGGCCGACCGGTTCAGGGCCTGTTGGGCCGTTCCTGGAGCCCTTTTAGGGAAGGGTTTTGGGCCCTATATCGGGCCGAAAAATAAGAAATAATTATATGGCTAGAATCTGGGTTAATTCTAGTTTCTTGGGGTATTTTTATTTTCCCAATTGGGTGTGTATAGCGGGAGATATTCGAGCCCAAAGTTGGGCTAGTGAACTAGTCTGGGTAGAATTATAAGGGTCATTTTAATATTCTTATTCTAATAAATTAATTGTGTAAAATGATCCTGTAGGTGCTCAGACATCTGACTAGTTGATATATACCTGTTGGATTGCGTACTGAGGTAAGTAAGCCAGTTATCAATATTTAATAAATTATTCATTATATGAATATTTAAATTGTGAATTATATTATGACATGAAGAATTGTTATGGATATTGGCTAAATTGTAAGTAGATGAATATTATGAATACATTATTTTTTATGTGCTATGATTGAGAATGATTTCATATGTGGATGCTATGCATGAGAGATGCAGTTATTATGACATTGATGTGATATATTACATGCAATTGTTAAGTAAGTATAATCTACTGTTTATGCAATATAAAGATGTTATTGATATGTTAGTGCATGATGTGAGGTACTGTTATGTGTCGCCGCGGTTCTCCTTTATCATGTCATACCACACACACATCTAGAGGATGTGTTCTGATGATTTATGCCACATACACGTCTAGAGGATGTGTTCTGTTTATTTATGTCATTCACACGTCTAGAGGATGTGTTCTGCTTGGTCCGAGATGGCATCACGCATCTAGAGGATGTGTTCTGAGTTACTATGAGGTGGCATCACACATCTAGAGGATGTGTTCTGCTTGGTTCGAGGTGGCATCACACATATAGAGTATGTGTTCTGGTGGATTATGATATGGCGTGATCCTGGTATCTGGACCCTTTCAGTAGGGGGATGCTTGTTGGTACACTATTGGGATATTGCAGGGCCGTGGGTCACATTTGCAGCTACCATTGAGGGTATAAACAGTGGGTTTACTTACATTGCATGTTTGAGTATTTGTGGAATGTTTAAGCATGCAAATCATTTATGTGCTTATAGATTGTTATGCTATGAATTAACTGTATAACGTGGCTTACTTATTGAGTGTAAGCTCATAAAAATCTTACAATGTTTTTGTCAGAGCCACGAGATTGAAGATGGATTGTTGGGGTGATGGATCTTCTATTAAATAAAACAAGACCCATTATTTTGTTGTAACCCCAGTATTACTTATGTGTAGGGCTTGATGCCCAAACTTTATTATTGTGGTGTGTAAGGGTTTGTAACCCAAAACTTTAAGTATTCAGTGATGAATTTAGCTTGGTTATATATATAATAGTGTTATGTGTAAGAAATTTTGTGACGCCTTGCGTGCCCGGCACGCGATGGGTTGTCACCCTAGCCCATATTGGGTCTGGGGCGTGACAACGGGACTTCCCAGTTCCCGTCAAATCAACCCCCAACGGTTCAAGAAACCGCCTCTCTAACGCGCACCGTCCGATAGCGCCGACGCGCACCGCCCGACAGCCCCGCCGACTGATGGGACGTAGCTCACTAACCAGCCAAGATTCACACGAGGGCTCAGCAGAACTTCTGATTCACGCAACCCCATGTGATCACGCCAGAATCAACCCCTATAAAAAGGTGAATTCACCCGGTAAACAAGTATGCGCGATAACCCTCAAAATTGTCATCTCTACTCAAAGGAATTCCTCCTCTTGAAGACCCCTCTTCTCCACAAAACAGGGCTCACTCGAGCCCTTCTTCAGCTGTGACCTCAGTCACTAACTTGGCCGTCGGAGGTCCCCCGGAGACTCCCTCCGGTCCCAGGACTTCCTTGCAGGCAACCCGGCGAGGCGAGGATTCGTGAAGCACCTCCGTTCCCGACGTCCATGAGAGGTGATCGAGCGTCATCACAACTGTTTACGGCTCCGTTCACCTTCTTCGAAGTGCAAGCTCATGCAAGCGGAATAGACAGATGTCATATCATGAAATTTGTAGTATGGAGCCACTGTCCCATCTGTTGTGTACATCAGATGTTATACAATCTTAATCAGTGGAATAAACAGCCAATCGCATTAATAAATTTGAGCCAGAGAACATGCTAAGCTGAACATAAGGAAGCTTTTTGCTTCAGTAGTAAATGTTTCAATTTATTTATCAGTTGTGGGTTTCTGCACATGTACTCCTCAAAGGATCTTCTTAAACTCTGCAGCAGGGGTACATCACTGTCATTGGATCGAATGTTGAGCAATGCAGAAAAGAGGCTTTTCCACAAATCAATATTCCAATACCTGAAATCAAAAACATTCCAGATTGGAAATTCAGATTCACAGAAACCAAGATAGTTAGGATTACAGTAGTGTTAATTCTATATATGAAGGTGGGGAAAACTTCAAATTCATTAGAACAAAAGTGTTCTTCAATCAAATAATTGGGACAAGGCTCTATGGTTGATGAAACGGCTAACACAATGGCACAGGATCAACTGGCTTAAACAGAGGAATGGAATGATGACATTTGATGCAATACCTTTTGAATGGTAATTTAGGTAGATAGTGATGGCTTCCATCTTGGTTAACCTTCTTTTCAATATTCATGTAAGATCCATGAAGCATCATATGCACAATAACACAGAGGCCATAAGTGTCGATCTGTACCACAAAAAGGGGTTTTTTTAAAAAATCAGCAGGGATATTAAGCATTTGGCAAGTTAAGGTGGCCTTATGGAACGCATACTTGATATGTCCATGTTCGACTTTCCCGCATCTCAACACAACGAAATCCGGAAGTTCGGCAGTCCCCATGAAATTCTGTGCCAGCTGGAAAAAGGCTTAGATCTATCCCCCTTCCCCAGTCAACGAGGCATAATCCCTGTAGCAAAATAATTTAAATCTCTCGGAAATCACAGTCTCGGGCTTACAGTGATATGTCCTAAGACATCTGTGACCTGACTACAGTAAAAAGTAATAATATAACCTGCTCACACCAAGGTCCAGATCTGCTGTTGAATGTATCTTCTGTCAAATCTTCCCTTCCACACACCAAAAAAAAAGAGAAAGAAAATAGTTAAAATGCAACACCAAGAAAAATCATTTGCAAGGAAAATGGGAAAAATGAAAGAACCTGACCAAATTCGTCCCCATTTGATCAAATAAAAATTTTCTTTCTTTGGCCCCCTTTGGTTCAGGTTTAATTAAAAATTGTATCCCCCAGTCCAAGTTTCTCTTTGGAGCACTTTGAGAGAGGGATAGAGCGGGGATTTCAGAAAATATGACAGCCACATTTTGCTTTTCCTAACGCTCTTAACCCAGCTAAAATAATTCAAACAACATGATGGAATAGTTTTAACTCCATAAACCACTCCATCCCTCCCCGCCACCCTTAAAAAATAAAATAAAATAAAATATTCCACCTAATCCATTAAACCCAATGTTGCTATCTCCAACCTGAACAGGGGCATTATAGTATAGTCATTTAAAGAAGTCGAGTGTTCTTGGAAAAAATCACTCTTTACACTTCCAGTATACGTGAGAATAAGAAGGAATTGTTTTAAAGGCATCAAACAAGAGAATACATGGTTCTTAACAGATAGTGCTTACAAGCATCTAAAGAAATAACATATGTCCAAGTAGAGACAGGTTAGTTTCATGCAAATTAAGAATCAAAAGAATAAAGCAATTAGGCATAGGAAAACTTCTAATTCAGTTATACAATCATGTGAAGAAATAAAAAAGGCAAACTGATAATAGTTTCTGGTTCAGAAGGCTACATGCAGGGAACCGTAGCCACAAAGTTGGCAAGCTGACAGAGTAGAATATGAAACTCCGAGGGAGAAATTATTAAAGTTCAAGGATTAGAGATAAGTTAAAGGAGAAAAAAGGGGATGTTCATTGTAAATTATTCTGGAAGCTTTAATAATGTTGTAATAAAGACAAGGAAAATGATAGAGAGGCCAATTTGTTTGTCAAATAACTACGAGATTATCACAAAAAGGAAAAAGAAAATAAAAATAAAATGTATGCTTCAATTCAAACTCCTATCAAGGACTTGATTTGGCTATTGCAGAAACATATGTAAGCACCACAAAACAGTAGTGAAGTGTCAGATAAAAAGAGGAAGAATAAAATTGGCATTAATGTAAGTTATTCACAATGCATTCCTAAAATTTTTTTATGGTATTATGCAAAAGGTAGCAACAAGACTAGCAATAGATGGTTAGAGTGCTACTTCAAAATATTTATTCAATTGTAGGTAATTTACCTTGCATACCGAACAAGAAGATTATCTGGCTTGAAATCACCATGGATTATGCCAACACTATGCAAAGCTTCAAGCATACGCAGCATCTCTATCGTATAATAAATGCACAGTATTTCTTCCATAACTTCTGCATTACCAGATGAGAATTGATGGCATCCTGCAGAAAATTGTTATGTGAGATAGATTTGATAATCATATGCATCCAATAAAGCTAAATGAAGAAACAAAAAATCACTAATGCACATATCAGCAGAAATTCAGGTTGAAGAAGCAAGAATTAAGAACATACTGACCAAAAATATTTAGTATGTGATTACCTGAAGAGTTCCATGGGATAAATAGTCACAAACTAGAACACTCAGGTCAGAAAAGATGTGCACGTTATGAGCAAATCCAAAGCAGGGTCTCTGACAGAAACAAGCTAGGCAGCATTTAGTAACAATAAACTGTGAGGTACTGATAAATGAAAGCAATCACAAACCTCAATATCAGAGATGCGCTTATCAAGTTGGCGATACATGTAAAATTCCCAAGGAAATGCAGGCTTTTGAATCTGAAAATTATATCAATGGAAATAAAAATATCATACTGAAAAAAATCATGATGAAAACTCCAAGAAAAAATGCAGATGAGGGCAGGAATAACCTTTAGTGCAACTACGTCATCAGGATTACTGTCAATATAAGCTTTATACTTGAGCAAATCCACCCAAGCCTGAACAACCTCTGATCTGGTATTTGCTACTACCTTCAAACATCACATAATTGGGACAAACATTATAAGGATTCAGGGCTAAAGGGAAAAAAGAAAAAGAAACTTGATTACCAACATGGGATAAACAAGTGCATGTTGATCATTTAAGTATGGAATTGCAAGGGTAAAATGAACAATTCATGTCTTTCCATTAGCAAATAAGACAACATGTCTGATCATGAAATGGAAATGAAGAAGAATAGAAAGTGTTACGAAACAGGGGCTGAAACTATTTCATCCCCTGTTCCCCTGTTCCTCTTGCGGCTGGGACGGAGCCGCCCATGAGGAACACGGGAGGCGTGCTCCTCCCTCCGAGGCTCCGACCGGAGACATCCACCCATGCCTCATTAATGGGTTGTCTCCTGGACAACCTCTATAAAGGAAGGGAGACGAGCTCCCGGTTGCTACGACAGAGACAGCGAGGAACAGCCATCTTCTTCTCTTCTCCCATTGCCTTCTCCCTCTCCGGCACTGCAGCCCAGGGGTGTGGGCATCTCTGGAGACTCTTGTAGCCCCCTCGACGACCGATGATCCTCATCGGAGGCACCCGCTGCGCCGTCGTGAAACAGGTGAGTCGGCCTCCCCTGTTCCATGGTTCATGGATACCAAAAGTGGTATCAGAGCCTCGCCGGCCGTCACCACGTTTCGGACGTTGGCCGGCAAGGGGAAAGAGGCGAAGGAGCAGGCAGTGGCGGCCGCACGCTGCCGCCTGCCCCTCTGCTGCAGCCACGGCAACCGCGATCAAAAACAAAAAAAAATTGCCGACGGCCGTTCGGGGCCATCCAACCCCGGAACGACCACCGACGTCGTCTCCGCCGACGCTAGAGGTCCTCCCCCTCTCTTCCTCGGCCGCCGGAGGGCCAGGGAAGCCCTGTCCGCCGCCACGGAGGGCGGCGGCTCCCTGTGCGTCCGTGTGACGCGGGCCGTCGGACCCCCTCCGGAGGCCGGCGGTTCCCCTTCCCGTCTGGAGATCCGTCTGGAGCTCCGTCCCAGCCGCTAGAGGGCCGAGACGGCCCTGCCTCGCTGCCATGAGTGCAGCGCGCATGGCTGCGTTCTCGAGTTTACGGGTGGCACCACCCGTAAATTCGAGAACTAAGCAGGGGCATTGCCATCTTTTTTTCCCACAATTTAATTTAAAAACCAAGGAAATTCATTGTGACGTGGCTGCGGGCCCATTGACGTGGCAGTCCACGTGTTGGGCCCAGCTGACGTCAATGCCTGTGTGGCATTTAAATAGTTTTTTCAGATTTTCTGGGTATTTTAAAATTACATAAAATTTGAAAAAAAAAAAACTAGAAAAAATTACAGAAAATTGCAGAAAAATCACAGAAAATTATAGAAAATCAGAAAAATTCATAGAATATCATAAAAATCTTATTGGAAATTTTTTTGATGTGGCATGGGGGTTTATGCTCTATGCATGAATATTTTGTTGCCATTCTGTCTGATTTTTTTTGTAAAATTTTTTCTGGTTGCATAATTATTTATTCCTAGTATATAAATATGATTTATGCATATTTTTTGCATCTTATTGTTGTTGACATAATAATTTATGCTTAGTACATAAGGGGCATTTATATAAATTGTTATATATTTTCTACAAGCATGTTTATTTATGCTTGGTGCATAAATAATATATATATTGATTTATGTCTTTAGTTAACATGAAATATATGCTAGATGTAGCATATGCGGATTTGTTCCAATGGCGATTTTGTGGACAACATAGATATGTTCTATGAAAAATTATTGGATTCACTGTTCTATCTTATTAAATGAGTGATGATTATGAGCTTAACAAAATTTTCGATCTCATTTATAAGTAAGATTATTTGAAATCTGAATATTTTTCAAACAGAGATATACACTCATTATGTACCTGATGTCCATATTTTGCTTGACCAAATGTAGTGATGGCCTCCCAATCTGGTGTAACTGGCCTCGATAGAGGTGAAAAATTGGAAGGACAAAATTATAATGTGTGGCACCGAAAGATCCAATATCTACTCAATGAGCAAGAAGTCTTGGAAACCCTGACACAAAGTATGACACCACCAGAACCTGGTACCTCTGAGCAGAACCATCAGGATCACGAAGTCTATGAAAAATGGGTAAAGAAGGATCGTTGTGCGTGCTTCACCATGTTAAGCTATATTCACAATGATCTGATTAGAGATTTTGAGGGATTTTCAACTGCCCAGGATATGTGGAACCAGCTCAAGATTCGGTTTGGTCAGACCTCAGCAACAAGGCTGCGGGCCTTGAACCTCAAATTTATGCAACATATCAAAGATCCCAATCATTCAATGTTTGAACATCTCCGCGTGATGAGTGGCATGATTAGGGATCTGAAGGAGGCTGGGGTTGATCTCACTAAGGAGCAGAAGGTCCTTGCAGTGATTCGTTCGTTGCCTGACCCTCAGTGGAGTACGATGAAGCTCTTGATGACTCATAGTGAGCACATCAAGACTTTTGAGGACATATCTCGTCATCTCGAGCTGGAGGCTGAGCGCATAGAAACTTCCCACTTCTCTGCCTATGTGGCTTACTCTGGAGCTTCGCGTTCCAGAGGTAGGAGTAAATCCAGTGACAAGAAAGGTTCACAGAGTTTCAAGGAAAAGAAGATAGCCAAGTCTAAGAAAGACCAACCAAAGGGTAAGAAGAATGTGGCAAAGATCAAATGCTACAACTGTGGTATGAAAGGCCACTTCGCTCGTCAATGCACAGAACCAAAGAAGGTATATTCCACATTAACCTCTTTCTATGTTTGTTCTTATGCGTTAGTTGCTGACACTCTCCCTGATTGGATCGTAGACACGGGAGCGAACAAACACAGTTCGAGATCGAGCTGGTTTTGTGAATTTTCACCCGATTTCTGCAAGCACCCACTATGTTGTTCTTGGGAATGGCCTGCATAAGCAGGTGTTGGGTGTAGGAGCATATCGCATTAGGTTGCGAGGAGAACATGTAATGCTCCTATATGATGTTTTGTACGTCCCAACTATCCGGTGTAATCTGTGCTCTATACTTGCCATGTTAGCTCTTGGCTATACCTTTTGTTTTTCTGGTGATCGTATGTCTGTGTATCTGAATGGTGTGTTATCCTTTTGTGGCTATTTATCATATGGGTTTTTCAGACTTGATGTTGAAATATCTGACTCTTACTCTTCATATGCTTGTGCTTCTTTTCCTGCATGTGATAATTCTTCACTATGGCATGCCAGACTTGGTCATATGGGCCAAGATAGGATGGCACGGATGGCTAGAGAAGGGCTATTGGGCCCCCTCAGCAAAATAAGCCTCCCTGTGTGTGAGTCTTGTTTGGCAGGAAAGGCATCAAGAAAGCCTTTTGGTAAGGCTTATAGGGCCTCTCAGCCATTAGAGCTAGTGCACTCAGATATCTGTGGACCCATGAGTATCAGAGCACGCCATGGTGCATCTTATTTTCTCACATTCATCGATGATTATTCGCAATTTGGGTATGTGTACCTAATCTCCCATCGCTATGAAGTGCTGGATTGTTTCCGCCGCTTCTTAGCTGAGGTGGAAAATCACAAGGAGAAGACTTTGAAGTCTCTCCGGACTGATAGAGGTCGTGAATATTTATCTGATCAATTTCAAAAGCTTTGTGAGAAGAAAGGGATATGCAGGCAGCTCATCATTTCTAGGACGCCGCAGCAAATGGTGTTGCAGAGCGTCGAAATTGGACTTTACTGGATATGGTTAGGTCAATGATGGTGCAGGCAAATCTCCCAATTAGTTTCTGAGATGATGCACTTTTGACTGCTGCCTACATCCTTAACCGCATACCCAGTAAATCGATGTCCTCCACACCATATGAGTTATGGTATGGCGCGAGACCTTACGTAGATCATTTGCACCCGTGGGGTTCAGCAGGATACATTCACAACACCTTCCATAAGTTGGGAAAGCTAGGTCCTAAGGCCAGCAAAAAGGTGTTCATTAGGTACCCTCAAAATTCTAAGGGTTAAGTGATGTATGGTAAACATCCTGATGGAGGACTGACTGAAATAGAGTCCAGAGATGTGGAATTCATAGAGAATGAATTTCCAAGCATTGGTGAGATCAAGAAGGACCTAACCCTGTATGAGTTACAGAAGAACCTTTCTACTATCTCTAGCGAGGGAGGGGCATTACGGCCTGTTTCAGATATCGCCACAAATAGTGGGGGTGCTGGGCCCAGTGGGAGTGCTGCACCAGATAATGGGAGCGCACAGGCTGAGCCCAGTAGGAGTTTACCCTGAGGGTTAATGTACCCTCAGGGAGTAGCTCTCAAAGTCTAGATCCATTGTTACGGAGAAGTACACGTGGAATAGTTCCACGGCGATACTTTGAGGTCGAAGGGAATGTGTTTCTCTATGCCCCGTTGGATCCAGATGAGCCAGTCTCTGTTCATGAGGCACTTGATTCATCAGTTCATAAAGAGTGGCTAGCTGCTATGGAAGATGAGATGGAGTCTATGGACAGGAACCATGTGTGGGACCTGGTAGACTTACCGCCTAGGCGCAAATTTATAGGAAATAAGTAGGTCCTGAAGATAAAGCGCAAGGCTGATGGGTCAATCGACAAGTACAAGGCTCGACTTGTGGCGAAGGGCTATACCTAGATGGAGGGTGTGGACTATGAGGAGACATTTTCTCCTGTGGTGAGATTTGCCTCCATTCGCCTGATCCTAGCTATAGTGGCTCATTTAGATTTGGAGCTACATCAGATGGATGTCAAGACAGTGTTTCTTAATGAAAGCCTGGAAGAAGAAATCTACATGGATCAACCTTTGGGTTTTATGGCTAAAGGAAAGGAGGGCAAAGTGTGTCACCTTAAAAGATCCATATATGGTCTCAAGCAATCATCCAGACAGTGGTACTTCAAATTTTATGAAGCCATTGTAGTGAGAAATAAACTCTGAGGCATACATATTTTAAAATTTGATAACTATTATCAATGCAGAAACTAAAAGATTACATATTAATCTATCTAATATGCATCAAGATCATATCTTTGCCTTATATATAGGATCGCTTGATCTAAAATATGCATATAAATAAAATCATCAAGATCATATCTTGATCCTCAAGGTAAGAAGTCATACTTCTTGTCTTGAAGCATGCCTTAAGATCTATGGATCATATCACTTACCTTAAGGGCAGTTGGTAAATCCTTTATGCTCTGCAGCCGTTCAATCGCCCGGCCTCTATTATCGTCCACGCGAAGCCCCGAATGATCGGATTTCGGGAGTGTTAGCTCGCGGAAAAACAACTTTGCTGATCTAGAATCCTCCCACTTGAATCTTCCTCCAAGATCCACCACGCTTCCGCTAACACCAGAATCATCAGGATTTTCTATTCTAACTTTTAGAATTTCAATCCACGACATATCGTGTGTTGTTGTTCTGTGTAATCTGGTGAGGGATGTCCTCTATTTATGGTCTCATTTTAGCCAGCCCATTGAATTCTAAAATTTAGAATTCCGTCGTTCGGTAAAAAGCAAAGAGACGCCGAACCAAAAAGACGCGGCGTTTGGTTAATTCCGACGTTCGGCAAAAACCAAGGAGACGTGGCGTTTTGTTAATTCCGACGTTCGGTGAGAACCAAAGAGTTGTGAATTCTAACTCTTAGAATTACATCGCCTGGTCGATTCAAAGAGGCACATTAATTCCACTTTAATTCTAACACTTAGAATTCCGACGGAAATGGTTTGGAGAGGATAATGTTACATATTAAATTCTATATGTGAATTTAATCTCTCAGACTTTAGTTATCTCATCATGTGAGATACTTATGCGAGATGTTTGGGTTCAGGTTTTGATTTAATTCTGATCTGAATTTATTGGACTGAACCCACATAGATCATGGTCCTAGCCCAAATCCAATTTGGCTAGTCCTAAATCTATTTAAATCCAAATCAAGTCTAATTTCAAATCAATATTTGAAATTGACTAGTCCTTCTAATAGACTTAAACCAAATTGAATCTTATTCACTTGTACTTAACCCAATTGAGATAATTCAATCAATCAAATTGATTAATTAAATCATATACGATTCTCAATCGTTGATCAGCAAATAGATCATCCTAGAAACTTCTATGCGTGTGACTCTCTAGGTTCGAACCTAAGCCGGTAGCATAGAAACAACTTTCTATACTAATCGATGTGCCCATCTAGCAATGGAACCCGACGTCCGGATAGGTCGAAGAGTTGCCGAGCAAACTCCAAGAACCCTAAGAAACAGTTATCGTATAATTCATCCTCTTGACCACAAATGCTAAGGATGGCTTAAGAGCCTGTCAACTCTAAACAGCAAATCCATAAAGTGATTTCGATTTTAGTGATCATGTGACTTTCACATGAAGTGCCTTGGCCAAGGTCTTGCTAAATTGAAACACAAGCATTTCTCCTTTTAACGGGATAGGTCAAATTCCATCTTGATCCAGAACTGACTACCACAAGTACTTGACTGCACCTAGTAACATTTCGTAGCTGGATTAGAAATCCAGGTGGTCCGGCACCTAAGTACAATGAGTTGCTTGTAAGCCACTGGTTGTGATCTTCAGGTCTGAAGGATACTTATACCTATATCTTCTTGGATTAACTCTTGATGGTAGAGTATCCGGAAATAAGTCACGTTCGGTGAAATGTACTCCTACACTTTCATCTATATGTCATACCAGTGTCTCTACACTCTTGGTTAAGAGGACAACCAACAAATATATATACAACGTCTTATAATTAATAGTACTATGGCCCTGTCATAGTATATCATTTGGTCGCGAATTCTTTTAAGGACCTTCAAAGATAAATCCTCCTTTATCGTGAAGGAAGATCCTGAGGGCTTCATTACCATTATGAGTTTTAAGAAATGTTCTTGTAATGAATAAACTGCCAAATAACTTTTATTAATATATCAATTTATATAATTTACATTAGCATAATCATCAAATGATTGGCTTTAGGATACAATTCCCAAAAAACTCTCACTTAGCCTAAAGCACTCATTACAGTATTTAATACTCATCTTCAATTTATAGTCATCAAACTCCTTGATGCTGAGTGCTTTAATAAATGGGTCACCTAGGTTTTCCTTTCCATCAATCTTCTGAAGATTTATGTCACCTCGGTCTACAATCTCTGTATAAGATGAAACCGGCGCAGTATGTGCTTGGTGCGCTGATATGCTCGTGGTTCCTTTGCTTGAGCTATGGCACCAGTGCTGTCACTGTACAACAGGACTGGTCCATCTATGGAAGGTGCCACTCCAAGCTCGGAGGTAAACTTTCGCAGCCACACAGCTTCTTTCGCAGCATCTGATGCAGCGATGTACTCTGCCTCGCACACCGAATCTGCCACTGTATGTTGCTTGGAACTTTTCCAGCAAACAGCTCCACCATTTAGGATAAACACGAAACCCGATACACTTTTGCTATCATCATGATCTGATTGGAAACTAGAATCAGTATATCCAACAAGTTTCAAATCAGACTCTCCATAGACTAACCACTGGTCCTTAGTATTTCTCAAATACTTAAGGATTGTCTTAACAACTTGCCAGTATTTTTTTCCTGGATCAGATTGGTATCTACTCACTACTCCTAGTGAGTATGCCACATCTGGTCTTGTACATGTCATGGTGTACATAATCGATCCCACTGCCGAAGCATATGGAATTCGACTCATACGTTCTCTTTCATTAGGAGTTGTCGGACAATCCTTCTTAGAAAGATGAATTTCATGGCCTCTTTAGCACGGTGTCAATGTACGTAGATTGGGATAAACCAAGCATCCTCTTAGATCTATCTCTATAGATCTTCATTCCTAGGATGTATGATGCTTCTCCCAGATCTTTCATGGAGAATTGTGATGATAACCATGTCTTTATTCCTTGTAATGCAGGGATATCATTCCCGATTAAGAGAATATCATCCACATATAATACAAGAAATACAATAACGGAATCGTTAGCCCATTTATAAATGCAAGGTTCTTCTTTATTCTTAATAAAGCCATAAGATTTGATCACTTTATCAAATCGTATGTTCCAACTCCTAGATGCTTGCTTAAGTCCATAAATAGACTTCTGTAGCCTGCACACTTTAGACTCGTCTTCAGATATAAAACCTTCAGGCTGTATCATATACACCTGTTCTTCTAAATCACCATTTAGAAAAGCGGTTTTAACATCCATCTGCCAAATCTCATAATCGAAGTGTGCTGCTATAGCTAGCATAATCCGAATGGATTTCAGCATTGCCACAGGAGAAAACGTTTCGTCATAGTCAATACCATAACGTTGACGATACCCCTTGGCAACCAGACGTGCTTTATAGGTCTCAACCTTTCCGTCTGCGCCTCTTTTCCTCTTGAAAACCCACTTACACCCTATGGGTTTTATCCCTTCGGGTGGGTCAACTAATGTCCATACATTATTGTCCTTCATGGAATCAAGTTCGGATTTCATGGCATCAAGCCATTTATTAGAGTCAGTCCTTTGCATAGCATCCATATAGGTGATCGGATCCTCGTTGTTCTCATCGAGTTCAACAGGATCATCGTTCTGGACCAAGAAACCTAAGTATCTGTCCGGTTGATGTGGTACTCTACCAGATCGCCTTAATGGTGCATCTAAAATGGGTTTTGAGTTTGATCTAATCAACTCAGATTCTAAGGGTTCACTGGTTTTGTGTTGTTCCTTCTACTTGATGAACTTCCTCAAGTTCAACATTAGAGCTATTTGTTCCTTCACTAAGGAACTCCTTTTCAAGAAAAACTGCTCTATTACTAATGAACAACTTTTGTTCTTCAGTATTGTAGAAGTAATATCCTTTGGTTTCTTTCGGATAGCCGATGAAAAAATATTTGTCAGATTTGGGTTCAAGTTTGTCTGATTTTGCACGTTTCACATAAGCCGGACACCCCCAGACTCTCAGATAGGTGATAACCGGTTTATGTCCATACCACATCTCATGTGGAGTTTTAGAAACAGACTTACTTGGAACCTTATTAAGAATATGACAAGCTGATTCTAATGCGTATCCCCAAAATGATATTGGCAAGCTTGCAAAACCCATCATGGACCGAACCATGTCTAACAGAGTTCGATTCCTTCTTTCGACACACCGTTATGTTGCGGTGTTCCAGGAGGAGTCCATTGGGAGAGAATCTCATTCTCCCTTAAATATGTCACAAAGTCATTGGAAAGGTATTCGCCTCCTCGATCTGATCGAAGGGTCTTAATACATTTTCCTGTTTGTTTTTCTACTTCTTTATGATATAGTTTGAACATTTCAAACGATTCAGATTTATGTCTCATAAGATAGACATAACCGAACCTAGAAAGGTCGTCTGTAAAAGTAATGAAGTAGTAATATCCACCTTTGGCACAAGTGCTCATTGGTCCACATACATCAGTATGTACTAGACCCAATAGCTCTTTGGCTCTTTCACCTTTTCCAGTAAAAGATGACTTGGTCATTTTACCAAGAAGACAGGATTCACAGGTAGTTAATGATTCACAATCATCAACTCGAAGGATGCCCTCCTGAGTTAACCTGTTTAATCTGTTCTTATTGATATGACCCAGCCGATGGTGCCAAAGATAAATGTCTGTGACATCAGTTGTTCTAGGGCGCTTACTTGATTTGTACACTACATTCACAGGCTGTGATAATATATAAATGCCATTAGATAAATGCCCAGTCATTACAGTGACTCCATTCATAATGATATTCAAAGTAACATCCTTTATTGAAATTTCATAATGACTTTTGGCCAGAAGGCCTACAGAAATTACGTTCAACAAGAACGTTGGGCAAAAATGACAATCATTTAGTATAATGACATTTCTATTGAAAACTATTTCAAGAACTCCTAATGCCAGAACTGGAACTAATCTTCCATCGCCGACATTAAGGAATCTTTCATTGTCCTCAAATCTTCTAGTGACCTGTAGTCCCTGCAATGAATTGCAAATGTTAAAAGGACTCCCGGTATCCAATACCCAGGTCTGATTATCATATACAGAAAAATTACAAGGTGTTATCATATAAATACCTTGTTGAGCAACATCTTGCCCCTTTTTCTTCTTTGGCCTGTTTGGATCAAGTGTGGCAATGTAAAGAGGACAGTTCCTCTTCCAGTGCCCTTGCATCTTGCAATGAAAGCATTCAGCTTGACTTTTATCAACTTTCTTCTTCTGCATCTGACCCCTTATAGATGTCCTAGCATGTTGCACCTTTTTCTTATTCTTTTTCTTCTTCCCTTTCCCAAAGGGTTGACGCCCTACCTTAGATCCTTCAACCACATTAACCAAACCCTTAGAGAGCTGGTTATCCTTCTCAAAGTTCTGTAACAACCCCAACAAACCGTGGTAGTTGACTGCAGGCTTTGTCATTCGAAAATGAGTAAGGAAAGGTCGGAAGGATGGAGGCAAGGAATTCAGGATCGCATCTTTTCCCAACTGCTCATGTAAGGGAAAGCCGAGCTTGCTTAGGAGTTCTATCTTCTCGATCATGTACAATACATGATCAGTGACAGGAGATCCATCCCTCATTCGAGCATTAAAAATAGCACAACTAGTCTTGTGCCTTTCAACATCGTCGGGTGTGCCGAAAGATTCATTCAACGCTTGAATGATTTCTTCTGGCTGAGCATTCTCGAACCGGCGACCGAATTCATCGTTCATTGCTGCTAGCATGATGCAACGTACGCTAGTTCTATCATTGAGCCACTTCTGATAAGTGTCTTTCTCAGAACTTTGGGTGTTTGCATCAGGTATCTTTGGTGCAGGATTATTCAGAATATATAGAATCCTCTCATGCTCAAGGACGATCTTAAGTTTTCTGAACCAGCTATTGAAATTGGAACCATTCAACTTGTCACTATCCAATAGGGACCTTAATGATAAATTAGTGGCCATTTTCTGCATAAGGAAAAACTAAAGTTTATTAGTATATAAATTGATTCAGTCTAAAGACTTGGACTTTAGTCTAAAGATTCTCCCACTATTTTGTTCAAATTGGCAGCCTCTACACCCCAATTCGAAGAATTATTCTTAATTCTTTAGCGGGCACTAAGATCTACATAGACTACATACAGGCCCAAGTGAAGCTTGGCTAACCCATATGCATCTAAGAGTAGGTTCAAAACCAATTGTTTCCCCAAACAATTCTTAGTGTTCAGTTTTGCCCCATGTACCTCTTCAGCAGGCATGGAGTGCCTCCACTGAAAGTTCTGGTTAGGTCCAACCATTAAATGATATAATCAGTGTAACCTATCAATAGACAACCAAGCCCGAGTGAAGCTCGGCTCACCTGACTGTCTATTTAATAGTTACGCTGACTTATCATATAATGAATGATAATTCCGATGGTTGACAAGCACCAGGCATGGAGTGCCTCCAATGATTATCAAGACATCGGACTCATTATCACCCACCTTAATGGGAGGCTATGATCTAGTTATCATATAACTATTTCATTTTAAGGACCTAATAATTTTAGAGGATTTAATAATCTGAAGATAAATTGACTAATCAAGTTCTCCACTGAATCTATGAAATGGGTAGAATGAAACAAGATTAAGTCAGGTTAAGTGGCACCTAAATCAGTCAGACTGATTTCCTTAGGCATGGGTCAACCCGAATCAGGTAAATGATCAGAATCATAAATGGTGACCAGGTAAGTGAGATCGATGGGAGGGATATGTCATTAACTCGTTAAAGACGCATCAATACGAGTCGCTCCCAATTAAAAACCATTCGATCGTTGATCCTAGCAACTTGACCTTGACATCATATGGTTAACCAAATTTGACCATCTAAGAGATTCATGCTCAACCACGGAGCCTAATCTACTTTCATTTGTTTAATCAAAGAGAACGTCAACTACAACTATTGTTTGATTTAGAGCATTCTTAACCTAATCCAAATACTCTTTTAGTCCAGCTTAGGGTCTAACCCTTTATGGACCCGATTTAGCTAACCCCATGTTTACATGTCATATATTTCAATCAAGCATCACTTGATGTAGTTGTCTCCATAACATAGATTGATGCGTATGATCCTGAAGAGTTGACTAAACATTTCACGGCAATATGTCACAGAATACCTCATCCATCTATGACCGAATAGAATCTGGATTACACAATTAATGCATGCAATAAATTAGATCAATCATGGCTCTGATACCACTCCGAGGCATGCATAACTATTATCAATGCGGAGATATGGGCCCAATTCATGCCAGAATGTTGTTTCTCAATGCCTTATGATTGCCATAGCAAATAACCAAATCTTATTTGATTGAATATGATGGATTTGGATCTCCGAATGATTTAAATATGATCGATAGGATTGATCCAAATCGATCCAAGGATCCCTCAATCGGAGGATATTTGCAATCGATCCTATGATTTATGATCGATCCAACAGATATGATCCGAATCGATCCATATATGATCGATATTTCAATCCGATAAGATCGATCATGAATTCGGGATAATCGAGATTTTGGATCCATGCCATGAGATTAATTGATTTGGAATGATTGAATCAATCATGAATATGATCGATTTGCGATCCATCCAATAAATCGATTGATTTGATCAATTATCCATCCGATATATGGTTGCGATCGATCATGATATCGATAATGATCGATAGATCAATATATCCGAATCGATCATGATCATGATATGATCAATAAATCGGAGATGATCCGAATCGATCATGAATATGATCAATTTTCCATATATAATCGATCATGATATTGATCAATAAAAATATTTTATTGATTGATGAATCCATATATCCGATGGTTGATGCCATGAAAATGATCGATCGGAATCAATTTTCCAATCGATTCATGATCCCGATCATCGATCAGAGATCAATCCGATATCAATCATGATGCCAATCCGATCTGATGCAATCGATCCGATCGGAGATGATCCGAATCGATCTATGTCATGATCCTGATCGGCGATGATCGATTTGCGATCCATTCGATCGGCGATGATTTGCGATCGATTGATGATTGATCGATGGCGATCGATCCATGCCATGATCCTGATATGCTATTATCGATTTGCGATCTATCCAATTACGATTGCGATCGATATGAATATGATTGATATTATGATCAATCCGATCGAAGACGATGTCTTCGATCGATTGAATCGGCGATGATCGATCCGATGATCGATTGAACGATGATCGATCCGAGATCAATATGATCCCCGATTTGCGATCGATCCGATATCCGAATCGATCCAAGCCATGATCCCGATCGGGGATGATCGATCCAAGCATTATCCGATAGTTGCGATCGATTGATCCCGATTGATCGATAATCCATATATGATCCGACGGTTGCGATCTTTCTATACATGTTCTAAAGGTCAGGCCTATGCTGGTATCTATCATTATATGATCAGCTATCATATATTTTCTATACTGTATGCCATGTATATACGATCACTTGATCTAAAATATGCATATAAAATCATTAAGATCATATCTTGATCTTCAAGTTAAGAGTCATACTTCTTATCTTGAAGCATGCCTTAAGATCTAGGGATCAATCACTTACCTTAAGAACAGTTGGTAAATCCTTTATGCTCTGCAGCCGTTCAATCGTCCGGCCTCTAGTATCGTCCACGCGAAGCCCCGAATGATCAGATTTTCGGGAGTGCTAGCTCGCGGAAAAACAACTTTGCTGATCTTGAATCCTCCCACTTGAATCTTCCTCCAAGATCCACCACGCTTCCGCTAACACCAGAATCACCAGGATTTTCTATTCTAACTTTTAGAATTTCAATCCACAACATATCGTGTGTTATTGTTCTGTGTAATCTGGTGAGGGATGTTCTCTATTTATAGTCTCATTTTAGCCAGCCATTGAATTCTAACATTTAGAATTTCGTCGTTCGGTAAAAAGCAAAGAGACGCCGAACCAAAGAGACGCGGCGTTTGGTTAATTTCGACGTTCGGAAAACCAAGGAGACGTGGCGTTTTGTTAATTCCGACGTTCGGTGAGAACCAAAGAGTTGTGAATTCTAACTCTTAGAATTACATCGCCTGGTCGATTCAAAGAGGCACATTAATTCCACTTTAATTCTAACACTTAGAATTCTGATGGAAATGGTTTGGAGAGGATAATGTTACATATTAAATTCTATATGTGAATTTAATCTCTCAGACTTTAGTTATCTCATCATGTGAGATACTTATGCGAGAGGTTTGGGTTCAGGTTTTGATTTAATTCTGATCTGAATTTATTGGACTGAACCCACATAGATCATGGTCCTAGCCCAAATCAAATTTGGCTAGTCCTGAATCTATTTAAATCCAAATCAAGTCTAATTTCAAATCAATATTTGAAATTGACTAGTCCTTCTAATAGACTTAAACCAAATTGAATCTTATTCACTTGTACTTAACCCAATTGAGATAATTCAATCAATCAAATTGATTAATTAAATCATATACGATTCTCAATCGTTGATCAGCAAATAGATCATCCTAGGAAACTTCTATGCGTGTGACTCTCTAGGTTCGAACCTAAGCCGGTAGCATAGAAACAACTTTCTATACTAATCGATGTGCCCATCTAGCAATGGAACCCGACGTCCGGATAGGTCAAAGAGTTGCCGAGCAAACTCCAAGAACCCTAAGAAACAGTTACCGTATAATTCATCCTCTTGACCACAAATGCTAAGGATGGCTTAAGAGCCTGTCAACTCTAAACAGCAAATCCATAAAGTGATTTCAATTTTAGTGATCATGTGACTTTCACATGAAGTGCCTTGGCCAAGGTCTTGCTAAATTGAAACACAAGCATTTCTCCTTTTAACGGGATAGGTCAAATTCCATCTTGATCCACAACTGACTACCATAAGTACTTGACTGCACCCAGTAACCTTTCGTAGCTGGATTAGAAATCCAGGTGGTCCGGCACCTAAGTACAATGAGTTACTTGTAAGCCACTGGTTGTGATCTTCAGGTCTGAAGGATACTTATACCTATATCTTCTCGGATTAACTCTTGACAGTAGAGTATCCAAAATGAGTCACGTTCGTGAAATGTACTCCTACACTTTCACCTGTATGTCATACCAGTGTCTCTACACTCCTTGGTTAAGAGGACAACCAACAAATATGATATACAACGTCCTATAAGTGATAGTACTATGGCCCTGTCATAGTATATCATTTGGTCGCGAACTCTTTTAAGGACCTTCAAAGATAAATCCTCCTTTATCGTGAAGAAGATCCTGAGGGCTTCATTACCATTAGGAGTTTTAAGAAGATGTTCTTGTAATGAATAAACTGCCAAATAACTTTTATTAATATATCAATTTATATACAATTTACATTAGCACAATCATCAAATGATTGGCTTTAGGATACAATTCCCAACAGCCATTACATTGATTGGCTTAACCATGATTGAAGAGGACCACTGTGCGTACATTAAAAAATCAGACGATGGGATTCTGTTTTTAGTGCTGTATGTAGGTGATATCCTAATAGCTGGGAGTTCTATAGGGTTGATCAATGCCACTAAGGAGTAGATGTCCTCCGTTTTTGAGATGAAGGATATGGGTGAGGCGAATTTTATGCTAGGAGTGAAGATCCTAAGGAATCGTGCTAAGAAGTTTCTTGGTCTGTCTCAAGAAACTTATATTCAAAAAATCTTGGAACGATTCCGAATGCACTATTTGAAACCCGTTGATACCCCAATAGAGAAGGCCTGCACCTTGAGTATTGACCAGTGCCCTAGAACGAATGAGGAGAGAGAAGATGAGCAGAATTCCCTATGCAAGTACTGTGGAAAGTTTGATGTACGCTATGTTGTGTACACGTCCTGACATTAGCTTTGTGGTAGGCTTGGTCAGTCGGTACCAAAGCAACCCAGGGCTTGCTCATTGAGAAGCAGTAAAGAAGATTTTTCTCTACCTTTGTGGTACTGCTAATCTCGCCCTATATTATCAAGGAGGGGATTTGAGATTAAAGGGTTTTTGTGACTCTGATTGGGCTGGTGATAGAGATGAGTGTAAATCCACTTCAGGATGTGTTCATCTTTGGAGGTGGAGCTGTCTCTTGGTGCAGTAAGAAACAGAACTGCATAGCCCTGTCCACTATGGAAGCCGAATACATTGCTTGTTCGGCTGCTGTCCAGGAGGCCGTGTGGCTGAGGAGGTTCTTAAGATGACTCGAGATATTAGCCAGTAATCATGAGACTATTCAGATATGTTCCGATAGCATGGCAGCATTGCAATATGCTAAAGATTCCAAGTATCATGGAAGGTCTAAGCATATTGACATTAGATATCACTTCATTCGAGATATGGTCAAGCAAGGAGAGGTTACCCTTAGACATATCTCTACTAGCAGGATGTTGGCTGATCCATTGACTAAGCCTATTGCTAGAGATGTCTTCCAGACTCATATGAGGAGTCTGGGTCTGCATTGTATCTGACAGATAGGGATTGTATGGATATTGTAGACTGTGTTATTTATATTAAAATGAAATGCTTGTTTTCATTATTATCATGATGAGTTCATATTGGCAGGCACATATGTGTATAAATGTCACAGGTTTTGATCAGCCCACTCACAGGGGTGATCAACCTGACACTTTTATAGTGGGCAGGATGAGACTAAAGTAGCCATGATAGATGCTTGAGTAAATGCATGGGTTGCTTATGATACTGTATGAGTTACAGACTGCATGAGTTGCATATTGCATAAATTGCAAAATGGGCTACATAAATTATTATAAGTCGCCTTAGTTTGGACTGAGATGAGACTCAGAGAGTCGAGTACGGAGTATGTACATGTATGTCCATAGATCCATGCTAAAGCCTGTTGTAGCCGAACTGGGAGCATTGGTGTGTGCTCGAGTCAGGCAACTTTGTGATGCCTGGACTTGTGTTCGTACGGTGTTTGAGTATGACATAGCCCATTGAGTGGGAGCTCCACCGTAACATGCATTATGTTGCATGTGCTAAAGTCGGTCCAGTAGGGGTAACGGAATACTCCCTCTTCGTTACCGGGTGAGCCCTACAACTTTGTAGTATCCTTGGACTTGAGCCTATATCATGAAGTTGGAGTTCAGAATAACTTTCTTAGCCTTATCCTCCAGGGTCATGAAATTAATACGGCCACATGAGATAATCCTAGGAAGTCAGCTGGACAAAGATGGATTGGTATGAGCGGTCAAGGAAGATTATTCGCGACCACACCTTATCTATTGTGATCCATAGCTCGGGCAATCATGTGCGTGAGTTGCATATGATTATGGACACAGATACTTGACTTAGTGTTTTTCAAGTACTATTCAGGTTAAATGCTTGAGGGATTGAGAGTACTTGATTGTGGTGTGATCGGATTTTCTGGGATACGGACGAGATTGGATTGCATCGATTAATGTACTGCATTAGTTATTCATTAACTTAGTGCAGCATTTTCACTGTGTGTCACTGTGTGTGAATTTTGTCGGGTCGCACACCCCACTGCACTGCAAGAGGAGAGAGGTGAGATGGCATTAAAAGTAAGGTCATGTATGGACGAGTGGGAGATTGTTACGAAACAGGGGCTGAAACTGTTTCAGCCCCTGTTCCCATGTTCCTCTTGCGGATGGAACGGAGCCGCCCATGAGGAATACGGGAGGCGTGCTCCTCCCTCCGAGGCTCCGACCGGAGATGTCCACCCATGCCTCATTAATGGGTTATCTTCTGGACAACCTCTATAAAGGAAGGAAAACGAGCTCCCGGTTGCTACGACAGAGACAAAGAGGAACAGCCATCTTTTCTCTTCTCCCATTGCCTTCTCCCTCTCCGGCACCGCGGCCCATGGGTGTGGGCATCTCCGAGGACTCTTGTAGCCCCCCGACGACCGACGATCCTCGCAAGAGGCATCCGCTGCGCCACCGTGAAACAGATGAGTCGGCCTCCCCTGTTCCACGGTTCATGGATACCAACAAAAAGCATATCAGCAACATTCTCGCAATCCCACATAACAGCTTTCCTTGTATATTTCTCCCATCTTTATAATGCAAGGCATCACTAATTTTCTAAGGAAACAAATATGCCAAAAATAAGGGAAAGATAATACCAAGTTCAATAATCTTATTTCTTGAAGAATTCTGTAGAGAAGTCAGGGATACTTTCCCTGAATAAGCCTTATTGCTCCTATAATAACCCTGAAAAGTTTTTAGGACATGTAAACAATTAGAAAAGTAGATCGCAGATAGTTTAAACGAAATTATTTCATGATATTGCATGTATCTCACATTATACTTTTTGATGTCTGAATCCATCTTTTTCAGTAGATCGTTTGTGGTAGAAGCGGACCATGGGTCTACATAACTCGGCTCCTGCCTTGGAAATCTGGTCACGTCAATCTACAAAAGGAGAATGTAAGAAACTAATACCAATGAATAACAATAACTTGATATCATGGAAGATAATCAATACTAATCTATGAGTAGGAAAAACAAAGATGGATTCAATATATTTTCCAGTCGACGTGTATGATAAATCAACCCATAACCATTGTGTACTAACAATCCAACTTAAACATTCAAACGACGAAAAAAAAAATCAAAATTTAAGTGACAAAAAAACTTGCAAGCTAAGATTTGCATACCTTGGGATCAGTTCTGGCATTCTGATCAATTTCCAGGAACAAGTTGTGCATCTTCTTGAGCCTATCTAGTGGCTCGGCAACCCTGATCACCAAAAATTTAGTTGCCACAATATCAAAACGTGTTTTCCTCGACCCAAATACAAATCAAATGAACAGAGAAAGAAGTAACAATAGGTGAACCTGGAAAGGCCGAGATGATAAACATCGTGGGCGGCCAGCAGATTCCCTTTGTCAGCATGAAACAAGGCATACGACTCGTAGAGCAGAGAGTGGGTCTGGCAGATTCCTTTCACCTCCAGCATGTCGAAGACCCTTTGAAATCTTGAATCGCGTCACCCTACCACACCAACGACAAAAACCTCTAAAATTAAGGTTTCCAAAAAAGAGGAGAGGAGATGAGAAGCGAGCTTACATAGAGGATCCAGATCTTGAGGAATCTGACGTCGTTGCGGTAGCGCTCGTCATCCATGAAATTATTGATGCAGTCTTCCAAGAGATTCTTGAAGTGGGCGGTGGTGGTGCCGTCGGGATCACTTCCGAAATCATCGAAAGCCTTGCGGATAGACCTGAGACAAGTTAAACCAGTTAATGAGGAGAATGGGAATTGGCTGGGGAGATAAGAAGAAGAAAAGATAGGAGGCTCACCGGAGCCAGGGGAGGATGGGATCGGCGAGGGAATGGGAAGAAGATTTTTCTTGCGATGCCCTGAGAAAAGAAAGAAAGAGAGAAAAGATTAGAAACGGGGACGAGAAGGGAAGAAATGGAGGAGATTTTTTTCTTTGATTACATGGGGAAGTTGCGACGGGGGCTGGTGGTGGTGGGAAACCGGGGAGGGTGGACCATGTTTTCGTTCTTGGCCGGTGCGGAGGTGGAGGCGGTGGAGACCAAGCGAGGCCACCTGCAGCGGGGTGAGAAAAGGCGGGCTTTTGAATTTTGGACAGAAGGTTGGGGAAGCTAATCTGTCACATCCCACCTTTGATTCGCGTATCAGCCCAACGGACGGAGGTGATCAAAATAATTTTATATATTTTAAAACTGCAAGCGGATGAGTATATAAATTTAATTATATTCAAATATAATCAGATATAAATTTAATTATTTCTTTTTCAATTCACATAATTAATAAATTTTAAAATATAAAAATAAATAAAAAATAATTTTAAAATTTATGTGAATTCAAAAATAAAAAATAATTAAGCCCTTTGGGCCATCTTTTTTTTTTGTCTGAAATTGAGTCAGGCCCAATAAAGGAAGAATGGGTTTTGGATCAGTGTTGATCCTATTTTCTTGAAAAAATTTTATTTTTCTATTTAGGCTTATATATTTAAAGATATTTAAGTCCCAAATTGGGCCAGGATTGGACTTGGTAGAATTTCGAAGTTATTTTGATGTTCTGATTTTGAAGATTAAATATTTAAAAAATAATGTTGTAGGTACTCAGGTGCCCAAATAGTTAATTTACACTTTTGAATTAGCGTTAAGAGGTAAATAAGCCAATTATCATGATTTTCATGAATTATTAAATTATAGATTTAATGTTATATTGATTTATGTATAGTATTATTTAAAAAATAAAAAAATAGAATTTGTGGTATCTTGCACATGCAAATGATTATTTGACTTGACCATTTTGAAATTGTTAAATATTTGATACCATACATATGCAATTAATTATTTGATATGGTTACTTGAAGTCTCTAGTTTTGCAAAGTAATTGGCATTTATATATGCAACTGATTATGGATATGTTTATTTTGGAATTATCAACTCTACAAATATTTAATACATCAAAATTATTATACAAGCGTACATGTGTATGTTGACATATTCAAACCACTGTATATGTGACAAACTTATTTTGCAAATAACACATGTTATGTTGCATATATGACATGAAAGTAGTATTTTGTGAATATGCTAATATATCCCACCACGGTCTACTATACTGACATGATATGACATGATTTGTTACATGACTCCAGGACCCACCCTCTATAGGGAGAATATGTGGAGGACACACATTCATGGGATGTGCTGTGATAGGATATAGCATAATATGTAGGAATGGCAATTTTCTCCATTTGGTCATTTACCACCATTTTTAACATGTCAAAAATCCCCGATCTAAATGGCTTAACGGGTAATGGGGATTACTCGTTAACCGCTAAACTGGTAAACGACCCAAAGACGGTATTCTTGGCTCCATCCCCGTTTACCCATCCTCGTCTTCGTTAGCTTTAATATAATATATTTAAATTATATATATATATATATATGTTAAATATAAAAAATTAAAATAAATAAATATATATGGTAAAACATGTTTGATCACTACTGATATGTGGACTTCTTCGAATCAAAAAAAGTATTACATAGTGGTCATGACACATTACATTGATGATGATTGGGTGTTAAGAAATTGCATATTGAGGTACTAATTCATTTCTTTATGACTTGTTACTTTAATCTTATATATGTTATATTAATATTATAATTATTTGAATTTGATATGTTTGTTTACATGCTTGCTCCAAACACCTCTGACATTTTGTGTGACAAACTTATGGAAACATTGTTGGATTGGAATATTGATTGTAAGTTGCCTACCTTGACGATTGATAATTGTAGTACGAATAATAGCATGATTTCAAAGATGAAAAGTAAGATTGATCGAGGTGCATTTATTTTGGGGGACAGCTTTTTCATATAAGGTATGCTACACATATTTTAAATCTGATTGTGAAAGAGAGCTTAGCAAGTTTGAGAGTGAAATTGAAAATGTGCATGATAGTGTCGTATTTTTCTATTAGTATTTTTAAATTTTTTTAAATTTATAAATTTAATAAAATAATTTTATTTTTATATGTAAACGACCAAACGGGTATCCAATGGGCACCCGTTTATCCGGTCGGGTATCCCCGTCCTTGCCCCGTTAACTATAACGGCTTAACGGGGCAGGGAACAGGGATATTTTTTCTAACGAAGACGGGGATCAGTAGAGGCCGCTCCGGGTCATCTTCGGACCGTTGTCATCCCTAATGATATACCATATAACTCTGGTACATCGGGACCCATCTCTACAGAAGGAATATGTGGAGAACACATATCCGTGAGATGTGCTGTGACAGGATACGATATGATATGCTACTTGACTCCAGCACCCACCTCCACAGGGGTATATGTCGAGAACACACACTCTTAGGGTGTGCTATGATAGGATATTACATATAACATGACGCTGATTTCAGGACCCTACCTCTTAGGAGAAGTTTATGGAGGTTACACACCTTTGGGGTGTTCTGTTTACGTGGACATTGTGTATGACCAAGGAACATTGGTATAAAATAGATTTTTACATTGTGATTATAGTGGCATCGTGGTTTTGATTGAAATGCTATATGATATTTGCTTCCAAAATTATTTTAAGCATATGGCATGCATGTTTTGATAATATGGTAAAATGTATTTAGAAGCTTGGCATGTATATAAAAGTTTTAAATGACTATATTATGTTACAATAGGCTTACTTACTAAGTGTGAGCTTATTTAAATCTCATAATGCTTTTCAAAACCACAAAAATGAAGAGGGCAACAACTGGGGTAGTTTGAAGCTACATCTATGAACAAATCACATTTTTGTCATGTAACCCCCAATATGATTTTGTAATCTTGGTTAATTGCCCATGTATTACATGTCTTGTACTAAGAATGTTTTGAATTTTGAATGATATATAGTTATTATCCTTCCTTCAATAAATTGGACTGTTACAGAACGCCTTGCATGCTTAGCATGCAGTGGGTTGCCACCCCTGGATCCACCATCGGGTCTAAGGTGTGACAACTGCTGTTATGATTGGCTCACGACCCAAACCCGACGTGTTAGGAAGCATGGTCCACAGTTTTTGACTATAATTTGATGCTTTTAGTTCCGTGCCAATGATAATGGGGAATATCTCTTTTAGCTTTGGAAAAGTCTTTGTGCATCGGCCTTCGGTGCACAAAGCGTGCACCGGATGGGCCGATTGGCCCCGCGGCCATGCCATAGCGCGTGCGGTGCGGGCTACAGCCCATTGGGCCATGGCACGCATGGTGGCATGAGCACACAGTCAATCCGTGCATTCGGTGTGCATTTTGTACATCGGAGGCCGATGCACAAAGACTTTTCGTGCATCGACTTTCCCTTTAGCTTTTCATGGGTTAAGGCCTTTTTTTTTTTTTTTTTTTGGAGCTTGGGCATTCTTTTGCCTAGGCCAAGGCCTTGTATGGGACTCTATTTGAACTTAGTCCACCTTCTATTTGGGACCAAGGGCCTATTTGGAGTTGCACCTATCTTAAACCATGGATCTAATGGAAAAGTTTTTGTGCACCGAGTGTGGTGCAGATCGCGCGCATCGCACCCCACGATTAGCACATAGCACATGTGTGCACGCATGCCAAGACAGAAACATCTTTTTCACCATTGGCACATGTATGCGCATGTATCGCACCAATCATCGGGCACGGTGCATCTCCTACTACATTGCACCCGGTGCAGCAAGACTTTTCCAAATCTAATTTAGGCTATTGATGAGTTTTCGGACCATGAGAGAATTTGTGCCACTTCTTGGTTAGGGTCACGTTCTACCTAGGCCAAGGTTTAGTTTGAGACTCCGTTTGAACTTAATCCGCTTTCTATTTTAGACCAAGGAAAAGTCTTTGTGCATCGGGTGTGATGCAAGTCGAGCACACTTCACCCGATAATTAGCACGCGCATACGCGCGCATGTGCCAAGGATAGAAATATCTTTTTATTTTTGATATATGCGTACACGAGCTGCGTACCAATCGCCAAGTGCGATGCAGTGGCTACACCATACCCTGTGCAGCAGGACTTTTTTTTTTTAGGCCGAAGGCCTCCTTGGAGTCACACCTATCCTGAACCATGGGTCTAATTTGGGCCATTGATGAGTCTTTGGACCGTGAGAGAATTTGAGCCACTTCTTGGTCTGGGTCACATCATAGCCCAAGCTATTGGTCATGAGCCTTAGCCACGTTTTGTTTAAGACCATCATTGTGTGCCCTCAATTAGCCGGTGCCTCGTTAAGCAAGGGTTGTAGCCTTGCTGGAAAATCGGAGGTCGAACAACTGATAAGCACTGTTGCTCTCCATAGGATTCCAAATGGCTAACTATTTTATCTATTCTTTCCACTGTTTTTTGCTTTAAGTGCTTCCATGTGTGGTTGGTGTTGCAGGGACATGTCTTATTTTGTAGCGTCCTTAGTTTATTGAGGTTCTAATAGTTTCTTTGACCCATTGAACCTCATACATCTAGATTGATATATTGAACCCATTTTATTTAATTAAATTTTATAATATTATTTTTCATTAAGGATTATATAAATTTAATGCAATTTTGTGTAATGCATTTTATAAAATTTTGTGCCAAAATTTCTAGGATAATGTTCTCATGTTATCAAGTTTATTATTTATTTTGACATTATTGCATCTGATGTGATTTAAATATTATAATTTTGTATTTATACTTCATCAAATTTATATTGTTGATTTATGTGAAAAATAAATATTTATTATGATGTAAACTTAATGAGTGAGAAATTGGGCATGTTGCAGCAATCTTAATTTGACTAATTTTTCAATTGATTGTACTTGTTTGTTGTTGGACTAGTTATGACAAAATTTTCATGATAATAACAAAGAGGATTGCAACAACGTTGAAAAATTATATGAATGTGGTCATACTTTAATGATATATCATTATGTGGTCAAACTTTTGGTAGAATAAAGAAAGAAATTAAATATTATATCCTTAAAAGTTTAACATATCTTATCGATATTGATTTTTGATATTATGATTATTTAATTATTTTGCTTTATCTTGTTGACGAGTCTTATTTGGGTGTTATAAGCTAGGAACCTTAAGTGGGATTATAATGGCATAAGGGCTCATAAATCTAACTAATAGCCTAGTTAATTGGATAATAAGCAAAATTATTTTTGAATAGTATTATTTTGATTCTACACACATAATAAACTTATTTAAGTTGTGTTCTCAATCTTTTACAATGCTATAACAACAATGCCATTATCTACCATCAAAATGTTTTTTGAACCAATTATGAGGATTGGATTAGATTATTTATCGTTCACCTTGCTATTTGAACATGAATTTAGTCTTAAAAGTTAAATAAGTCTGCTAAACCCGCTAATAATGTTTCTACTGTAAATACACACACACACACACACACACACATATATATATATATATATTGGATTAGATAATTTATAGTTCACCTTGCTATTATGAACATTAATTTAGTCTTGAAAGTTAAATAAGTCCGCTAAACCCACTAATAATGTTTCTACTGTAAATAAGACCTATATATATATATATATATATGTGTGTGTGTGTGTGTGTGTGTTTTAAAGAAAACTTTGAGAGAAAGTTGTTGACCATACATATTCATAAGAGTGAGGGAAGGTTGACTCATATTTTTGTGTCATATATATATATATATATATATATATATATATATATATTGATTGCAAACAATGATATTGCTTTTCTGAATGAGATAAAATAGTTATTATTACGTCACTTTGACATAAAGGATTTTGGTAATATATTTTTTTATTAGGAATACACAAATTCAAGATGATAGCTCTTATGATTTTTTTTTTTGACTTGTTTCAAAGAACCTATATTAAGAGAGGTTTCAATAAGATTTAGATGTAATCTTTCTTTTTTTTATAATAGTAGCACTGATTTTAAATGGTGAGATACTTTTAAAGACTTATTGTCCTTTCGGTAATTTGATGTATGCTCTAGTACATACACATTTTGATATTGCTTATATAATAATTATACTTTTGAAAATACTTAGCGATCACCAATTGAATCTTTTTGAGATGATTAAACATCCTCATGTTGACTATACAAGCTATTCAAATGATAATAGATCCATTTCTAGTTATGTATTTATAATAACATGAGCTATTTTGCATAAGGGTTGGGGCAAATACTCATAGCTTCCTCAATTATAAAAGCATAATATGTAGCATATTATGAGGCTATATGTCAGGTTTTTTTTTGTTACGCAATTTTATTTTAGGATCTCATATTATTAAGTCTATCATAAGGCTATTAACTATATATAATTGTTGGCCCACTAATTAAATACTTAGTTCCTAAAGTTCTTCAAGAACATGTGGCTCACGTGATGATGGTTAAGGGTTTTTTTTTGATGTTTTAAATTAGTGGAAGTTTATGATATTGTAATAGTTTTAGCTATAATACCTATGTTTATATTATTCTCAAGAATAATATGTATTATTGTTTATATCATATACTATTATTGTGCATAAATTTATATTTATTTAGAGTATTATTTCTTGCGTTGCAATATAAGATATTCTGATCCAACCTTAATCGGTTTTTGTTAAAGTAGTGTATCTTAGATAAATACTTGGACGAGTTTGCATGTTGATCATATTTTATATATTTTTTGTACCACACTTTATACTATATTATTTTGATTACAAGAACACTGCTACTTTAACAATATATTATATTGTATATACCTTTCGAGTATGATATTTTACATTTTGAACCAATTTTACTCAAAAAGTAAAATTGACATTCTTTATTATGGCTTTTTTATTTTATCTAATCCAAAGAAATATTTTTCCTAAAAACCATGATATATGTTGTCCAAAAGAAAGAATATTAAAAACTTTTCTATTATATAGACTAAAATAATCATTCTTTAGAAACCTAAATTAATTAATATTAGATTAATAGAGTACTTTTGTGTGAGCACATTATGATTTGTAATCACCATGATCAATACATTCTTATAGTATGGACTAATGTTAAGCATGAATTTTATAAATACATGATCAATAAATACACATTAATTTAATTGTCTTTGCTATATAAATATTGTTGTGGTAGGAAAAGGTCTCTTCCATCATGCACACAAAACCATGATCAATATCTGCAACAAAAAAAGTTATAAAACTAACGATGAATCTAAATATGATTTATTTTATATTATACTTATAATAATAAGATTATTGATTATATTTTGAATTTGTTGAATCAAAATTACTTAATATTACCTATTATATTTTGAATTCGTTGAATTCAAATTACTATCAAAATAGCATGTTCATCTTCAATATTATATCATATAGTCACAACAACAATATTTTTGACGGATGAAGTTTTCACGTTTTCTCGTTTAAAGTCTAGACTTTGACATTGATTTGCAACTATCATTGAGAGGAATCCTCTCTGTTATTCGGTGGCTTCGCTCGGATTCTAAAGATCATATCCCCAGCAATCTCTTCTCACAGATATTCATGCTGCTCTTCGAGGTGTTCACAGCGTCCGCATCCATCACATCTACCGAAAGCTAATTCTACGACAGATTGGACTGCGGCGACTGTGGCCTATCATAAGGTTTTGGAGTTGAAAGTAGGATGATCCCTGTCCCTCTGCTCTTAAGCAGATTTTGTACTCTGATATCTCTGAGCTGACTCACACGAGACTAGTGTGATTGCCCGTCTGTACCTAAAAAAAAAAAAAAAAAAAAAACTAGTCATTGAAGCTAGCCATACATGTACGACTGGAGATGTTTATTTCTTCTCACCATGTTGATTTCTTGGAGCAGAAGCATTCCTGCTGTACATACCGTGTCCCATCACTCTATTCGATAAGCATAACATCATATTTGTCCCTGGGCTTAAATCATAGATAGATGGTCCATACTCATCAAAGCCTCGGAATTTTTCCTCTTCATGGTGGTTGTCCGCATACATATCACCCATCTGGGCGTCAATGTATAAGCCATCATGTATAGATGATTCCCCAATTTTCATCATTGTGGGAGCATCACCTTCCATCACAGCAGGAGCAGCATTGGTATGGTTAGATGCCTGAAGGCCCTCCTCCACGTTGCTCTTGTTCTGAATGCTCAACAGATTGGATGAATATCTCTGTTGTCGTTCAACTCTTCTTCTCTAGTCAAAGCCAATGGTTCCCGTTGTGATGTTGATGCATTAATTTTCTCCGCACGCATATACTGAACCCGCCGCACGTGTGCACAATAAAGAGCTAGGAATGTAAAAACTTTTCACAAAGATGAATGGTATTGCATGGATATGTTATATTAATTCAATTTCTTCAATTATTCAACAATTTACTAAGGCTCAAGTGACGGTAGAAATATCAAGGACTGAGCATGAGGCTACAACAAGAATTTCCAATATATAAATACTTAAATCTTACGAGATATGCCCATATCACAGTATTAGTAGATGCTATTGTTAAAGCTGAGTTAACGTGCAATGAGATGGAAAAGAAAAGTACAAAGCAGGTAACAAAGTAGATAATCTGGGTTAATTTTCTAATTTTATTATACAAGAAATTCTGCTTCAGTTAAACGTTCTGATAAAAGCATGATCCAACCATCTTACTATAATCTATTAAGATTTTTGCCTTAAACAGCACCGCAATCTGAGTCATTCTTCAATCTGCACCCAGCTATGATTCATTGAAAGAGCCTACTAAAACTCTCCTATCATGCTATATTCTGATTCAGGCTTTAATGCTCTAGCCATTTAAATAAGATCCCGGCAATGCAAGCTTAATGAGCATATATGAGGCCGCTTTAAGGTACTTCAAATCTACCACTATAAACTGATTTGCTCCACTAAGCTGGTGTTAGAATTAAGCTAGCTAAGTGATCTATAAGAGCAGCCGCACATGGTGGGGTCCTCAATCTAGTTTGTGTTTTTCAAATAATAAAAGAAAATTCAAAAAGAAAAGAAAATGAAAGAGGAATCAAAGAAGAAGAGGTTGGGGATGTTCACAGCATTGTAGTTCTCATACCTGGAGCCACTTCACCCTATTTTGGTATCAGGTCCCCATGAACTGGGAACGCTAAGCAGAGGGATAACATTTTGACCTCTTGTAGCTTGCTTTAGGGGTGCCAGACTAGCTAAGGTTAGATTCAAAGTCTGGTGGACACTGGGGCTTGAGACAGAATGCTAGGATTTTGAGTCTCATAAATAGTGAAGTTTCCCCTAGTTTTCTAATTTCTCCCTTCTTTTGTGTTCGGCTATAGGACCTTATTTACGTTGGGAGAGGGGTGGCACAGATGACCGGGATCCAAGGTTTTGCAAGATTATATGCTATAGGACTAGGATTGATGATGGGCATTAGCATTCGCCCCAAGATGGGTTGCTTATGATTGATGAGTTGGCACAAGGTTTACGGTACCGGTTTCAACACCTGTATCAGCCCTGTCTTGGTCCAGTGTTCATACAGGTCAGCTTAGTGTACTAACAATTAGTATGCCCTTACACCGAGTACTAGTTTAGTGCCTATATAGTATGTATGGTATAGGATTGTCATGACATGTCACCTAAAGATTTTTGACAAGCTAGAAAATTCTTCATTTTTGTTTTTAGCACATTATAGCATGTCACGCTTAATCAAATTTTTATAATTAAATACTTTAATGCTAGGTTTTTAACTATAAATGGAAATTGTCTGCAACTTTAAGCTTATAGGATTAAACCCAGCTTGACTTTTAAAACAAAAATTAATTATAATGAAAAATATATAAAGCAGCAGAGCTTGAAAAGCATGTGATCATAACAAGATCATCATAGTATGATCAAGCATTACTCAAGCCAAGTGAGCTATTCTACAGCAGAGAATTTGTAGTAATAGCAACCATTTCACAGAACTAATTATTTACAGTCCATCTGCTAAACTCAATTTTCCCTATGAAAATAATAATAGTTTTAACAAAAACAATTAAAGCACATCATATAATTTCCTAGAAAAAGATCAAACTAGATGGGATTAGTCAAAACTTTACAAGCAAAAAAGGAGGTTGCTCTGCAAAATAAAGCAGAACACTGAAGAACAAAGAAAAAATGCATACCTGAAGGAACTTAGTTCTCCACAATGCCAAAAAACTCGATCATATTATCATAGCGTTCCTCATAATGAAAACAAGCCCACAAGTTAAAACATGAACCGTAGAATGTAAAGGTATAAGAGTGCTGAACCTTAGTGTACAAGTTAAAACAGATCCACTTATAAATGCATAGGTTAAACAACTTTGCTTATTATCACCAGTTGCAAGTGTGAAGAACAACATGCTATCTTTGGCTCAACATAGCATAAAATTTACAATATCTACAAATATACTAAACAATTGAAGCCCAAAATTGCATAAGAACCTGAACCAAGACACTCATTGCATTCAATATGAGTCAAGATAGTCAAATTGTGAAAAGAAAAAATAATCTGAAGACAACCAAACAATGTAATCAGTGGATGGCTGGATCTTAAAAGCAATTGAGAGTGGCAAGAATGATGATGATGGCTGTCCAACATATGAACCTCATCATTCCTATGAGGCATAGAAATTATTACAATTCATGCTATGAACCAAGAAGTTTTTCACTTATGATGGAAATGAGTAGATCAAGATATTAAGTAAATGAATTGACAAACTGAAGAGAAAAAGGTCAGAAAGAAGGGGACATTGGATGACAAAATATAAGCAAGTCTGGTAAGACTGTCTACCACTTAATAGGAAAAATGGTATTTGGAGATTATTTAGGTAAGTCAAAATGTCTTGTATCAGTGACTGACACTGCACGGTTCAAAATGAAGAACAATAGCATAAAATATTGTGCAAGTGAAGAGGAGAGGTTAAGTTTTACTATACCAAAGAACCACATAGAATCTGTCTTCAAACTCATACACAAAAAAAAAGACATGACAACAACATCTAACATGTATGTTGTCAAGGAATCTCAACATCAAAGATGTGGCAACAGTGGTCCATTTGCTTACTAAATTTTTGAACATGTGAATATAATGGTACAGAATGACTACAAAGCACTAAGCAATTGAGCATCCATCCACCCACCCATAAATCTATTTCACTTGAGGAAAATGCCAAGGATTAGAAAGTTTGACAACTTAAAGGACCATACCATGTAAATTTGCATATAATACCATTTCTAACAAGATTCTCAATGCAGTTATCCACAAGAAATACAAAGTTCCAAAGACCATGTATCTCACTCTTCTAACATGAAATTGGAGTCAACCACGAAGAATGGTTTGGCTTAAACAGCGACATGTGTGTTTTTTAAAAGAAAAGGATGAATTGGTGATCAATTATCAATTTTCAGACAGATGGGTCTGATTGGCTCTATACCATCTTGCACCTTGAGGTCTCAAAGGATAACAGATTTAGCCCTGTGGATTCTTCAGGACAGACTGACATAAAATAAGTGTGCTGTCCCACAGAAAAAACATGTTAGAAAAAGTCATAAAGGAGTTATTCATAGGCCAAGAAAAATAGAAGTATAAATGTAACAAAGAAATGAAGAATGAAGCTTATCAAGTAGACACTCAGCTCTACCAGGCTGCCATTTGTCTCATGTATTTGATACTAGAATAACCCTTGAACCCCGTCTATGGTTTGAACCTATCGCTCAGATGTTGAACAATATTGTTACAACAGGTAGCTAAACCCAAAAATGCTTAATTTAAAGCTTGAATTGCCAGAACCAACAACCAACTATGATACTAAATGGACAACATAAAACTGAAGCCGTAGTTTACTTGTCTTCTTCGCTATGTCAATTCTTAGATTAAAGATCCCTGGGAAAAAATATAAGAGTGCCTTTGAACAATATTCCCCCTTCAGGCAAGGTCATAACTACCACTTTTATATTTATCAAAATGGCAGTTCCTAATGCCAGGTTGAACCATACATGTTACATCAGGTAATTAAACCCAAAAATGCTCAATTTAAAGTCCAAATTACCAGAACCGACAAGAAAAACATGAAAATAAATGGCCAATGTAAAACTAGAGCCATAGATTACTCATCTTTGCCATGTCAATTCTTAGGTTAAAGATCCCTGGGGAAGATATAATAGTGCCTTTGAACAAGATTCCCCATCCAGGCAAGGTTAGAACCACCACTTTTATATTTATCAAAGGCAGTTCCTAATTTCACCTGAAAGATATCATACCACAAAAACTTTGTCTACAGATTTTTTTAATATGAATATCAGAATGCTTATTCAACAGTTGTCTATTACGAAAACAACTTTAAAGAAAAGCAGGAGTTTCCTGACGTGTTATTCAAATATGAAAAGTTTTGTTCTGTTCTCAAAATTACACACAGTTGTCAACATCAACAAGAAGAAAATATGCCAGCAAAAGCCATGCCTTTTATCTTTTCAATCCTGACCCCTCCTTTTACTATCTCAAGTGAGTCTTTTAGTAAATAAAATCAAGATCTCTGAATATCTTGGTTACCATACATCAGCCAAGATATCAAATTATCTCGGCTCTTTCCAAAATTTCCCCACCTTTCACTCGGTTGAGATAATCTATGATCTCAGTTCCGCTTGGTTTTGGTCCCTGATTAAGATGACTGATATTGAGTGATCCAAAAACACAGTTGGTTTTCATGAGAACTGTTGCCGCCGGATCTGTCCTTCGACTCGGGCACGGTCGATCTCCTGGTTGGCTTCCTCCTGGGCGGATCTGCACAGAAGTCCTCGCGCGAGAGGCGTTGGGGGTGGCCCTCCGCGGAAGACCCTCCGACGCTCAAGTCAGTGGGGATCGGTGATCAACAGAAAATGGGGAGAGGGATCTCTCGGAAGTCTCTCCAGGGGTGGCCGATCGGGAGCTCCAGGGGAGCGCCGACGAGCAGTGAAGGAGAGGAGAGAGTGGGAGTGAGAGTGAGCCAGGGCTGTGAGCGCATACCTGAGAGAATCTGGGGGTGTCGTATTTATAGGCAATCACCTGGATCTTGAGCGCCTTCTGGAAGGTTCGAAGGTTGTTAGGATACGGGAATGAATCGAATCAGGCCGTTGTAAGGCCGGTGGGATCCGTATCTTGTTCGTTGAGGGATCGACGGCTAGGAGAGCTCTTTGATGGCCTGAGATCTGATAGATGCGTAGGTCCCAGGTAGTTATATTAGGTCCTAGGCCACTTCAACATGATTCTTTGTTTGGGATCCTGTGATGACGGGCCTAGGCTCTCCCGCGTCGGGCTCCACGGAGGTGAGTGTCGAATCGCGGATTGTTCATGGGAGTCGAGCTGTGGAAACTCAGGAATCCAAGTTATAGGTAGCTCGGGGAAGCCGAGCTATGGGAGGCTCGGGGGAAGCCGAGCTATAGGTAGCTCGGAGAAAAACAAATCATTAGTAAATTGAGGAAACCGAGCTATAGAAGCCCGAAAAACCGAGCCGCGGGAGGCTCGGGGAAAACGAGCTATGGAAAGCTCGGGGAAGCCGAGCCAAGGGAGGCTCGGGGAAGCCGAGCTATAGGTGGCTAGAAAAACCGAGCCACGGGAGGCTCGGGAAAACGAGCTGTGGGAAGCTCGGGGAAGCCGAGCCCGGGAGGCTGTGGGAAGCTCGAGAAAGCCGAGGGAGGCTCGGGGAAGCCGAGCTATAGGTAGCTCGGAAAGACCGAGCCACGGGAGGCTCGGGAAAACGAGTTGTGGGAAGTTCGGGAAGCCGAGCCATGGGAGGCTCGGGGAAGCCGAGCTATGGGTAGCTCGGGAAGAACCGAGCTATGGGAGCTCGGAGAGGCCGAGCTATAGGTGGCTCGGGGAAGGTTGAGTTACGGGTAGTTCGGAAAGGTTGGGCTATGGAAACCCGAAAAAAATGAGTCAGGGGTCGCATGGCCTGCCGGACCATATTAGTTTAGCTTGTTCCTCGGGGCATATCGTAGCGGGCGAGGGATGGGGCTGATCTTAGCCCCTTCGCACGATTATCAATGCAATGACGATTCTACCCCTCAACACATGCCCCCCACTCCCTAGTTCGAAGCGTAGGTTCGGGCGTAGGGAGTATAGGCTTAAGTGGCGCGATCTGCATTTGGGGATGCATATTTGATAGCCTGCGCAATGATGCCCTAATTAATGCCGTGGGGCCGTCTTGCCTTTCCGAGGTGGATCCGTCATTCCTTAGGGGCGAAGGTAATGGCTGGGGAAGCGCCGCGTGGGAAATCTCGATTTTCACGCCCGTAGTGGCAGTTCCGGACGCCTAGGTTGGGATGCCTCACCCTCACCCTGAGGCGGTTTCAATTGGAAAAATGGAGTCATGGCGGCGCTATCCTTATTTATAGTGCCCTTTTCGCTCTCCTTTAAAGAACTTCGTCTTTCCGTTTTCGCTGCGATCTTGCTCAGCATCTCTTGCGATTGAAGAAATGGTGAGCCCAAGTGACCAAGCTTCGGAGGTGACCTTGGCGGATTTGGAACGGATGCGCCGCTTGTACAAAATCCCCAGGACGTCATCTTGTTGCTCCCGACGGCTGAGGATAGGGTGACATCCGGATTAGGGGACGGGGCGTTCTGTTATGAGGAAAGCTTGAGGGCAGGTCTCCGGTTCCCTCTTCATCCGTTGGTGCGGGAGGTGATGAAGTTCTACAATATATGCTTCACCATGGTGGCCCCCAACAGTTGGCGCAACCTTATCGGGTTTATCTCGTTGTGCAAACACCTCGGGGTGACCGCGACCCTTTCGCTATTCAGGGTGTGTTTCAATCTGGTCTCCGGAAGGGCCTCAGAATGGCCTTACATCGGTCCCCGGAGATCCTTCAAGATGATATCGGATAACCCGTCGTCGATAAAGGAGTGGAAGTCGCGGTTCTTCATAGTCGGGGGGAACATTGGTTTGGACTTCCCTCGGGTATGGGGCAGTACGTGAAGGATCCAGAAGCGCACCCGGAGTTAACTGATTCGGAGAAAAGGGATTTGATTGTGCTGCGCGGCAGTCGAGCGCTCCCAGCCAGCGTTCTCCTATCGGAGGACGCTCTCTTTGCGGCCGGATTGAGCCCCGTCGATCCTCGCGGTGAGTATTACCCGTAGTGATAGTTTAGCGTGGCTCCATCTTTGATTTCTGTGCGAACTAACGGGCGAATCATATTGCCCCTACAGCCGAAAGGTCGGCGCTCGCAGACCAGATGAGGGAGGAGCTGGAAAGCGCCGCAGGAGATCTGGCTCCAGCAGCAAGCATCGGTCCGAGAAGAGGTCTCGCCCTTCCGGCTCCCGCTCTAGGGGGATCGGGGGAGACGGTGATAGTCGGCGCTCCTCGTCGCCGCGGGCTGAAACTACCGAAGTTCCGGCGGTGCACGATCTTTCGGCACCGGAGGATCTGTCCAGGGGCGAAGACCGGGAAGTTGCGGGGGTTTCGGAGGAGGCTGCTGAGGTTTCCTCCCCCCGTTGTTGTTTTGTCCGACGATGGCGAAGGAGAAACGCCGGTTGGCTTGGGGGCCCCCGCAGACGAGGCGGTTCGGTCTCCCTCATTGGAGGCCAGTGGCTCGGCGAGGTTACAGGAGGAGGTGGGAGCGACCTCCGCTTCCATCGAGGCAGGGGAAGAGGTTGCGGCTGCTGAGGTTCGGCCTGGGTCGCCGGTAGGAGAGCCAGCGGGCGACGAGGAGATGGCCGAACCTGCCGAACCAACGACCGAAATTCGCGGGGGGCTTTCTGGTGAAGGGCCTTCCGCCGAGGCACAGGAGGCTCCGGGGGAGCAGAAGTTCCTGAAGGGTCTGTTGTGGACAGGGGGATTCCTGAGGAGATAGAAGCAGAAGGAGAAGAAGAGAAGGAGGAAGAAGGAGAAGGAGGGGAGCCGCGAGCGAAGGAGATGCTTCGGCCGGGCTCTCCTTGCCGGAGTCGAAACGTCCGAAGCTTCTCAAGCGAGGGCCCTGGCGGCGGAAGCTGGCCTATCAGAAGCTCATGGGTCGCGGGTGTCCTGGATGGCTCCCTGGGAGCAGACTTCCACTCACGCGACCCGAAGTGAGCGCCAGGTTCTCCGCTCTGATGCGGTCCGTGTTCCAAGGGGAGGAGAGTTCCTCAACAGGAGGGGGTCATCCGGAAGACCTTGTCGAGATAGCCTTCCGTCGCCGGGGTGCCGAATGAGGCTTTTCTTCTCCCGAAATTGACGACCTTGCTCTCACAAGGATCGCCACAGACTACGCGTCTCGGGTAAGTTGTCGCACCGAAGTTGGGTCTTTAGTCAGTTAGTTCGACTATGTCTTTTATGCGTGTCATCCTTTTTTGCAGAGCGCCCTGATTATGAGGGCGCTGAAATGGCGCTTACATCTGGCTGTTGGAGCTTGGGCTCGGGCCCGCTACGAGGCTGATCACTTCAAGGAGAGGGCGGATTCTACAAGCTCTCTCGAGCCCTGGTGGTCCTCCAAAGGGAGCTCGGGGAGGCTCGCAGGGTTCTTGCGGTTGAGAGGGAGAGAGCCCCTCGACTCACCGTACAGGTTGGTGAGCTCCAGCGGGAGCTTGGGGAGACCAACAGGATTCTTGCGGTTGAGAGGGAAAGAGCCTCTCAACTCACCATACAGATTGGTGAGCTCCAAGGCTTCCGCGAGCAATCCGAGAAGGCTAGTCTGGAGCTTTCTCAGGCCAGGGCGGAGCACGAGAGCAAGGTTAAATCCATGCAACTATTCTTTGATAAGAGGTGGGACCAGCTGAAAGCTAGCCACGCCGAAGATAAAGCCAGCTGGAGCAAAAGGCTCGAGGAGGAAGAGCATAAATGCGGCGGCAGCAGGACCACCTCACCCGCCTAAGCAAAGAGCTCGCCGATACAAAGGACCGGCTAAAGTGGTCGGATGAACGAGCTGCCCGACTATCTGACGAGGTTGACTTTGCCCGTCAAGAAATTGGAGATACCCAGTCCCGGGTGGATGAGCTAAAAGAGAGCCTTCGCCAGACCAATCGGCTAGGTCTAGGGCTCTCAACAGGGTCCACGTGCTGGAGGGTGAGCTAGCCCGGCGGGAGGAGCAGGTAGGGCGCTATTAGTTTCACTCATTTTGATCTTTCGACTTTCGCTTTACTCGGCTTTTTGCCTGCAGTTGCACAGGGTGAGGCAGGAATTTCAGGGCGGTTAGCGGCGTTCGGAGAGGAGGCGGCCTCGAGGCACCGAAGGATCTCCGAACTGGAGAGGCAATTAGCTGAGGCAAATGCGCGGGCCTCTTCGGCGGTGGAGGAGTACAAGAAATCCACCGAATTGCCGACGAACGCAGGGCGGCCTGCGCCGATGCATTTCAGCTGGGCGAAGATGAGGCGCGGGCTAAGGTTGCCCAGGCTTATCCTGACCTGGACCTGTCGTGCCTGGAAGCCGAACATTATGAAGCATACACCCCGGGGGTCGAGGAGGACGAGTATGGAGAAATATCTGATGTCGACCTCGAAGCTATTCTGGGAGTCGATGCAACTACCGACGTATCCCGTCGTGACACCTTCGAGAAGGGGGGGCCAAGCGATGCCCCTGCTGATGCGGCCGCAGGAGATGCTGGGATTGACCCCAAGTCCTGACCCTTTGGGGGACTATATGTGCTTTTCCTTTCTTTTGTCTTGTAGTTCGACTGGAAATCAATAAATGGATCAGCCGTTTTTCATTTGTTTGTCTTCCCTGGATGGTTTCTTGTCTCGAATTTTGGAGGAACATCCTAGTAGAGGCCAAGGCATAGGGATTGTCTCGACGAAAAGGTCGGACGACAACGTAGCCTGGTATAAAAGGAGGTTGAGAGACGATTTAACTCGGCTTAGGCCGAATGACACGGTGGTTCGACCAAGTCCGAAGAATGAGATAGCTTTTTTAGGGCCGAGGGACAAAGACAAAGTAACTCGGCTAGGGCCGAGGGACAAAGTAACTCGGCTAGGGCCGAGGGAGTTCGTTTTATTAGTGATCAAACTGAGATTGCATTCTTGATGAAAAGAGGGGAGTTCGTCCCCGAACCGGGGGTTCGCTGAATCATCGCTGCCATCTCCTTATCTCTATTTATTACCCCTACCAGTGTTTTGTCTTTTCCAAGGCGGGTCGATTCTCGTTTCACCGAAGTAGGTGGTACGGCCCTGTGGCTAGCAAAAGGTCGTCTGGCAATTTCCGGCGAGCTTTTATTATGTCGACCTTTTCCAACATAGGTTGCTTTGGCGTGCGATGTTAGTGCTCGTTTGCCATTGGAGGATGTCGTTTTCGCAGGACGATCTCTCGGATCTGCCAGTATCCGCAAGGTCGGCGGACGATTTATGCATTAAAAGCTCGTGATCCGGGGTCAGAAGTAATTTTGGCATGCGTCATGGTTCGGGCGACGTGCCTGGCGCGCATTGGGGGGCGTGTTTTCATTTCAGGAGGCCATGTGGTGGCGTAGGCTTGGCGTTTTAAGTCCCGGGCTTTCTGATAGCTGTTCCCGGCTCGCCTCTGCTTATAAAAAGGGGAAAGAGGGGTGTGTTGGGCCATCCCGAAATTTTCTTTCCTGTGAATCATGAAGATGCTCATGATGCCTGTTTCTCCATGGCTTATTGCGGGAGGACCGAGCTTGTCCCCTGGAAGTCGCCGCTATCCCCCGGATAGCTGGGGTGACAAAGGAGCCGCTGGGGGTGGCTTGCCCTCAAGGAAGGACCTTCAGAGATCGTATGGAGAGCGCACAAGAGGTCCGCAGGGATCGCACGGAGAGCGCACATATACGCTTCCCGTGTGTCCTTTGTGGTTCCCCCTTGGGGACGTACGGTAGGAAGTGTACGCGGGCTCCCCATGGGTTGCGTGAATTTCGCCTCCTCCCCTGGTTTGGATTCCTGGGCTTGCCCGCCTGGGAATCTTTCGCCACATGGGGAGGGGGTGATGGTTTGTCGCCCGCAGGTACCTTGCCTTTGAGTTTGGGCAAGGTGGAGCGGTACACACCCGGTTTGGGGGAGCGCTGGCGCCAGGGCCTGCGAGCTTCCTTTCTACTCGTCGGGGGGCCTCTCGGTTGGGTGGTTTGGGGTAATATCCCGTCCACCCTTTCCGATTATTCTGATATCCCGGTTGGGTCGCCGAGATATCATTATTTACCGAAGCTGGTCGCAACGGTTGGCCCATGTCGTCCGCCCATTATCGGCTCGGGCTGACCGTTCGTGGTTTGTCTGATTTGTCGGTCCGGACGCCGGAGCATCACGGTTGCCCGGATCTGCTTTGGAGCAGTTTGCCGAGTTTTGTACCCGTCTTTATTTTATGCATTTCAATGCTCTTGTAATGCCTCTCAGGCGGTTGTAATCGGTTTCGATGGCAATGAAATAAAGAAAGTTTTGTTCTTTTTCTCAATTTCTGTTTCTTTTGCGCCAAGAGTTGTTGTGTTGGCGACGAAACGAGGCATAAGGACATCTCGTTCATTTTTGGACGAGGATCCCGCGCTATCCGAGCCAGTCGGGGCTTGTAAGCCGCCCAAATCCAGACAAAATTTGGAGACTGTTCGGCGGTAGAACATATTCCTTGACTCTGGCCGAAGCTCGGAGATTTATTACTCGACCTTATTGGGGTTCGGAGATTTGTAGCCGGCCCTGCCGAGGTTCGGAGAATGGTAATTCGGCCCAGCCAAGGTTCGGAGATTTAGAGCTCGGAGAGATGACTTAGTCGTCACCGTGAGTCATGATACCTGGTCCCTGAGGCTCGGTGAGGAGTGTCAAGGCGGAACGGGCGGCGCATGGGTACGCCCTTCATTTATGATTTGGCCACTCCCGAGGGAGTGAATTATCGTCAGGTGCCGGCGCTCTTTCTTTTTCACATTTTCCAAAGGGCGGCCGATTTAAGAGAGCTTGGGGGAGTGTTGAGGGCATTTACTGCGAGGGCCCGGCAGATCGGGAGGTACCCCGTTTCTAGGAGGGGGTTCCCGAACAGTTCGTCGACATTTACCGATCTTGCTCGGGAAGGGGCGTGGCCTTCGGGTCCTGTGGTCGCCAGTTAAAGCGGCGACACGTGGCGAATTCCCATGGGTCGGTATTTATGACCCGACTGATCGAGGTACTCGCCTGAGGAGTATAAATACGGATGAGAGGGGTGCCAGCATTCACCGTCCTTTTTGGTTAGCCTCTCAACAGCTCTTGACATGGCTTTTCAAGGCGGAGAGCAATCACCTGATAGATTAGGCGTAGTGATCAACGGCCCTAGGGGCTCCGAGGGGAGTCACCCCACCGTCGTGGTCGATGGCCTGGCCTTGGCATCAGCCTTCGCAAGCCATGAGCGGCTCAAGAAGGTTGTTGAGGAGTATCTTGCCGTCTCTGCGAGGGAGACCGAGGCCCTTCGCCGGGTCATGGATCAACAGGAGGAGATAGAGTCCCTCCACCGACGAGTCGCCGAGCTGTCCCGCATTTGGAAGACTCGGCTGCACCCGGGGGAAGGCGTTAGGTCCCTGCGAGGGCCACTTTCTTTCTTTTTATTTTTTTCTCTTTTTGTATTTACTTTTCTAATCAATGAAAAAGGCCTTTTTTGACAACCTCTTATTCTCGAGATCGTCGTTTAGCTCAAAGAAGAAGTTTGTTTCTGTTTGAATAGTCGGGGAGCCTGGGCTTTATTGGTTTACGCGCTGAGTCATGGCTTCGTTTGAGACAGGCGTTTGGGCGATAGGTTATAGGGGCATTGCCCAGGGATTTTAGTAGCAGAGGATTTCCCGACTTTGCTTGGGGTTCGCGGCCGGTCATGTAGGGCCTGTCGAACCTTTTAGGGGTTTGCTGGAGGCGCATACTTTGTGTCTGTTGATTTTGCACAGTGTGCTTTTTTCAAACTGGCCGAAGTTCTGGGGACTGTTTGAAGTCCTTCGGCTTTAATCGGGCTCGCGTGCTTTGGTTTTTTGCCGGGACTTTAGTTCGAAGAATTAGGTCCTGCCGAGGTTCGGAGAGTAGTTGCTCGGCCCAGCCGAGGTTCGGAGAATTTTCCTGCTTGAACAAGCAACTTGGTCGTGCCGAGGATTAGTGAGCAACATCTGTTTCTTTTCACGATTTTTGGTGATATAACTTGTGGTGATTTGTCACGAATTAAAACATTATGTCGACAAAAATTTATGGAGGCGGGCATGTAGAGGGCGTACCCTACTGGTAGTACTTGCGGAGATTGTCCGAATTCCATGTCCGAGGGATAGATCTTCCGCTTAGATCTTGCAGCTTGTAGGTCCCCGGTCCAACAATCTCCGTCACTTGGTAGGGGCCTTCCCAGTTTGGTGCCAGCTTTCCTTGCTCCAGCGGTTTGGAGACAGATGCTTTCCGGAGAACGAGGTCGCCAGACAGAAAGCTTTCCCTTTGACTTTGGAGGCATGATAGCGGGCCACCTCTGCTGATAGGCAGCTACTCTGATCCGAGCTTTCTCTCTAACCTCCTCTATCAGGTCGAGGTTGGTGCGGAGCTGCTCCTCGCTGGCTTCCTCCGAATAGCTTTCCACCCGTAGCGAAGGGAGACCTATCTCCACTGGGATAACGACCTCTGTGCCGAAGGCCATCCGGAATGGGGTTTCGCCTGTGGGTACTCTTGGGGTGGTGCGGTAGGCCCACAGGACATGGTGCAACTCGTCTGCCCACCTGCCTCGGGCCCTGGAGAGCCGAGCTTTGATCCCTTGAAGCAAAGTCGGTTGGTTACTTCGGCTGCCCGTTGGCTTGCGGATGCCCGACCGAGGTAAGGTGGTGACGGATCCCGTGCTCTTCGCAGAACTGGCGGAACTTTGGATTGTCGAATTGCCTGCCGTTGTCGATGATTATAGTGTGCGGGAGGCCGAAACGGCAGATGATGGACCTCCATACGAAATCCTTGGCCCGTGCTTCGGTTATTTGTGCAACTGCCTCGCCTCGACCCATTTAGTGAAATAATCGATGGCGACGAATAGAAATTTCCGCTATCCCGTGGCGAACGGAAACGGGCCGAGGATGTCCATCCCCCACTTGGCAAAGGGCCAAGCGGAGGATACGGGAACCAGGTTGGCGGAGGGGAGCCTCTGAATGCTTGAATGCCTCTGGCATGGGTCGCAAGCTCGGACAAGGTCGTCTGCATCCTTCTGCATGGTCGGCCAATAGTAGCCTTGACGTAGCACCTTGTGACATAGGGACCGGCTTCCCAGATGGTTGCCGCAAATCCCCTCATGCACTTCGCGAGGGCATAATCTGCCTCAGACGGGCGAAGACATCTGAGCAATGGCATGGAGGACCGTTTGTAGAGCTGATCGTCGATCAACACATAATGGGTGGCCTGCAGCTTTAGCCTTCTGGCTTCTCTCCGGTCGGACGGAAGTGACCCTTCTTTGAGGTACCTCAGAATGGGTCGAACCATGATGGACTCGGCCTCAACTTGCATTACTCGGTCGGCTTCCGCAATACTGGTCTCTCCAAGGTCTCCAGGTGGAATTTCTGTTCGGCGTCCATTGACTCCGTGGTTGCCAGCCGAGACAACAGGTCGGCACGGGCATTCTCAGATCTGGGAATCTGAATAATCTCGAATTCGGGAAAATGGGAGAGTATGCTCCGAACCTCTTGGAGATATCGGATCATGTTCGGTTCCCGAGCTTCAAACTCCCTCGTACATGACCTGCCACTAACTGGGAGTCGGTGAAGGCATTAAGTTTCTCCACCTTAAGGCTGCGGGCGATTCGAGACCGGCCAGCAAGGCTTCATACTCAGCTTCGTTGTTGGAGGCTGGGAAGGAGAAGCGGACGCCATATTCAAAGGTCACCCCCTCCGGACTGGTGAGAACCAAGCCCGCACCGGAGCGATGAGCGTTGGATGACCCGTCGACATGGAGGAGCCACCGGGCGCCGATTTTCGGTTCCCCGGGGGAGTCGGGGGTGGAGCCGTCCTCTGGGATGGTACACTCGAGGAGGAAATCGGCTAGCACCTGAGCTTTGATGGCGGCGAGGCTAAAAACGGATATCATGCTCGCTCAGCTCGATGGCCCACTTAGTCATTCTCCCTGATGTCTCCGGACGGTAGACCACCGCCTTGATGGGTTGGTCAGTCAGGACTGTCACAGAATGCCTGAAGTATGGCCGCAGCTTCCGAACTGAGGTGATCAAGGCCAACACCATCTTTTCAATTCGGCTATATCTTGTCTCCGCATCGCGGAGTAGCCTGCTGACATAATAAATTGGCTTCTGGACCTTGTTTTCTTTCCTGACCAACACCGAGCAAACGACACCTTCTGAAACAGCCAGATATAGGAATAGTGTCTCGCCAGGATTGGACTGCTGAGGAGTGGGGGAGAGCCGAGGTACTTCTTGAGATCTTGAATGATTTTTGACACTCGGGGGTCCACTGGAAGTTCTTAGCCGACCGAGAGTTTTGAAGAAGGGGAGGCATCTTTCGGCTGAGCGCGCCACGAAGCGGTTGAGAGCCGCTATCCTCCCGGTTAGGCGCTGGACTTCTTTAATAGATGCCGGAGGCACCATCTGTTGAAGAGCTTGATCTTCTGGGGTTAGCTTCGATGCCCCGCTGGGAGACATGAAGCCGAGGAACTTCCCGGAGTTAACGCCGAAGGCGCACTTAGTCGGATTGAGCTTCATCTGATACTTGCGGAGTGTTGCAAAGCTCTCCGAGAGGTCCCCGACGTGCTGTGATGCTTCTTTGCTTTTGACCAGCATGTCGTCGACATACACCTCCATATTCCGGCCGATTTGCTCCTTGAATACTTTGTTGACCAGCCTTTGGTAGGTGGCTCCTGCATTTTTAAGACCAAAGGGCATAACACGGTAACAGTAAGTACCTCGGTCGGTTATGAAGGCGGTCTTTTCTTCATCTTCGGGGGCCATCCGAATCTGGTTGTAGCCGGAGTATGCGTCCATGAATGTCAGCATTTGATGACCGAGGTGGCGTCCACAAGTTGATCAATCCGGGGGAGAGGGAAGCTGTCCTTCGGCATGCTTTGTTGAGGTCGGTGAAGTCGATACAAATCCGCCACTTGCCGTTCGACTTCTTCACCATGACGACATTCGATAGCCAGTTCGGGTAATTTACCTCCCGGACGAAGCTCGCCTTGATGAGTTTATCAACCTCCTCTTCGATAGCCCTCTGCCGCTGGGGCAAAGCTCCTCTTCTTTTGTTTGACGGATCGGTACATCTCATCCACGTTAAGGCGGTGGACGAGGACCTCAGGACTGATTCCCGGCATGTCGGAGGCGGACCAAGCGAAAACATCGGCGTTGCTCCGGAGGAAGTTGATCAGCTCCTGCCGAGGTTCGCCTTTCAGCAGCGACCCAATCTTTATGGTTCGGTCGGGACGAGCCTCGTCCAGCGGTACTTCTTCCAGTTCCTCGGCTGGTTCTCCCCGCTGTTCGGTGAAATCCTCCCGAGCGTCCAGCCCGTCAACCTCCGGCATTCTGGACTGAAGGCTGGTGACGAAGCACTGTCGAGCCATGGTTTGGCTTCCTTGGACAACTCCAACTCCCCGCCTGGTGGGGAATTTCATAGACAGGTGTGGGATGGAGACAACTGCCTTGAGGGACATCAGGCCGGGTCTCCCAAATATTGCGTTGTATGGCGACCTGAGTTTAGTTACTAGGAAGTCCGTGTGAACAGTGGCCACAAGGGGCCAAGTTCCCGCGCGAACCGTCAAGGTTACGACCCCTTCCGGGATGACGTCGCCTGTGAATCCCATTAGGGTGGAATCCACGGCTCGAAGGTTTTCCATGAGCAGTCTCATCTTGGCAAACACATCGAGGTACAAAACATTCACAGAACTTCCACTGTCAACGAGGATCCGGCTTACATCATAGTCATTTAAATTGAGGGATACAACTAGCGCATCGTCATGGGAAACTGTATCCCTCGGAGATCGTCGTCGGAGAAGGATAGCTCGCCGTCCGCGCTTTCTTTGGCGCCGATCCTTCGTCATCATTTCTGGAGCTCGAGCCGCCGGCCTCCTCGATCATGTTGATGTGGCCGATTACAGACGGATTTGGTGGAGGAGGTTGTTGAAGCTCGGGCTGGCGATCCCCCCTTGTCCTGGCTCGGGTGCCCTCCTGAATTGGTTCAGTCGGCCCCGTTGAATCAGCCTCTAAATCTTATTTTTCAGCTGCCAGCATTCCTCAGTGTCATGGCCGTGCTCCCGGTGGTAGCGGCAGTATTTGGCGAGGTCCCTCCGGATTGGGTTCCCTCGGAGAGGAGCTGGCCGGGGAGCTGGCGCTCTATCTCCATGAGAATTTATGCCCTGGGTACAGTGAGCGGAGTGTACCGGTCGAATCGCCTGGGCGGCTCCGGAAGCGATTTCTCGCGGCGGTGGGGGAGCTCTTTGGCGACGAGGTGGACTTGGCCGACGGACGGGTCGGTGCCTGTCAGGACCTTTGGGTTCTTTCTTCTTCGCCAGCTCGGTGGGCAACTCTCCACGATTCTTCGACCCTGGCGTATTTGTCTGCCAGGGCCATCATATCGGAGAGGTTTGGGGGTAGCTGACTTCCATCGCCAGGTAGAAGTCGCTCTCCTTCAAAACTCCCCCCGCCAAGGCGGACATAGCCACCTCATGATTAAGGTGGTCCACCTCTAGCATGGCCTTGTTGAAGCGGCCAAAGGTAGTTTCTCAAGGACTCCCCTCTCTCCCTTCAGTCGGATCTCCGCCGGTGACGGCGGCTACTGACGAACTAGCCAACAAAAAGACGGCTCAGCTCGTCGAATGAATCAACGGAACCTGGTTTCAAGGCGTTGAACCAGGTTCGGGCAGATCCTCTGAAGGTGGAGGGGAAGGCGCGGCAGAGGATTGCGTCGGATGCTCCGTGGAACATCATTATTGACCGGAAGCTGCTGAGATGATCATCCGGGTCAGAAGAGCCGTGGTAGGGCTCGACGGCGGGTAGTTTGACATGGGAGAGAATCACTTCCTCCATGATCCCTTTGGAGAAAGGGATGCCCTGCTCCGCCTTGGGCTGAGGCGGATGGGCCTGCTTGGCGGCATCCAGTTCCTGACGCATCTCCCGGATTTGTCGATAGATCTCCTCTTCAGAAGTAAGAGGAGCTGGGCGGGGAGAGCGCAGGGACGGCGTTGAATCATGGCAGGAGGACACGGAGAAAGGGTCGGGCTGTCGAGATCTGGGAGGATCCCTGTTACAGCCGCCTCGCGGGACCGGTTTGTCCCCTTTGGGTCGGTATGGGGGGTCCATGGCTTCATGCGGACCAGAGAAGGTGGCCGGAGAGGAAGGAGCCGCGGCCTCCCCATGGTGTGGAGCAGGGGCAGCTGCGAAACGCTCCTGAACCAGGTGGGTCAGGGTTTGGACCTACTGGACCAGCGTGGCGAACTGGTCCTGGGTCACCGGGATGGCCGGTGGTGATGGGGTCTCAACTGGTGGAGGCTGCGGCGCCGTGTTGCCTGTCGGATCAGGTCTTTGAGTGACGACCTGGTCCTGGGCTTCAGAGGTTGCTCTTCTCCGATTAGCCATTGGAGAGGTTCTACTCCAGATCGAGATCCTTATCTCCTTTCTTCAAGTTTTAACGGACTTGAGGCCCTTCCTCTAGCGCCAATCTGTTGCCGCCGGGATCTGTCCTTCGACTCGGGCGCGATCGATCTCCTAGTCTGGGCTTCCTCCTGGGCGGACCTGCACAGAAGTCCTCACGCGAGAGGCGTTGGGGGTGGCCCTCCACGGAAGACCCTCGATGCTCAAGTCAGTGGGGATCGGTGATCAACAAAAAATGGAAAGAGGGATCTCTCCGGGAAGTCTCTCCAGGGGTGGCCGATCGGAGCTCCAGGGGAGCGCCGAGCAGTGGAGAGAGCGAGAGAGTGGAGTGAGAGTGAGCCAGGGGCTGTGAGCGCGTACCCGAGAGAATCTAGGGTGTCGTATTTATAGGCAATCACCTGAATCTTGAGCGCCTTCTGGAAGGTTCGAAGGTTGTTAGGATACGGAATGAATCGAATCAGGCCGTTGTAAGGCCGGTGGGATCCGTATCTTGTTCGTTGAGGATCGACGGCTAGGAGAGCTCTTTGATGGCCTGAGATCTGATAGATGCGTAGGTCCCAGGTAGTTATATTAGGTCCTAGGCCACTCTTCAATATGATTCTTTTTTGGATCCTGTGATGACGGGCCTAGGCTCTCCCGCGTCGGGCTCCACGGAGTGAGTGTCGAATCACGGATTGTTCATGGGAGTCGAGCTGTGGAAACTCAGGAAGTCCAAGTTATAGGTAGCTTGGGGAAGCCGAGCTATGGAGGCTCGGGGGAAGCCGAGCTATAGGTAGCTCGGAGAAAAAACGAATCATCATTAAATTGAGGAAACCAAGGAAAACGAGCGCTGGGAAGCTCGGGGAAGCCGAGCCAAGGGAGGCTCGGGGGAAGCTGAGCTATAGGTAGCTCGGAAAAACTGAGCCACGGGAGGCTCGGGGAAAACGAGCTATGGGAAGCTCGAGGAAGCCGAGCCATGGAGGCTCGGGGAAGCCGAGCTATAGGTAGCTAGGCTCGCTCGAAAACACCGAGCCACGGAAGGCTCGGGGAAAACGAGCTGTGGGAAGTTCGAAAAAGCCGAGCCATGGGAGGCTCAAGGGAAGCCGAGCTATGGGTAGCTCGGGAAGAACCGAGCTATGGGAGCTCGGGGAAGGTTGAGTTACGGGTAGTTCGGAAAGGTTGGGCTATGGAAACCCGGAAAAAAAATGAGTCAGGGGTCGCATGGCTGCCGGACCACATTAGTTTAGCTTGTTCCTCGGGGGCATATCGTAGCGGGTGGAGGGATGGGGCTGATCTTAGCCCCTTCGCACGATTATCCATGCAATGACGATTCTACCCCTCAACAAGAACAATGGTAAGTTTAAAAATAAGAGAAAGCAAGCTAAGAAAACATTAATTTGACTGGTAAAAAAGATAACAAAAAATTGATTAGATGATAAACAAACCTTGAAAAAAACAAACACCAAAGCAGCTTCTTTAAGCTGACCATGAGAAGATGAATAAACCTTCTGCAAATTGATAACAATAGCTAGATTTAGGATTTCCTCTTCTGATGGAGCTATAAAGGCATGCACTAAACCAGTTAAGCTATATATGAGGATGTTGATACGAATATACGGATGGAAGAACCAAAGAGTAGTAACAATAGAAGCAGAAGTGTTATAAAAGAGACAGAGTTCACATTGAAAGAGGTTGATTTTGTTTGGGAAGTTCGAGAAGGGAGGTCTCAGACAGACTTTGATGGTAGAGGATCTTGAAAAAAATTAGCGTAGTCTCTACGCAAATAAATGAAAGAGCAGTATGGACCATGGATGAAACAAGAAATCACTTGGCAATGGTCTACTTTAAATCACCTATGCATCTACTGCAAGAAAAAAAGTTTTCCAAGTTTACAAAGGGAAAAAAGACCTGTCATAAAGCACTCTCATACAAATCCGACAAAGAGCACCATTCAAAGTACAAAATAAGTTACAACAAACACAGTCGTATATAACTGCAAATTCTCAATACAATAAATAAATTTATTGCCTAATCATGCAGCATGTTTTTTGCTTGATTTGAACATCCAATATAGGCAAGCAAATAGTACAGTAAATAATACAGCAGCAACACTGTGTTTTGCACCTATGCCAGGCTTGTAAGTGTAGAGTTCTAAAATATAGCCTAAATCCTAATGAGAAGTCTAGTTAGTTTTGTACGCCAATTCTAACCACAAAGGGTGGACTCCTGGCACAGAATCTGAATATCATTAGGTAATCTATGAAAGTCCCTTTGCAACCAATATTGGCAAGGAAGAACTATCAATAACTTATTTGAACAAAAAGAACCATAAAGAAAAATTACAACTGACGATTCCCAATAATTTATAAGCTATGGAAGAAAATTTGATTAGAAAATGATCACTTACTTGAAGAAATGCATTCACTGTGATTCAACTGCAACTCTTCCTCAGCGATGCACAAGCATTCCACCCAGATCACTTATTATAGTGCACCACTGTCTTGTGGTGCATCAAAATCCAGTGATCAAGATCTTGACTGCATTTTAGTAACAAATGAACCAAACTGTTGCCCAAATCCCTGAATTTTCTTGTTCCACACAAACTAATCCATACCAACGCCATCTACACATTCATTTGTCAATATATTTCCTGGCACTTGAGCAAACATTAAGCGCCTAGACACAGAGTTGAAGTAGGCTTTCTGCTGGTGTTTTATAAAAAGAGTGTCTCAGTGCACGAGATTCCTATCACTGCTGCATTTATGGAGGGTCAAATGTATGCAGCCCTACATTTACACGTGGAGAGGCTATTTTTGTATTTCAAACTCATAACACATGAACTTATATTGAAAAAAGAGTCTAGTATTTCTGATAGTAGTTGACAGCTAGTACATTGCACCCTCAGACTTTTGTAGTAGGCTTTAGGAAACATTATGCCCAGAACAACTGCAGAGCTTACAATCTTCGTATTTCCAAAGTTTACGTGACCATGGAAGTAGTTCAACATTATAAAACCCTCACAATTAGGACCAAATCAGCCACGAGATATATGTCAATATATTTTATCGATTACCAGACATGGCAAAGTATTTGCTTTGGACATTGCACAGTCTAACAAGGTTCTCATGCAGATACACTATGGTAACTTTCAGCAAATGTTGAGCTTCTTTTCTGGAAATCAAAATCAAGTCAACATAGCTAGCTCTTGTCCTCTTTGCTTGGCAGACATACATTAGATGCGAACAACAAATCAAATAGTGTCATCAGACCATCACCGAAAAATATCCGTGTACACACCACATGCACATTGTAACAAATATATAATGTCACATCCTCTAAATGTAAACCTAAATGATCTAAGAAACATCCTAGAAGGGCACGAAGACAAGGAATCATGCAGTGCAAAATCATAAAACACTGCCACAGCAACAAGATATCATCTCTTTTGTTAAATAGTAAATATAAGGACGTCATAATTTGCAATAGATAAAGGAACTTGGGGAGAAGATGAAATGTATATATAAGTGGAAGCCACAACACCAGCAAGCACTCTATTAAGTATGGTGGCTTTTGACCAAGAATTATCCAAGAACCATGAAGTGGCACCATTTTCTGAAAACAGAACTAATCTATGGCAAGCAACTCACAAAAAAAAATTCTATGAATGGAAAGTAAAGTTGACAAACTTCAAATTATGCTGCTAAAGATCAGATGTCAGGTTTAAGAGAGTTGGAGGACTCAATGGCCAGAATCTTCAGTTCTAACTAATTGAAAGACTGCAGTGCAAACATTTTCAACAAGCTCACAATGCCTACAGCAGCCTAAGGTCTCCCAACAAGAGTTCACCTTATACTCGACTACAACAAAATTGCCTGCTGGAAATTTCAGTTGTTGTTAAAGAGGGAAGTAAACATGCCTGAGCCTTTAGAGAAATCTAATATAGATAAGATCCTGCTGAGTGCTGACTGCTCCAGTTGATCATAATAAATATGACATTGAGAAACAGCTATTCGAAGTACGTGATGGTGATGGATTATGGTAATTACACATCCAATAATACATGAAACAAGATATATGAATAAGATCACAAACAAAAAAGACTTCATGTAAAATTGCCATAATATCACGAGTGAAGTTTTAGCAAAATGATAATCACTGTCACAAGATAAGGGACAGAATATTTGATACCAAATATTCATACTGAGAACCTGCCCACCACAAGCATTCCTGATAAACAACACCTCAGAGTGTCAACTAAGTAGCTATAAAGTTGCACTCAGAAAGACTATCTATGCAAGTGAAAGGCAATCAACATCTTGTATGACATGGCCACTCTTTTATCTACGACCATGAGCTCGCTGCATATCGTAAGCACCCCAAGAGCCATGCCCAGATCCAGCCCCATAATGAGGACCAGCATCTGCACCTCCAGGAACCTGAAATCCAGAGCAAGTTTCTAATAATTACCAGTTTATGTATATTAGCATTATTGTTTCATCAGGTGAGTCCAGTAACAAGAGGAGTTGTTGCAAAGTAGAGTAAAGGTCATACAGGATTCATGCCATAGGCAGCTGCATAGGGATTTCCACCATAACCAGGATCAGGATTGCCGTAGTTCCCACCATAGCCCACAGCTGCAGCTCCCAGACAGGAAAAAAAAAAATCAAGGAACAACAAACATATGCTGTTTCTCCATGAAGATTGAGACTTAACAAACTATGAGAAACTATTGGCTGTAATGCACGAAAATAACACTAAACAATTATGCTTGAGAGAACGTTGTTTAATACTTTATTTTGTAGTTGCCGTTTGGAAATTGTTGATCAATGCATTTCAGAGAAGCAAAGAAAATGGTGGGTTATGGTAAACTATAGGAAAATCATAATCATTTGTCAATCATGCAACCCTACATCAAACCTTCATGAAAAGCATAATGTTGTGTTTTGATCAACACAGTGTTATATGCATAGTAATTTTCAATCCTCAATCGTGAAAATGCCACTCTCTCAATATTAATCTAGGAGTTAAGGTGCCATGCTTTGGTGCCTAACTTTAATCATGACAACATCAAGAGTCTAAGAATTAAATATCAAGAGGCTGCCTACAAGAACGTGGCTTGGATGTCAAAGTATACATGGAATCCATGACCCAAGCCTTATTTATCTGTTGCTCTTAGGAAAGATTAAGAAGAGTTTGACTAGTTTTACTCCCTCTGTGAGAAAAGGAGTGAGGAGCAGTCCTGGGACAATACATATTTAATTAGGAAATCTCCCAAGTTCATGCAATCAAAGTTAAACTTTCAGCAATGTGTTCCAGCATTAATTATTGCGAAACACTCTTAATAAGAAGTAAAAATAATGGTCTCTTCCAGCCATAAGTTTCCTTATAATCTCATCTCCCATAAGTGTGTAGCTATGAGGTGACCTTAAAGACAATTATAATGATACTCTCTGACCCATAACCATTATGTCTCACAGGCAATTTGATGCCTTGACTAAATTAGCCACTTGATCATGATGAATTCTCAAAGAAAATAAGATAACCCATTTTCAAGCAAAATGCATCCTTAGAGAAGGCCATATTTACATCTGCACTCTAATTTGTGTATCTTCCAATTCAAGCATCAGCATCTTATCAACCTATTCTCTTCTTATTGTGATGAAACATGGAATAATGTCCTTGTACTACTTACCCATGCAAGAATACAATGGAAGTCTTCAGGGTTTATCTAGTGATTCTTTTTAATATCTAGGATTCTACCACTACTGCCATATTTAAAGATTTCAAGAGGCATATTCAATCAATTCTAGAAAAGCACAGCAAATGATCATTTAACAGTGTTAACCTAACCAAACAAGCTTATCTTGGCAAAATTTACTAGATTGAATAGCTCGAGAAAAATGTTGGTCTTTTTTTAAAAAAAAAATCAAATCACTAGGGTTGGGTTACATTATATCATTTGAGTCAGTTGCAAAGACTTTCTATGATTTTCCATTTATTATGCTAAGATAGATAGTCTAACTAGGTCAAAAATCTTCTGCTAATTCATGATTCTTTTCTTGTTGCTGTGCAATTCCTGCTATATATTTTTCCTCCCTCTTTATATTTCAGATGTTGTGCCCATTATGGTTGCCTATGCTTGGATTTCCAATCAAACAACTTAGCAGACTCTTCAAATACAAATCAAATTTATTGAACAGATCAAGTAGACTAAAAGCTAATACAAATTATAGTTGAATTCTTAAATTGATGTTAAAACAACTGAACCAGAGAAGTGAGAAATCTGCAAACCAACCATTCAGGTAGCTCAGCATGATTCATATGAAGCATGTACTAACAGTATTGCATCCATGCAGATTGCAGGCAGCCAGACAACCCTTTCATGGTGATTTTATAAAAATCAAAACAAAGAAAAGCATAAAGGTGATTACCTTGAGTCCCAGCAGCAGCTGCAGCCCGTGCCCTCTTCTCAGCATTAGCAACCTCAGCCCGTAGTTTCTCAACCTCACGAGCCATTGAAATCAAATTTTTTCCATCACTTGTCCTTGCTCATAACTCTCAGCATATCCTTTCTTCTCATACTCAATACCAGCCCTAGGCATCCATGTTAGATATAAGGTTAAGATTGCCAACATCACAACATAAGTGATTGGAAAATATGCTTTTTCATTCTTTCAAGTCACAGTTCAAATTTCACACTGATTTTATCATTTTACAGTGTGAGAAAACTTTTTACCTTGTTTGGAAAAATGTCCCAAAGGATATAAAAATTCATTGTAGTTCCAGCACAACGTGTTGTTTCACAAAGATTACAAACCATGAACATTGTTCCTTGTGGAACAAAACCAATCAGTACCTATTCAAACTAGGATTTCCTTTTTCTCAAATTGCTTAAGTTAAACGGTAAAGAGATCATATTATGAACAAGAAATAGCACTGGGAAAGAAAAATTCGGTGGTAACAAAGCAATGATACCTCACTCGCTGCACTTCCTGCTTCAACGTCTCAATCTCTGCCTTTATTGCAGGTGCCTGCTGTAAATCGGCAGAGGCCCGAGTCAAGTCCTGGGTGAGCGCCTGCACCTGCCCCATGAGTTCCTGCCTCACTGCACTGAGTTTCTGTATCTCCCCGCGGATCTGTATGAGCTCCGCCCTCATCACCTCCACCGCTCGGAGCTCCGACTCCAGCTTCAACGACTTATCGTAAGCCTTCTCGAATCGTGCGAGCCAAAAATCCACAAGAAACAACAATCTTCCATCACGAAAAAGACAACAAAAAGCAAAAACAACGAAATTGATCGACAAAGGGAGAGAAAGCGGACCTCACGGAGCTGGAGGTCCCTCTCGGCGTGGGCGGAGTAGGTGGCGTGATCGACGCGCTCGATCTCGTGGTGGACGGCGGCGAGCTCCTGCTTGAGGGCGACGTGGGTGGCAGCAAGGCGCTGGTTGTCGACGAGGAGGCCCTGGATCTCCTGGTTCTGGGCGGCGAGGTGCTCCTCGATGATGGCGGGGTGAGGAGGGACAGGCCGGGGAGGGCGGCGGCCGAAGGGAGGGGGCTCGCGTATGTCGTCGAGGAGGGCGCGGTGCCCCAGGCCGAGGCCGAGGCCGCGGCCGAAGGGGAGTGGCGGGGGGTCGTGGACCGGCGGCGGCGGGCCCTTCATCGCGTGGGGCAGCATCCGGCTCCTTCCCGACATCGCCGGAGAGAAATCCTGGGGAAACGAGGGAAGGGTTTCGGTGGGAGCGCAGGAGGAGAGGAGGCTAGAAGAAGGCGGACAGAGCGTGACCTGGCGTGGAACGGCCGGAGGTTTCTTCTCAGGATCTCAGGATCTGTCTCTTTTAACCCTTCTGACGGAGCTTCGACCTTTATTCACTTCTCGATGGTGCGGTGTCGCACGTATATGATAGCGGGGGTACAAGGTTTTCCGGGTTCCGGCTGGTCCGCGGAAGCTAGGCGTGCGAACGGTTGGATCGGTAAGGCCTGTTGATTTTTGAAGAATAGGATAAATCAATTTAAATTGACTTCTTAAAAATAAAATCAAACAAACTGTTCTAAAAAATAAAAATAAAAAAAACCTGATCAAACTAAGAAGCCTGATTTAATTTCCGGATTTGCCTACTTTAAATAACCATAATATCAATTTTTAATACCAAACTTATATCATCAAATAGTATTTGAGTTATCCAGAATAAAAAAAAATAACGATCACATAATCAAATTATTCAGATCACTAATCATTTTCTTAATTAATTATATAAGATAATTTTAATAATGATAAAAATACTCATAAAAATGATATGTTATTTTATTTTACAATTATTTTTAAATTTATCTTTCTATTATTTATTTATTTGTTGGAATTATGCCACACTATATTTTGTGCAATGATTTTAGGAATTATGATTTCAATTTGTACAGCAATCCGAGTAAGAAACAAAAAGATAAAATAGATCCACATGAAACGTTATTATTTTAGTCATAAAAAATATCCATATCTATTTCTAAATCCACGGTCTCCTTTGCTACCATCATCGAAATTTATCCAAGGTTTCATAAACACAAAGTATTAAAAGCCAAAGATATTTTAGCTGTGTAATTTCTTTTATTTATGTAATGATAAATCTGTTAAATTTTGAAATGATAATTGGTTTTTTAATTTTTATTTAAGTAGTATCATTATTTTTTTAATTTTTATTATGCTTAATTTTTTTTATTAAATATGATTATAATTTTATGTTAACCATTAATTTACAGTAATTTTTCTTTTTTTTTATTTGATTTTAAAATTAATATATAAAAAATTCATATAAAATTATAATTATTATTTTAAAATTTTAATAAAATGATGATGAGCTTGTTATCTCTATTTTTTATAAAAAAATAGTTATATAACCATTCTGGTATGCGCAGAGTGGCGCAGAAGATGGATGCACTAGCCTCCACGGACACAAACCCGTGCGAAGCATGATAATCAGAGGCACAAGTGTCCAACAACATGCTTAGCGAGCCTGCACGGCTTTCAATTAGATTCCAACTCATGACTAGCCCAGCTTGGCGGTGCTCCAACCTGTCCAGGTTAGCTGAACTCCTTAGCCCAAAGTCCAGGTTAAGGCGAACCCAAAGTCCAGGTTAAGGCGAACTCAATAGCATAAATTTTATTCAGCCAATGGATACCAAGCTGAAAGCTTTGGACAACTCGATTCTTCTATGGTCAATCCAACATTTCAATATGATCCAATCCCCTCCAAACGCATTTTGTGATCAGCACTCATAACATAAAACAAGATGTAAATCTCAACTAATGAATCGACCCAACCCGAACCAAGGAACAACGTGGTCTAGAAATTGGAAAAAGACTTGCTGCCCCCATTCTTTTGTGCAGTAAACACGTGTTGGCCATATGAATTAGTCATTCACGTGTGTCGATGCACGTGCAATGCATGACAAGATCTATTAAACCTCGGTATATATGATGGTACATGCGTATGATTAATTCATGCGATTAATATGTGCTTGCTATATCGAACGATAATACAATAATACTTTTTTCCAAAAATAAATTCATAGGCTTGAGTTGAGTTTAAGTTAGATTTATGAAAAAGACTTTGTACACTGCATCCGGTGCAGTAAATTCTACATGGACTACACCGTCCTTTTTATTGGTCCATATGCATACGACACTCATTAAAAAAATGTTAAGACAGTTTTACGATATTCCGAGGAAAAAAAATTACGACACCCAGTTTTAAACTTACGATGCTGTATTTATAAAATTAAGATACCCGTTCAGAAAGTTAAAAAAAATTACAACACCTTAATTTAAAACTTATGACATCGTAATTATAAAATTAAGACAGTCATTCAGAAAGTAAAAAAAAATTACGACATCCTAGTTGTAAATTTACAATACCGTAATTATAAAATTACGGCACCCATTCAAAAAACGTGTATGTACACAATTTCCAAAAAAAAAATTGTCTGATGTGCATTAATACCTATTCAGTTTTTTTTGGAATTTATGTACACACACATTTTCTGAGTGGGTATTGTAATTTTATAACTACGGTGTCGTAAATTTACAACTGGTATGTTGTAATTTATTTTTGATTTTGGGTGTCTTAATTTTATAACTACAGTGTTGTAAGTTCAAAATTGGGGTGTCATCTTAAATTTTGACATAACGTGTATTAATATTCGTTCAGCTTTTTTTAAAAAAATTTATATGCAGGCACGTTTTTTTGAATGGGTGTCATAATTTTATAGTTACGGTGTCATAAGTTTACACTAGAGTGTCGTAATTTTTTTTATTTCTGAACGGATGTTTTAATTTTATAACTATGATATCATAAGTTTAAAACTGGGATGTTATAATTTTTTTTCTTAAAATATCGTAAGATTATTTTAATATTTTTAATAAATATTATATATATATATATTAATAAGAAAGAATGATGTATTTCACGTAGGATTTGCTGCATCATGTACCAAGTTTATTGGCCAAGACCGGTCAATAACAGGGTAACAGCTGAGCTTCCGGGATAGCAACTAGTAAAATTGCATTGCGGAAAACTCTTTCTTCGTCGAGCCTGTAACGGTGCATGCGATGCAAAAAAATATAAAAGTGTGTTAGTGTCGCGTGTTCTCACGCGTGCGTTCAATCACCATGCGCGGCGCGTGTTCTGTACTGCGTGCAGTGTAGAAAGACTTTTCCTTTGCGTTGCGATGGTTTGGATCATCCGGCATGTTAGATTAACCCTTCAATGCAAAACCTTTATTTAATGCAAGATTGTTACAAAGAGGAAGAGTCGCTTTTTTCTCAATCGTGCCTCGAAAGGTAAAGGGCCATCCATTTTTTGCGTGTCCAGAAGATGAAGGGTTACCGGCATTAAGCTGAGGTATTAAGAGAAATTAAAGATATTAATTGGTGTTTGATGGACATACCAATTTATGGTTATATATATAAATAATTGATCCTCTCGAAGTAAGTAAGAATCCATCGTTCTCTGCTACATAAAGGAATGAGCTAAAGGAGAGAAACTAATTATTCTTCAGAAGAGGCTATCTAACGACATTCTAAGTCTCAAGTCTACATATTATCATGACGAACTCCGCATCCGCATCAGGTAAATAATATTAGGATGAATTATTAATGGCATGCATAGATTAGATCATTGTTTTGTACTAGTATGTATGGCAAAAATTGATATTTATATATTGAAGCAAATTGATAATCTATGATGTTTTTGTTGGAAATTGTATCCTAAAGCCAATCATTTGATGATTGTGCTGATGTAAATTGTATATAAATTGATATATTAATAAAAGTTATTTGGCAGTTTATTCATTACAAGAACATCTTCTTAATACTCCTGAAAGTAATGAAGCCCTTAGGATCTTCCTCACGATAAAGAAGGATTTATCTTAGAAGGTCCTTAAAAGAGTTCGCGACCAAATGATATACTATGACAGGGCCATAGTACTATCAATTATAGGACGTTGTATATCATATT
>UESW01004453.1:401815-736605 GCA_900491605.1 Calamus simplicifolius
TTTTTAGATTTGAGAACTTCTAGTTTGTTTTCCAAATTGACATGCATCACATATTTTATTATTTTCAAAATCTAGTTTAGGTAATCCTTTAACTAAATCCATTTTAATTAGTTTTGAAATAAGGTGTGTGTGCTTGCATGACCTAATCTACGATGCCACAACCAACTAATTTCATTTATGTTAGCATTGTCAGCAATTAAGCAATGATCACTCAAAGATAATTTTTCTAAATCAACCAAGTAAACATTGCCATGTCTATAACCAGTAAATACAATGCTATCATCAATAGAATTAGTTACAGTGCATACAGAAGATTTAAATGAAACATTAAAGTTTTTATCACATAATTGACTTATACTTATTAGATTATGCTTCAAACCATCAACATAAAGTACATTATCAATAAATGTAGATGGAGTTATACGGACTTTACCAAGGCCCATGATTTGACCTTTACCGTTATCGCCAAACGTAACAACTCCACCTTTCTTTTCTTCTAGGGTGATGAATTCATCTTTGTCACCCGTCATATGTCTTGAGCAGCCACTATCAAGGTACCACTTTTTCTTTGATCTTTTGGCTACAAGACATTCCTGCAATATAATCAAACTTTATGTTAGGTACCCAAGCTTTCTTGGGTCCTTCATGGTTAGCAGCAACAAAAATTGTTCCTTTCGGAACCCATATTTTCTTAGCTTTAACATTTAACTTGTTGTTATTATTTAACGTTTTGCATTCAAATGATTTATGACCTTTTTCATTACATTTGAAACAAGTTATATTACTTTGGTTGGCTTTTATAAAAATATTCTTTAAAGATTTTTGTTTCCTTAATGTGTTATATCCTAAACTGCTTTGTCAAAAACAGCTTTTTGACTATCTAAGATCATGTTAAGTTTAGTTGAACTTAAAGTGAATTTCTCAACAATGTCTTTATATTTTTTAACATCTTTCTTAAGAGAGTCATTTTCTTTAACTTGCTGTTCTTTATCTAAAGCTAAAGTTTCTAATTGATCTTTTAAATCTTTTGTTGAGTTTTTAGTTTCAGATTTTAACAAATCTATTTCTTGATTAAGATTATCTCTTTCTTTGCTAAGTTCTTCTTTTTCATTAGTTAAGTTCTTAACTTCTAAAGCTAATTCATTTTTACTTTTAGCTAAGCTAATATTGTCATTTTTCAAAAACTTATACTTCTTTTTCAAGGATTTAAAATCAATCATAAGTTCATTGAAAGCCTCAAACATTTCATCAAATGTAAATTCATCATTTGAGTTTTCAGAACTTACCTCATTGTCGTTGTCGTCGTCGTTGGCCATGAAGCAGACATTAGCAACTTCTTTTTGTTCTTCTTCTTCGGAAGAAGACTCTTCACTATCAGTCCAAGTTGCCATGTATGCCTTTTTCTTTTTCTTGTAGGCCTTCTTAAGTAAAGGACAGTCATATCTAAAATGCCCTGGCTTTTTACATTCATAGCATACTAAGGGCTCTTTCTCTTTGTCCTTTTCCTTTTTCTTATCCTTTTCTTTTTCTCCTTCCATTTTTGAAACAAATCTCTTTTTGTGGAAGGGCCTCCTTCTTTGCATAAATTTCTTGAATTTCCTTGCAAGGAGGGCTGTCTCATCATCATCATCCTCTTCATCATCGCTGCTGCTTATTTCCTTTTCCGCAGCTTTGAGGGCGATGGTCTTCTTCTTTCTTGACTCATCCTCATTGACATGTTGTTTGACTTGAAGCTCATGAGTCATCAGCGAACCAAGAAGCTCTTCCAATGGTAGGATGTTCAGATCTTTGGCTTCTTGTATGGCGGTCACCTTGGCTTCCCATGTCCTGGAAGTGACCTAAGGATTTTGCGAACAAGCTCAGAATTAGTATAAACTTTTCCAAGACTTTTCAAACCATTCACAATATCAGTAAATCTAGTGAACATGCATGTGATGGTTTCATTTTGTTCCATAGTAAATAATTCATATTTATGAACCAAAATATTTATCTTTGATTCTTTTACTTGGTTTGTTCCTTCATGAGTTATTTCCAACCTATCCCAAATTTCTTTTGCGGAATTACAAGTTGAGATTCGGTTGAATTCATTTGAGTCTAAGGAACAATATAAATATTAATGGCCTTAGCATTTAGTTGTGCCATTCTCCTATCATTATCATTCCAATCCCTTTCGGGTTTAGGAACAATAGTGCCATCAATAAGGTGTGTGGGTGTACTAGGTCCATTTATTATTACTCCCCACAATTCATAGTCCGAAGCTTGAATGAATATTCTCATTCTAGCTTTCCAATATGAATAGTTGGTTCCATTAAATAAAGGAGGTCGATTCGTAGAATGACCTTCAGCAAAACTTGAACCAATTTGTGTTGCCATATGGATCTTTAGCCCTTGATCGTGAGATCAAATTCTAAATGAGCACTTGCTCTGATACCAATTGTTGGCCCAGATGGCAACCCAAGAGGGGGGGTGAATTGGGTTCTTAAAAATTTAAGACTTTTAGAAGATTTAAACTGATTTGCTCAAGATGTGCAAGTGAGTGAAATTAACTAATAAGCAATGCACAAGCAATTAATAAAGAGAGATAGAGAGAGAGAAAATATATCACGGCAAACACAAGATAATTTTATAGTGGTTCGGTGCAACCAACACCTACGTCCACTCCCAAGATTCACTTGGGTCCACACTATAATCTCTCTAGATTACAGCCGAGTTGTTTTCCAAGCTCACAACTCAAACTTGTTGTTTTACCGGGTGCACAACGAACCCAGCTGGTTTTAACTCGGGCTTACCAGCACAAAACCCTACACGTTGTTTTTCACGGGCTCACAACTAACCCAACACAAGCACTCCGGCTTGCAACGAGGTATACAACCTCCACTGATTCAATCCACTGATTGAATCAGCAAACAATTAGAATAAAGTGTTTGGATAATGAAATGCTCCCCTTGAGCAAATATACAAATGAAGTACAAAATAATAAAAGGTTAGAAAAGCCTGATAGTATTGCAGATGGTAGTGGCTTGGGCTTTCTTCCTTCTTCTCTTTAACTCCTCTTAAAGTGTTGAATCACGCCTCAGCAAGATTCTTGACCGTTGAAGACTTTGGAGTTGAGATGAAGCTTTTTCTCTCTTTTGAAAATCCTCCGATTTGACCTTTGAAATGCTTGTGGATTTTCTTTTGACTCTTGTGGATTGATGAGAAGGAGCAGACGAAACTTCCTCTTGGATTTCTCTCCTTTTGAATCACTCTCCTTTGAGCTAGATGATTTTTCCAATATGCTCTGTTTTTCCCTCTTTTCAAAAGATATTCTTTTCTCTCTTTTTGATTTTCTCTTCGTATGTTGATTTGAAAAGAGCTCCTCTATTTATAGAATCTGCAAAAATATATCCGTTAGAGACAAGGAAAAATAGCCGTTATTCAAAAATCTAACCGTTGGGCTGATGTGTCATCGTTAAAAATCGCGCCAGATTTGCTGGAGTCGACTCATGCTTTTCCCGAGTCGGCTCGAGCTCGTTTTACCAAAAATAGAAATGTTAGGGGTCGACTCGTTAAAGGTGAAGTGTCGACTCCTGAAAGTCGGGAGTCGACTCGTGAAAGACTTGGGGTCGACTCGAGAGATGCTCAGAAAAACACTCTTCTGGTGTCTGAGCGGAGTCGACTCGCACAGTCCAGGAGTCGGCTCGACAGAATCAGGGGTCGACTCGATAATTTCATGGGTCGACTCGACACAGATGCACATTTCTGTACACTGAGCGGAGTCGACTCTGAAACTCAGGAGTCGGCTCCGGAACGCATCAAAAATCAGAAACTTTTCTGATTGACATTAAAATCGTTCCAGATTTATTTTAATTCATTGTTTTGACTTGAATACAATAAAATTGACATTTAGAGTTGATTCATGAACTATTCCAAAAATTCATTGATTAAAACATGAATTATAACATTTCTTTTTGAAAGTTTGAATATTGAGCTTAAAGTCACTTTCAAAATTAATTAAAGTTAAACTTGAGCATTCTCATTGATTGTTCAAAATAAATTTGTTGCTCATTTACATAAACTCATTACATCCTTTAATAAACTCAATGGCTTTTAGTAATCATCAAAATCAAAAGGATTGGATCATATAATTTTTCTATAATCTTCCAACACAAGTGTTCTCCGAACCTCGGCAGGGCCGAGCTACAAAACTCTCCGAACCTTGGCAGGGCCAAGTAAAGTGTTCTCCGAACCTCGGCAGGGCCGAGCTACAAAATTCTCTGAACCTTGACAAGGCCAAGTCAAGTGTTCTCTGAACCTTGGCAGGGCCGAGCTACAAAATTCTTCGAACCTTGGCAGGGCCAAGTAAAATGTTCTCCGAACCTCGGCTGGGCCGAGTGACTAAATCCCCGAACCTTGGCAGGGCCAAGTGATCCATCCTCCGAGCTTCGGTTGGACTGATCGTCAAGTTCCCCAAACCTCGGTAGGGCCAAGTGGATAAATCTCCGGACCTTGGCAAGGCCAAGGCAAATACCTTCGAAACTTGGCTGACTCGGGCGACAGGTCCCCCGAACCATAATGGGAGAAGGTACAGACTCCCCATACTTCGGCCACAGCCGACTTATGGTACTTCGAGCTCTGATAAAGGCGAAACACAAAAATGTCAAACTCCTGACCTAAGCAAGGAGCATATTTCACCGAACGATCTCTGCACCACCGCGCACAAACTTCAACTGGTTCGGGCGGCATAAGACCCTCATCTAAGGACGGGCGGAACGCTTTTGGCGCCCACAAGTAATAATAATAGCAAGCTCGGCACAGAAAAGACGAGGATTAAGAAACAGAAAATAACTCTCTTTATTGCCGATCAAAATCAGTTACAAATGTCTCACAGGCGTTACAAGAACATTGAAATGCATAAAATAAAGGCAAATACAAAACTCGAGCGACTGCTCCAAAGCAGGCCTAGACAACTGCGATGTTCCAACATCCGGATCGACAAATCATGCAAACCACGAAACGGCCAATCCGCCTAGACAGGATGAATTAAAAGATCCAAAAGGAGGCATGGCCCATGGATGATGATTCTGAGGATTCGGACGACCCAGCCCGCTCCCTTAGGAGGGGGTGCTGGATCGCGGGCCACCGTCCATATGAGAGAACCCCAGTTGCTCCCATATTGTCCATCCCATGGCAAGGATTCCCCTCAGGGAAGGGACGGGAACCCAAGCCAGCAAAAAAGGGAGAGTCTGCGCGTGCTACGGGGGTGTCGATGCACTTCTTACCGTAACTCCCCCGCAGCAAGCCGCAGAGATCACGTAGGAAGCGCATATGTGCGCTCTCCGTATGATCTCTGTGCCCCCCCTGTGCGCTCTCCATATGATCTCCGAGGCTCATCCCCTAAGGACGAACCATCCTCCAGCTGCTCCCCGGTCGCCCCAGCTATCCGGCGGCAAGGAGCCTGCAAAGGGAAGGCCTGATCCTCTCACTTGTAACAATAGAGAAATGAGCATAATGGAAGCTCTGGCGAGAAAGAAGTTTTGGGGATAACCAGATGAGACCCCCTTTTTCCTTTTTATAGGCGGAAATGGGCCGGGAAAAGCTACCCAGACCGCGGGTCCCGAGGTTTAAACTTCCGAGCAGTACCTCCACGTGGTCTCTCAAGATTGGCATAGCGCCCCACTGCGCGCCAAACCCACCGCCTAAACCAGGACGTGTACGAAGATCCCCTCCTGATCCCGAATCACGGCCAGTAAATGCAGGAAATCGTCCACTGACGCTTCGAAAACCGACGAACTCAGAAAATCGTCCTTTGAGAATAGTACCCTCCAGTGATAGGCGGTTGCGTACGGATCATGACAAAAGCGACCTGCATGGGAAAAGAGCGCCTTCCAAAAAGCTCTGACGCAGCTTTATGCCCTCCACTGTGCCATGTCACCGCTTCTGGTAAAGTAAAAATCGAATTGCCTGCGAGACAGCAGGGCGCTGGCAGGATGGCAGGAAGCGCGAAAACCTATTTTATCCGTCGGCCCCAGCCGACCTATTTTATCTGTCGGCCCCAGCCGACCTATTTTATCCGTCGGCCCCAGCCGACCTATTTCGCCTGTCGGCCCCAGCCGACCCATTCCACCCGTCGGCCCTAGCCGACCCATTCGCTCGTCGGCCTTAGCCGACCTACTTCGCCTGTCGGCCCCAGCCGACCCACTTTGTTCGTCGGTCCAAACTGACCTATTTTTGTCTGTCGGTCGAAACCGACCTATTTTGCCTATCGGCCCGAGCCAATACGTTTTCTTGGTCTCGAATTAAAGGTGGCCCAAGAATATCAGCGAGCCGTGGGTCGTTCACAATCGAGACAAGACTACACAACGGCGAAGTCACGCAAGAAAGACACTTAGATGAAAACAGGAAATTCCTTTGCTATGAAACGTCAAACAAATGTCTAAAAGGGCAAGATACAAGACCAACTCCTAAGAACCAGGAGCCCCACCGGTTTTGGAAATACCCTCAGTCACATCTGCAGAAGCACGGCTAGATTCGTCCTTCTCTGATATTTTCGCCCCCTCTGCGGCAGTGTGCGATCGTCCCTCAGAAACTGCAACTTCGATGGGACCAGGGGCGGCGCCAAGTTCGGCGTCAGAAACGTCGACATATTCGTCTTCGTCCTCTTCTTCGGACTCGCCATCGTCGGGGTCTTCAGCGCTCAGAAAAGAAAGGTTTCATTCCGGATGCCTGCTGAGTATCCTCTGCTTGCACTCTTCCATCCCGTGATGGAACGCGTCTACGCTTATAGCGTCTTGCCTCCCCTTAAGTATGGCTAGCTGCGTGTTGGCCTCCGCCGTCCGTTTCCCAGCCTCAACCACCTGGGTCTTCAGGATGATGTTTTGCCCCTCGAGCTCGCTGACCCGCGTCTCAAGCTCCGAACTCCTACTGCGAGCAGACACGAGCTCACCTTGAAGAGCCCAAACCTCCGACTCCATCTTCGCCACCCAAAAAATCCAAAATCAAATCGGCACTGCGAGAACCCAGTAGTAAAAAAAAAAGGGGAAAATAAGAGCGTACCTCCCCCTCTCGCTCGGCCAACCTTTTGGCCATCTCTTCTGCCTCACCCCTGGCTCTCGTCCTGTCAGCCCTTACCAGCTCGACCCTCTCCTGCAGAGCACTGATCTTCAGCTGTCTGGCTCAATATCCCTCCGGGATTGGGATAGTTCGTCGCTCACCCGAGCTATCGTTCCCTGGTCCCACTTAGCGCCCTCTTTCAAATGGGCAATCTCGCTATCACGGCGTTTCAGTCGCTCCTCCACTTCGCCGAGCATCCTTCCCAAACGCCTTCTTTCATCGTCGGCCTCTCTTCCCAGCCGACTCATACTTTCGCCGTGTTCCCGCCGCATCGCCGCCACCTCTGCGGAATGTTTTGATTCAATCCTGGCCAGCTCCAGGCACGCGTCGTTGCTCTTCGCCAGGAGTCCCTACAGCTCCTTTACTTTGCGCTTCTGCTTGGACACCTCGTCCACGGCAGCCTGATGTGCCGCCCTTGCCGCCTTCGAGTTCCTATCCATCGTGTCCATGAGCTCTTCGAACTGCTCAGACACCTTCAGCCGCGACTGGAGCTCGACATTCTCCCTTCGGGCCTGGACACTGGCCCCCGTCGCCAAACTCAAGCGCCAGCAAATCGCCCGGGAAAGCAAAACGCTCTGCAAAGGCAAAAATTGAATAAGAGCCCACAATGGGTCAATCGAGAAACATCTATCACACAAGAAAAGTGACTCACCCGCGAGGCATAAGCCCGGGTCATCCTCATCAAGGTTGTGTTATCAATGTCGGGAAGAAGATGGATACTTTCTGCCATGCCTTGCTGCCCGAACGCAGCATCGACCAATCCCAGGTCGGCAAACTTGTCCGCCGAGGGATCCGCGCCCGGATACAAGGCCGACCTAATCATGGCAGAGAACGCCTCCTCAATACTAGCATCCAAACTGCCGGATGGACCAACCCCGCCTGAAGGACCGGCCTGGGCGCCCCCCGCCTGAGAGGCCTTCAACATCCCAGCCTCCTCCGTAAAGGCTCTGGCTTGGGTTTCCTCAGATAATTCGGCTAGCCCAAGAGCCAGCCTCCCCAAAACCTTTCTCGAAGAAGCCCCCAATGCGGGGCTCCCGTCTTGCTGCGTCCCCTCCTTCGACGCCCCTTCCTCGATGACCACCATTTGTGTGTCCGCCACCAGGCCCTCCGAAATCCCGGCCTGTTCCGCCACTTGCGTCTCCTCCGCAGGCTCCCCCGAAGTCCCGGTCTGGCCTGTCCCACTACTTCCGGACCCCCCTGCAACGGGACCGAGAGAGTTCTCCCTGAACCTCTCCAGCTACGACCATCTCCTCCCCCTCTCCCACTAGGGCCGGTGGTGATCCCGCGGGGACAACGGCCCCCTCGGGAATGGCCGCCTCCGTCGGATCCGCCGCCGTTTCCTCCTTCAGGGAGAACGCGGTCCGGCGAGTCAACGGAGCTTCGTCCGAGCTATCTGAAATCTTCAACACGAAAGGGTCGGACGCCATAACCGCCCTCCCCGGATCCTCTTTCGCCCCCGGTGCCTCTGTAGCGACTGCTCCAGCGCCCGGCGGGCTCCTTGCGGATGTATGAGCCCTTTTTTCAGGCCGGCCGCTGTCCATGCCGCTGCCTTCCCCTGGGCGCTTCCCTCTCTTCCTCTTGGAGAGGCTCGACAACGCCGACCTTGCGGCTATTAGAATAGAGCACACGTACTCAGAATCAAGCACACTAATCGAGAAAGATACACGACACGAAAGGGACTCACCTTGCGGGTCCAGAGGGCTAAGTCAGGCTGCGAAGAGGGCCCCCTCCGATAGCAAATCGTTAGCCGAAAATACCTGTCCGTTGCGAAGGACGTCCAAGTCCTTCTTCTCCTGCGCCGACAGAGCCGGATGCATCTCTGCATCCCTTGCAACAATCCCCCATCGCCGAGGAAAGTCGGAACCGACGTTCCCCTCCGCGATAACAAATCGACTCTTCCACCCCTTGATGGAAGAGGGCTTATCCGCGATAACGTTGAAGGATCTCCGGGGCCCGATGTAGGGCCACTCCGATTTCCTCCCGGGAGTCAGGTGGTAGCAGGTGCGGAACAGGGGAGGGTGGCCACGATCCGAATCTGGTGGCACATCGAGATGAATCCGATGATGTTCCGCCAGCTGTTGGGAGCCACCATTGATGGGCAGATGTTGTAGTGGATCATAATCTCCTTCACAAGGGGATGGAGAGGAAAACGAAGGCCTGCCTTTAGGCTATCCTCGTAGATGAAAACCCCGGACTCCAAGTCCCGGGTAACTCTGTCACTGAGCTCCGGTGCCCGTAGGACGACGTCCAAGGGCAAGCCATACCGCTGATGAATCCTCCCCAGGTCCTCAGCAACGATCTCGGAGGCCACATCGTCGGGGCTCATCGCCATTGAAAGGGGTACCAAGCGAAAACAATAAACGTCGAAGAGGATGAAGGCTAGACCCCTTTTTGAAAGCAAAACGAAAAGACGCCAAGCACACATGCACAATATATGTATATATACACCATGCGGCCGTCACTTCGCTTCTCCGCCAAGGAAGCCGCCCTGAAGAGGCGGGGCGTCTCATCCCAGGCGTCCGAAATCGCCTCGACAACCACCCGATCGATCGGGATTCGAAGCGTGGCGCAATCCTAACCGCCGCTCGCGGAGGAGCCTTAGCCCCGAAGGCTGAGATAACCCCGTCGCATTAATTAGGGCATCATTGCGCGAGCTGTCTAGGCCAAGACGTCCCATCCATGGCGCACCATTCGAACTCGTACTCCCTACGCCCGAACCTACACTTCGGACTAGGGAGTGGAGGGCATGTGTTGAGGGGTAAAATCGCCATTGCGTTAACATCCGTGCGAGGCGGTTAAGGCTAACCTCCTCCCTTCGATTCCTCCGGGCTTCCATAGCTCGGCCCTTTCCGAGCTTCCATAGCTCGGTCCCTTCCGGGCTTCCATAACTCGGCCCCTTCCGGGCTTCCATAGCTCGGTCCCTTCCGGGCTTCCATAGCTCGGTCCTTTTCGGGCTTCCATAGCTCGGTCCCTTCCGGGCTTCCATAGCTCGGTCCCTTCCGGGCTTCCATAGCTCGGCTCCTTCCGGGCTTCCATAGCTCGGTCCCTTCCGGTCTTCCATAGCTCGGTCCTTTCCGGGTTTCCATAGCTCGGTCCCTTCCGGGCTTCCATAGCTCGGTCCCTTCCGGGCTTCCACAGCTCGGCCCCTTCCGGGCTTCCATGGCTCGGTTCTTTCTGGGCTTCCATAGCTCGGCCTCTTCCGGACTTCCACAGCTCGGCCCCGTCCGGGCTTCCACAGCTCGGCCCCTTTCGGGCTTCCACAGCTCGGCCCCTCCCGGGCCCCTGTAACTCGGTCTCCTCTATGGCTCGGTTTCATTAAGCGATCCGTAGCCTAACACCCACCTCCGCGGAACTTGGCGCGGGAGAGCCCAGGCCTACCCGAACGGCATCCTAGACAAAGAATCATGTCGAGACGTGGCCTAGAGCCTATTGTAACCGCCCCACGCCTACCTGACCAGATCTCGAGGCGTCAAGGAGCTCTCCCGGCTGTCGATCCCTTAACAAACGAGTACGGAGCCTAACGGCCCCACGATGGCCTGATTCTGTCCGCCTTCGTATCGTAACAACCTCTGAACCTTCCAAAAGACGCTCAAGATCCCGATGACAGTCTATAAGTATCAGATTCACAGATTCTCTCAGGTACGCGACTCTTGACGCACACAAAACTCTGGGCTCGCTCCTCTCTCCCGCAGCTCGTCGGTGCTCTGCCCCTCCTAGAGCTTCCGATTGGCCGCCCCCTGGAGAGGTCTCCCGGAGATCCACCTCCCCATTGTCTGGTTGATCGCCGATTCCTTCCTCACTGACTTGAGCGTCGGAGGGCCTTCCGCGGAGGACCACCCCCAGCGTCCCTCCGCGTGTGGGCTTCCTTTTTTGCAGGTCCGCCGCACCCCTCTCCCTGGAGATCGACCGCGCCCAAGTCGGAGGACGGATCCCGGCGGCAACAAATACCAAACTTTATATCATCAAATAGTATTTGAGTTATCCAGAATAAAAAAATAACTATCACATAATCAATTATTCAGATCACTAATCATTTCTTAATTAATTATATAAGATAATTTTAATAATAAAAATACTCATAAAAATGATATGTTATTTTTATTTTACAATTATTTTTAAATTTATCTTTCTATTATTTTATTTATTTGTTGGAATTATGCCACACTATATTTTGTGCAATGATTTTAGGAATTATGATTTCAATTTTGTACAACAATCCGAGTAAGAAACAAAAAGATAAAATAGATCCACACGAAACGTTATTATTTAGTCATAAAAAATATCCATATCTATTTTCTTAATCCACGGTCTCCTTTGCTACCATCATCGAAATTTATCCAAGGTTTCATAAACACAAAGTATTAAAAGCCAAAGATATTTTTAGTTGTGTAATTTATTTTATTTATGTAATGATAAATCTGTTAAATTTTGAAATGATAATTGGTTTTTTAATTTTTATTTAGGTAGTATCATTATTTTTTTATTTTTATTATGCTTAATTTTTTTATTAAATATGATTATAATTTTATGCTAACCATTAATTTACAGTAATTTTTCTTTTTTTTTATTTTAAAATTAATAATATAAAAAATTTATATAAAATTATAATTAGTATTTTAAAATTTTAATAAAATGATGATGAGTTTGTTATCTATATTTTATTAAAAAAATAGTTATAATAACCATTCTGGTATGCGCAGAGTGGCGCACAAGATGGATGCACTACCTCCACGGACACAAACCCGTGCGAAGCATGATAATCAGAGGCACAAGTGTCCAACAACATACTTGGCGAGCCTGCACGGCTTTCAATTGGATTCCAACTCATGACTAGCCCAGCTTGGCGGTGCTCCACCCTGTCCAGGTTAGCTGAACTCCTTAGCCCAAAGTCCAGGTTAAGGCGAACTCAATAGCATAAATTTTATTCAGCCAATTGGATACCAAGCTGAAAGCTTTGGACAACTCGATTCTTCTATGGTCAATCCAACATTTCAATATGATCCAATCTCCTCCAAACGCATTTTGTGATCAGCACTCAATAACATAAAACAAGATGTAAATCTCAACTTATAATTGACCCAACCCGAACCAAGGAACAACGAGGTCTAAAAAATGGAAAAAGACTTGCTGCCTCATCCTTTCGTACAGCAAACACATGTCGGCAGTATGAATTAGTCATTCACGTGTGTCGTCACACGTGCAATGCATGATAAGATCTATTAAACCTCGGTATATGTGATGGTAAATGCGTATGCTTAATTCATGCGATTAATATGTGCTTTCTATATCGAATGATAATACAACAATACTCTCTTCCAAAAATAAATTCATACGCTTGAGTTGAGTTTAAGTTAGATTTATGAAAAAAACTTTGTACACTGCATCCGGTGCAGCAAGTTCTACATGGAGTATACCGTCCTTTTTATTGGTCCATATGCATACGATACCCATTAAAAAATGTTAAGACAGTTTACGATATCTCGAGAAAAAAAATTACGATACCCAGTTTTAAACTTACGACGCCGTATTTATAAAATTAAGATACCCGTTCAGAAAGTTAAAAAAATTACGACACCCTAATTTAAAACTTATGACATCGTAATTATAAATTAAAACACCCATTCAGAAAATAAAAAAAATTACGACATCCCAGTTATAAATTTATAATACCGTAGTTATAAAATTACGACACCCATTCAGAAAACGTGTATGTACATAATTTCAAAAAAAAAAGTCTGACGTGCATTAATACTCATTCAATTTTTTTTGAAATTTATGTTGGGTATTGTAATTTTATAACTACGGTGTCGTAAATTTACAACTGGTATGTCGTAATTTTTTTTTTGACTTTGGATGTCTTAATTTTGTAAATACAGTTTCGTAAGTTTAAAACTGGGATGTCATCTTAAATTTTGACATAATGTGCATTAATATTCGTTCAGCTATTTTAAAAAAATTTATATACAGACACATTTTTTTGAACGTGTATCGTAATTTTATAGTTACGATGTCATAAGTTTATACTAGAGTGTCGTAATTTTTTTTATTTATGAACCGATGTTTTAATTTTATAATTCGTAAGTTTAAAATTGAAATATTATAATTTTTTTAAAATATAATAAAATTATTTTAATATTTTAAATAAATATTATATATATATATATATATATTAATAAAAAAGAACGATGCAGTTGACATAGAATTTGCTGCATATGTACAAAGTTTATTTGCCAAAACCGGTCAATAACAGGCTAACAGCTGAGCTTCCGTGATAGCAACTGGTAAAATTGCGTCGCGGAAACTCTTTCTTCGTCGAGCCTGTAACGGCGCTTGCGATGCAAAAGAAAAATACAAAGTGTGTTAGTGCCCGCGTGTTCGCACGCGTGCGTTCAATCACCGCGCGCGGCGCGCGTTCTGTACTGCGCGCGGTGTAGAAAGACTTTTCCTTGCGTTGCGATGGTTTGGATCATCTGAAGTGCGGCACGCAAACGAAAAGATTAGAGCAAGGGCGGCCGGCCGTGGCTATGCCAGAGGGGATGGAAGGGATCAAGGTGATCGGGGTGGTCGGCGGGGGCCAGATGGGGTCGGGCATCGCCCAGCTCGCCGCCGTCGCAGGCTACGACGTCTGGCTCCACGACTCCGACCCCGCGGCCCTCGACCGAGCCACCCAAGCCATCTCCGCTTCCATCCGCCGCTTTGTCTCTAAGGGCCAGCTCTCCCAGGTACTCTCCTTATTCTTATTAGATTTTCTGTTACTAAGGCTGGTCATGGACTTTGTTTCTCTCCTCTTTGTTGCTACCTATGGTCTGATCTGAGGGCTTCTGGTAGCTTCAGAGTCTAGAATTAATCGGTTTCCTTTTTCACTTAGATCGCTTGATATCGGAGTCATGATGAACTGGAACTATGAGAAAGAAGAAATAGATGAGTTTATTTGAACAAGAAATATATGAGTTTATTTGAACCTACACAGCAAAAGCAAAAGGAATGCACATGGGAAGCTTATTATTAGTTTGCATCAGTGGATATAACAGAAACTGATGACGTCAAGTCATCTTCTTCAAGCATTGGGAAAGACGGATGTCCTTCTCTCTGGACCCTGCAAGAAAAATCCCCAGAGACCGGATGCTCCGATGGGGACCCTCCGACGCTCAAGTTAGTCACTTGGGATCAGACGAAAACTGCTCAACAGAAGGGAGCTGAAACAGTTAGGATTTTAACTAGTAGGAAAAAAACTAGAAAACCAGAGTTCAAAGATCCTACTCACAGCGCGGACGCATGCTTTTATACCTGTTCGAATGTCCCATCTTTCTATTTCGGAAGATTGCTGACCGTCACTGTGCGTGCCGAAGGCGTCCTGCGTTACCTGTCAATATGGCTTTACAGGTGTCTAGCAGCCACAGTTGCATTTGGTGCGCGCCGTTGCTTGACACGACCGCACACAGTTGCAAGTGATAGTAAATTGTACTCCGTAACGGGGCATGGTCATGCACAGTGACACATGCAATGCACCATACGCCGTTATGAGATATGGCCGCTAGCAGCCACGAGCGCACGGCGGACCACGTGGGTGCGCCAGGTGGCCCGAAGTTGTTGTTTGGTTCGAAGGCCGGTTCATGTACTGAACGTTGCTTCCGCACCCTAAGACCAGAGGGGGTTTCGGGGGTGAGATGACGTTTGTGCACCCGAGTCCGGAGGGGGTCTCGGGTTGAAATGCAGTGACCTCACCCCGAGACCGGAGGGGGTCTCGGGGGTGAGATGATGCTTGTGCACCCCGAGACCGAAGGGGGATCTCGGGGTTGAGATGCAGTGATCTCACCCCGAGACCGGAGGGGTCTCGGGGATGAGATAATGCTTGCCCCCGAGACTGGAGGGGGTCTTGGGGTTGCGATTGACCTCACCCCGAGATCGGAGGAGATCTCGGGGGTTGATGCTTGTGCACCCCGAGACCGGAGGGGGGTGCAGTGACCTCACCCCGAGACCGGAGGAGGTCTCGGGGGTGAGATGATGCTTGTGCATCCCGAGACCGGAGGGGGTCTCGGGGTTGAGATGCAGTGACCTCATCCCGAGACCGGAGGGGGTCTCGGGGGTGAGATAATGCTCACCTCAAGACCGGAGGGGGTCTCGGGGTTGAGATGCAGTGACCTCACTTCGAGACCGGAGGGGGTCTCGGGGGTGAGATGATGCTACCCCGAGACCGGAGGGAGGTCTCGGGGTTGGAATGCAGTGACCTCATCTCGGGGGTGAGATGATGCTTGTGCACCCCGAGACCAGAGGGGGTCTCGGGGTTGAGATGCAGTGACCTCACCTCGAGACCGGAGGGGATCTCGGGGGTGAGATAACGCTTGTGCACCCCGAGACCGGAGGGGGGTCTCGGGGTTGAGATGTCGTGACCTCACCCCGAGACCGGAGGGGTCTCGGAGGTGAGATAATGCTTGTGCACCCCGAGACCGGAGGAGGTCTCGGGGTTGAGATGCAGTGACCTCACCCCGAGACCAGAGGGGGTCTCGAGGGTGAGATGATGCTTGTACACCCCGAGACCGGAGGGGGGTCTCGGGGTTGAGATGTTCGGCAGAGCTAAGGGTTGAATGACCCCGTGGAGACGGAGTTCTCCAGACGAACGCTTGGCGAAACCAACATTGATGCCGGATAAGGAGGAGGTTCCGGGATTAGGGAAGGACCTCCGTTAGCTGCTGTTACCATTTATTCTAACGGCGCTGGATCAGCCACATCAGAAACATTTTTTCTTTTTCTTTTCTTTTGTTTTTTTTGACGGAAGGCATAACGGAAGCAAAATAAAACTGAAACCTTGACATTTCGAATGACATTGGTAGGCTTCTTTCATGTTATACGTTCATTTAGTTGACATTTACTTTCACAAGTAACATTCTAGGCTTAGTTTGCTGGGTAATTTACTCTGCTTGCCTAATTCTGTTTTTCTTTCATGCAGATCTTACTAATTAGAAGAGTACTCGCAGCATTGTCACTGAAACATTCTATCATTCGTTTTCCAAACAAGTTTTTCCTTTGGGACGCCAAAATTAGGCCTTTTTAATATATCATCAGTAAATATGGAGATGTTCTATGTAGAAATATTTATCTCTAATACATTTTTGCTGGGTATTGAGTGAGCCTCTCGGTCGACACAATATTCAGATGATGTTTGGTTTATATAAGTTCTGCATATCTGCAATAATTAAACTAATCGAGGCCTAACTTTTCGAGCCATCCATCTGGATTAATATTATTTTTGATCACCTGGTGGTTAATTAGAAATGCATGATTGGAGTACTTATTGAATGGCTTGGCAATTATTTTGCTTATTTCTAACTGTAAACACATTATCATTTTATATACATGCATAAATGCTTGACAGATGGCAGTAGGTAAATATGTTTCATCATATTCCTTGAGTTCTCTCATTGAAACCATGTTTGGAAAATCACACCATTTTCTTGGAGATATGAGCATATTAATAAATCAGAGTCATGCTTAATCACTTACTGTTCCAAATTTGCTACTAGTGAACCAGGCAATGTTAATAATTCTTGTGTTACTAAGTTTGCCTCAACTTTTGTCCTGAATGCTCATTCTTCTGCTGTTTTTTTTTTCTTGTTGTCTTTACAGCCTGTAGGTGCTGATTCCATAAACCGTCTGAAATGTACTCCAAATTTAGAAGATCTTCAAAGTGCAGATGTTATAATTGAAGCAATTGTGGAGTCTGAAAACATAAAGAAGAAATTATTTACTCAACTCGACAAACTTGCAAAAGCTTCTGCAATTTTGGCATCCAACACTAGTTCAATCTCCATCACTCGTCTTGCTTCTGCAACTAACCGACCAACCCAGGTTTTTGTCATTGCCTTACCTATTGCACTTCAGATAGACTCATCTGATTACTAAATTTTGGTCAGAACAAGGTCTGTAGAACACTGTATCCACTCTTTAATTATTGTCTCTAATGAATTATAAACAGAGACGACACATCTTAGTTCATTGTTCTAGGAAGTCTGATAATAATACCTGTTTATCATGCCAGTTTACTTATCTCCATCACATGTGGACTATTATCTGTACCTTATTTGCATATTCGCTTCTCTATAGCATATTTGCATATTCACTTTGTGAAAGATTAAACACACCCACCAGCTCCTATCGTTGTCATGTGTGGTAGTCATGGGTTCCCTTCGCCTTATGAGTTATGTCTCCAGGAATCTTTTATTTTTGATTGGTGCATTAAGATTGTTTTAAAAACCTTGTTTCCCACCGGTTGATAGTAATTTCCTGCTGAACAATGTATATAGTACTGCTAGCAGTACACATATTCTCAAGGTTTCAGAGCAAGAAAACATATTTATTAGAATCTTTGGTTAGCACCAATCTAGAACAAACAATCTCTTAATTATTGACAAATCCTGGAATAGTCATTCTTGTTTTTCAAGGTGTTATGCTGGCGAGATTATTTCCTTCTAAGTGATGAAGATAAGACTCCAGAACTCTGAAAACACTTGGCCAGCCTTCTAACTGATGAAGGCACCAGTCCAAAACTATATATATATTAATGCTTGGCTGAATTTGTATTACAGAGGATCTTGATGCAGTGTGTGAAAACGCCAGAAGTATGCTTCTATTCTTGCCATACAACTCACGAGAAAAAACAATGCCTAGAAATATTTTCCAATTGAATATTATATGTTGTGCCAGACACAGACCATAAAGGCATCTTCTTTTTGAAGTTACCAGTCCAATTTGAGCTTCATTATTTAATTGATCTTACCAAATAATGCTTTTACATATTATCAAATGTGGTTTAATCCATCATATTTTTATTTTTATTTTATTTTTAAGATGCTTTACACCAATAACTCTAAAGGTATTATACACATAAATATTTGAATGTCTAACTTTGATACTAGATTTGCCGATTGATGCTGTTTGTATGTTATGTGACTGATCGATTTCATATGGATAACGACAAAATAAGAAGAGCGTATCCAAGAGAATGAGAAATTAATATTAGAGAATGTGAGAAGGAAAGGAGAAAAAGGGTTATGAAGAATCAACAATGGTAAATTGATATAATTTAAGAAGTTTCAAACATGGTTTTAAGAGATGTTCATACCCCTCCGTATCAATGGTTTTGTATGGAGCTGACATTGTAGAGTGCTGTAAGCTGTTATGCGGTGTATATATCATGCCAGTGCATATCAAGTCAGTCCAATATGCTGGCAAGATTGACATGCTTTCTTGTTAGTTCTTTTCCTTTTTTTTTTTTTTTTTTTCAGGGCAGAGGGTTAGGTAGGGTTGCATGGTGGCCATGCCTCTTTTGATTTGTCACCCCTTTAGAGTTATGAAAGATTGCTCTTCATACCATAAATATGAACAATGCTAAAATTGTCTGTTTTATGCTTACCATCCTTTTATGCATTCGGAAGGAAAAATCAAGCTATTTATAATTATCATTCATATCTTGGTAACTGTTATGTTAGCAAATTTTGCCGCATAAATTAGCCTCCTTTTATTGTTGTTGTTGTTGAAGAGTGACATCTGAAATTGTAAAGAAAATTACTACAAAAATGACTGTAACACGACATTCTAAAAATCAAGATGTATAATGAAAGGGCATTCAAGACTTGCTAGAGATATCATGCATGTAGAGGTTTTTTTTTATATGTGGTTTCATATTTATATTTCCTCCCATATCATTCAAAGATCTTGTGCCCATCATAATTTGATATGCATAAAGCACATTTTGCAGCCTGTCAAATCTTCCAGCTTCAAGTAAAATGAAGTCTGTAAAAGTGAATCCAATGAATTATGCATGTAATCAAAGCACAAAACATAGGGATAGAAACAAGTATGCCAGAGAATTGAAGAAAAAAATAAAGTAGCAAACCTCTGCGATTGTATGGACATATAATATAATCTGACCAATCAGTTCAGAGGCTATATAAGTGGCATGGTGGCTAAAATAGATATGTAGCAAGTATTGAAAAGAATCATGAAGAGATTACGATTCTTGAACTTACAGTAAGAATTGGTGTAAAAGATAGACCGGTTAGACCGGCATCCAAATTGATTTATTAATGCTTGCTGATTATGTTTACGCAGAAGACAATCAACAAATTATCTTCTTTCTAATCAAAAGAGTGCACATGCTCCCCCATATTTTGTGTCAGATGTGTAAAGTTCATTGAATTTATTGTTGTGTTAACATTTTTGTGGTTTTTGTGACTTGACTTTGGAAAGCAACTTCCTTGGAACCGCGCAATGAACATTATAGCAATCAAAACAGATATGTGCTGTGACTTATAATGCTGGATATCTGTATCACAGTTAAACAAAAGCTTATTTGTTCAAAACATGTTTATATGCAACTACAAAGTGGTTAGAGTAAGTTTGTATTTTAAAAAAATAGCTATTGTATATTGCAGGTGATAGGCATGCACTTTATGAACCCTCCTCCTATAATGAAGTTGATTGAGATTGTGAGAGGAGCAGATACATCCGATGTTGTCTTTGCGAAAATAAAAGCTCTGGCAGAAAGGTAGACACTAGACTATTTCCTACCCAACTGCATGGATCAACTAGTCTTTTCTTGCTTTCAGTGAACTTGCATAACCTACCATAACCTTAAGGTTTTTAGCTGTTTGGTTATTGTTGTAACAAATAAGGAAGAGCCAAGCATTTCTTCCTAATTAGTAATTTATGAGCTGATCTATTACTTGACAGGCAACCTAAAATTTCCATTTGTTTTGTGACTATATCCGCCATTTTTCCTTTTTTTAAAAAAAAATTTCTTAAGATATCATTTATTGTTTTTAACCTTCAAATCCTGTGTATATTGATTGCTATGTAGCAATGCGTCAGCTTCACCTTCACCTTCAGTGATCTTGCATGCTAACATAGTTCAATTGCACAGGTTTGGAAAGACTGTTATATGCTCCCAGGATTATCCTGGCTTCATTGTGAACCGGATGCTGATCCCCATGATCAATGAAGCATTTTTTGCACTATACACAGGTGTGGCAACAAAAGAGGACATTGATACAGGGATGAAATTGGGCACTAACCACCCAATGGGGCCTTTGGAGCTTGCGGACTTCATTGGTTTAGACGTGTGTCTTTCAGTACTGAAGGTGCTTCATGAAGGACTTGGGGACACCAAGTACAGTCCTTGCCCGCTCCTTGTTCAGTATGTTGATGCTGGTCGCTTGGGAAGGAAGCGGGGGATTGGCGTCTACACCTACCACAAAAAGCCTGTAGCAAAACCATCCTCTTCACTTTGAAATCCTTGAGGAAGATTAAAGTTAGAAAATAAAAGGGTTCTCTAAGGCATGTTGTAGCCTGAATCATGCCCGAGGGGGGAAGTTATTGTGGCAGCCAGGGATGTAAATTTAGTTGGCAATTCTGCTGAGACGTTCCTATAATAGTACTGGAGCTTGGTAGCTCTTGTATGTCTTATGATGCATCCAGCATTCAAGACCAAAAGCCATCCCAAGTCTCTGTTTTTTTTTTTTTTTTTGTGACTTTGTCATTTCCACGGCACTACACCTTTCTCATGCATATTTTTGGAGCTTGTGGAAATATTGTGCTTTTATTAAGCTTCTAGTTTCGAAGTTTGACTTAAGTCTTTTGATGTCCTTTTGCTTTGTCTATAAAAGACCATCAAGTCTATGTAATAAAGAAGGAGAAAAAGAATGAAATTTGTCTAAGAGCAATTACCTTGAAGAGAGCATACCTTTTGAAAATCTAGAAGAGTTTTCACTCCTTCCTTGAAGAGTTAGAGCGTTTCCAAAGCCTGTATCCTTGAAGAGTTGTAGCCACCAATCTAGAAGAATTGGTGTTATTTCATCTTTTTTGGAAGCCTAAAGAGCAACCATTAAAGTTCTATTTTGATCCTCTTGAACTTTGGCTTTGGAATTACTATTTCCAATTTGTATTAATCACTCTTCCGGTCCTACCATTTGAAATAGTTGAAGTTGGATTACATCATTTGGTATCATAGCTGTTAGGAGAGAACAATGCCCCAAGACAAGCTAGATGTCGAGGTGGTAGAACCATTCCCTTGAACGAACGAAGTATACATGCTTGCTAAAAATTTACAACAGTGTATGCAACAACAGATTGATGATTTAACTCGAGAAGTTCAGCGTCTGTGGGTTGAAGCGAACAATCCTCCACCCGATGCCATAGCTAACGAATACAATGGCGATTCTTCTTCTTCTTCAGAAAGTGTACAATCTTGCCCTCGAAGAAGGAATGCTCCATATCGGGCACAAATAGTTCGAGAACCAGATAGGAAAAGGAATCAAGGAGACATTCAGAATTTTCAGGTATTGATTCTGCTGATGAAATTGTTGATTGGTTAACACTTGTGAATAAAGTTTTTGAGTATAGGAATGTCCCAGAAGATCGCCATGTCGGCATTATCACTATGTGCCTTCGAGGCAAAGCCATAGCCTAGTGGAGACGTGAGAAGCAAACTCGCCAATCTGTTGGCAAGTCTCCAATCACCTCTTGGAGGAAAATGGAAGACAAAATTCGAAAGTATTTTCTTCCCAAAGGTTACAAGAGAGCTTTACCAAAGGTACCAAAACTTGAGGCAAGGTACACGAACGTAGATGAATACACCAATGAGTTCAATGAGTTGGTGATTCGCAACAACGTTCAAGACTCAGAAGAGATGCTTGTGAACAAGTACTTGAATGGTCTCCAACTTCATATCCAAGATGCTTTAGAAGTTCTTGATATTTGGGACATAGGAGACGCACATCAAAGGGCTCTCAAAGTGGAACATTCTCATTCTAGGAGGCAGCAACCCCCTACCTTGCCAAACCGAGCAACCAGGAGTACAATCGGCCCCACCAAAGTTGCTGAAGCTATAGCAAAACCATTTAATACAAGCAAGCCTTCAACTCAGCCTAACATTTTCAAACAACAAGTTACAATCGGTCAAAGCTCTACAATTGGCATACGTTGTTATTCCTGTGGAGAGATGGCTCATCGTGCTAACAATTGTCGAAGTAATAAGAACCGATCAGTTGGCAAAGCTTTCCTTATGGAAGATGACCCTGCTGAATATATGGAAGAACCACTTGAGGAGGAAGTCAAGGCTCAGGAAGTTGCCGGGAAGATGAGCACTTAATCCATGGTGATTTTGGTGAACTTCTCATGATAAAAAAATTTCCTCACTCCCAAAGATGACTCCAGAGATAAATGGTTGCGCACCAATATTTTTCACTCAGCCTGCGCCATTTCAGGAAAAGTATGTCAGTTAATTATTGACTCTGGTTGTTGTGAAAATGTGATTTCTGAAGTGGCGGTAAACAAGCTAAAACTGAAATTGAAAGAGCACCCTACACCTTACAAAATGTCTTGGCTAAAGAAAGATACCGAGGTAATTGTTTCCAATTGTTGCCTTGTCAATTTTTCCATTGGTTCTATCTATTTTGATAAGATATGGTGCGGTGTTCTACCAATGGATGCTAGTCATATTATCTTTGGCCGACCTTAGCAGTTTGACAGAAGGACTACTCATGATGGCTTTCGCAATACTTATTCTTTTGTTTATAGGGGGAAGAAAATTACTTTGGCACCTAGCAGGGAGCCTTCTAAGACTCCTCTAAATGAAAAATCTTTATCCCTAATTTGTTCACAATGAAAGACCTAAGGCTGTATTTGAAATAGGAGATAAGAGGGGTTATCCCCTGGATATCCCTTCTTATCCCCAAAAGCTATAACTATAGGGGATATCTCTGAAAAAGTTTAACTAAAGAAGATAACACATGTTTAACCATAAGTTATCCCCTGAACTTATTCCCTAGGGAACTCAGAATAGCTAATTATCCTCCAGCTATCCTTGAGGGCATATTTATCAATAAAAAAATTGCTTTTGCCCTAAAATTTCTTCGTATCCTTTCGTTCTTCCTCCCGTCCGAGTGGCCATCATCCCGAAGCACAAGCCAACCAAAAACCCAATGGCCTCCTCCGATTCCAAGCACGACTCCGCTGCCGGTGCCGAATCGGAGTCCAACAGTGGCGCATTGTCGTCGATCCCTCCGGCGGTGCCGGAGCGACGAAAGGTGGCCCTGGTCACTGACCAGGATGGGTCGTATGACGGAATTCCTTCTGGGCAAAGGCTACGAAGTGCACGGTCTAATCCGACGCTCCTCCAACTTCAATACTGCCCGGCTCGACGACATCTACGTCGACCCCCACAACTCCTCTAAGGCCCGCATGAAGCTCCACTACCGACCTCTTCGACGCCTCCTCCCTCAGCCGCTGGGTCAACTCCCTCCTCCCCGACGAGGTCTATAACCTCGCCGCCCAGTCCCACATCACCGTCTCCTTCGAGATCCCCGACTACACCGCCGATGTCATCACCATCGGCTCCCTCTGCCTCCTCGAGGCCATCCGCTCCTCCACCTCCTTCGGCAAGCCCATCCGCTACTACCAGGCCGGCTCCTCCGAGATGTTCGGCTCCACCCACACCCCAAGTCCGAGTCCTCACCCTTCCACCCCCGCTCCCAAACGCCGCTGCCAAGGTCACTGCCCACTGGTACATCGTCAACTACCGCGAGGCCTCTGATCTCTTCGCCTGCAATGGCATCCTCTTCAACCATGAGAGCCTCGCCACGGGGGGAACTTCGTCACATGCAAGATCACCCGCGCCATCGGCCGGATCCGCGTTGGCCTACAGACCAAGCTTTTCCTTGGAATTTGTCAGCCACCCACGATTGGGGCTTTGCCGAGGACTACATCAGGCCATGTGGCTCATGTCTCTTTGCTGAGGATTTTTTTTTCCATTTTTTTCCATTTGATCTGGACCATTTGATCTGAAATCAAACAATCCAAATTAATTATTGTATTAAAAATTGTAAGGATAGTTTAGAAATTAAATCAATTTTTTTGAGGGATATCCTTTACTATCCCTCCAATCAAATACAATCAGAGGGGATAAGAAAAAGTTATCCTTTGGATTCAGATTTTTGCATTTGATACATTCAAAGGGATATCCCTAAGGATATCCCTTGAAAAAACTCTATCATGTACACTTATCAAGGGAAAGAGTTTTTTCTATCAAACACTACCTAAAGGGTGCCATGAAAGGAGTTCATATTGTGTATGTTTTACTTAACAAAACCAGCATGGACAATGAAATCATACCTCCCATATCCCATCAAGTTCAACTTCTTTTGGAAAAGTTCAAGGATGTGTTTCCATCAGACTTACCACCTGGTCTTCCTCCTATGAGAAAAATTCAGCATGAAATTAACTTGATGCCTGGTACTCCACTACCTAATATGGCTCATTATCGGATGAGTCTGACTAAATGTGAAGAACTGCAACAAGAAGTTACGGAACTCTTGAATAAAGGTTTTATAAGAGAAAGTCTAAGTCCATGTGTTGTTCCAGCCCTCTTGGTGCCTAAGAAAAATGGCACTTAGAGAATGTGTATTGATAGTAGGGTAATTAATAAGATCACTTTCAAGTACCGGTTCCCTATCCCTTGTCTTGATGATCTCTTGGATCAACTTTCTAGTGCAACCATCTTCTCAAAGCTAGACTTAAAGAGTGGATATCATCAAATCAGAGTCAAGTCCGGAATGGAAAGACGGACTGTTTGAGTGGCTAGTCATGCCATTCGGATTGTCTAATGCACCATCCACATTCATGAGATTCATGACTCAAGTTTTGAAGTAATTTCTTAAAAGTTTGTTGTAGTTTATTTTGATGATATTTTAATTTTTAGCAAGTCTACTAATGAACATTTGCAGCACCTTCAAGAAGTGTTATGTGTATTATGGCAAGAACATTTGTATGCAGCCCTTGACAAATGCTACTTTATGGTGCCACAAATCTTATTCTTGGGATTTTATATCTCAAAAGAAGGAATCTCAGTTGATGATGCTAAGATTAAGGTGATCCAAGAATGGCTGACTCCAACAAATGTGCATGAAGTTTGAAGCTTTCATGGCCTAGCTTCTTTCTACCGGCAATTCATTGCGCATTTTAGCACCATTGCAGCCCCACTCACCTCTTGTATGAAGAAAGGAGTTTTTGAGTGGACAGGAATAGCCCAATAAAGTTTTGAACATCTTAAACAAAAGTTGAGCACAGCCCCTGTTCTTGCATTACCTAACTTTGATCTGTCTTTGAGGTGCATTGTGATGCATCCGGAACCAGCATAGGAGGAGTTAAAGTCAAGGAGGGTGACCCATTGCCTTCTTTAGTAAAAAATTAAATGGTGCAAAACTTCATTACAGCACTTATGATTTGGAGTTTTACGCATTATTTCACACACTTGAGCATTGGAGGCAATATCTTATCCATAGAGAGTTTATTTTGTACACTGACCATGAAGCTTTTAAGTACATTTAGGTCAGCAAGCTCAATTCAGGCGTGCAAAATGGGCTGAATATCTCCAAGAATTTACATTCAACATCAAACACAAATCTGGAGATCAAAATCAGGTTGCTGATGCTCTTAGCCGAAAGAAGAGCTTGCTTCATACCATGCGCTCAATTGTCCTTGGATTTGACTCTTTTCAAGAGTTGTATCAAGAAGACCCTTACTTCTCAATGATATTTCAGATGCACAAGACAAGAAGCATACTGAATTTACTTTATGTGATGGCTTTCTTTTTAAAGGAAATCGTCTCTGTGTGCCGAATTGTTCTCTTCGACAAAGGGTGATTGATGAAATTCACCACAATGGACATTTTGGGCATGATAAGACTATGCAACTTGTTTCAGCAAAATATTTTTGGCCTCATCTGAAACGTGATGTACATCGTCATGTGATGAGTTGTCAAAATTGCCAAGAAGGAAAGGGACAAGCTACCAATGCTGGTCTTTATTTGCCATTGCAGATACCATAAGCCCCTTGGGAAGATATTTCTATGGACTTTGTCATTGGACTCCCGCGCACATTGAGAGGTATGGATTCAATCTTTGTGGTTGTTGATAGGTTTTCAAAAGTGACACATTTTATTCCTTGCCAAAAGACTATGGATGTCTCACGCATTGCTGAATTATTCTTCAAAGAAGTATACAAGTTGCATGGCCTTCCTAAGACCATTACTTCTGATCGGGACACCAAGTTTCTCAGCCACTTCTGGAGACAATTATGGAAGAGTATTGGTACTAAATTACAATATAGTACAATGTTTCACCCTCAAACGGATGGATAAACTGAAGTTGTCAATCGATCATTGAAAAATTTGTTGAGAACTTTGATTAATGATAAGCTCCGCTCTTGGGAGTCACAACTGTCACTTGGAGAATTTGCATACAACTGTTCAGTGAATCGTACCACTGGATACAACCCTTTTAAGATTGTGTATAGGTGTCAACCAAAGAATGCTCTTGATCTAGCACCTATCCCCTTTGCTGAAAAGTCAATTAATAAGGTAAATGATATTGTTTCTCAAATGAAAGTAGTTCATGAAGATGTCTGCCAACGGCTGGAGAGTAAAGCTGAATCCTATAAAAAGAATGCTGATAAGTGGCAACATGAAGCCATTTTTGAACCTGGAGATTTTGTTTGGGCTTATTTACTAGCGGAACGCCATCCCATTGGAACCTACAGGCTACAAAAACTTAGTAATCGAAAGCTTAGACCCCTTGAAGTACTTGAGCGCATCAATCCTAATGAATATCGATTAAAGCTTCCTTCCCACATGAAGATACATGATGTGTTCAATGTCCGGCATTTAACACCTTATATTGGCAATTCTTCCAATAATGGTGAATCGAATTTAGGGACGAATTCTTCTAAAGAAGGGGGGAATGATGCAGCCAGCATTCAAGAGGGATGATGCAGCCAGCATTCAAGACCAAGAGCCATCCCAAGTCTCTGGGGTTTTTTTTTTTTTACTTTGTCATTTCCATGGCACTACACCTTTCCCATGCATATTTTTGGAACAGTCACAAGCATTGGAAATATTGTGCTTTTATTAAGCTTCTAGTTTCTAAGTTTAACTTAAGTCTTTGGTGTCCTTTTGCTTTGTGTATAAAAGACTATCAAGTCTTTTGGTATCCTTTTGCATTTGATATGATCAATGGGATAGCCAAGGGATATCCCTAGAGATAGCCAGGGGACAAACTCTATCCCGTACACTTATCCATGAATAATATTTTTTTTTATCAAACGCTACCTAAGGGATAGCTGGGAATAAAGTTAACCAAAGGGATAATCCATGGTTAACCATGGGATATCCCCTTAATTTATTCCCTAGAAAATGCAGAAATAGTTGGTTATCCCTCCAAATAAGAGTAAAAAAAGTTATCCTATGGATTACCTTTTTGCATTTGATATGATCAATGGGATAACCAAGGAATATCCCTAGAGATCGCCAGGAGACAAACTCTATCTCGTACACTTATCCATGGATAATATTTTCCTATAATACACTACCTAAAAGAGGAATGGAGGTTTGAGTTAGGATATTATTAGAGGAATCAATAAAGCCAAATTTAAAATTTAAGTTTAATAATATAAAATTACATTTTTCAACCAATTTTTCTCTAATTTACGAATAAGCTATTAATCTTTTATGCGATGAATCCAATACAAATATTTTATCTTCTCCTTAATTCTTAATTAAAAAATAATTTGAAACTTAAATTCAAATTAGATAAAATTTAAAATATATATCTACAAATCAGCTATTAATTTCTTTTATTCAATGGATCTAATACAAATATTGAATTTATCTTATTTTCAATTTTTTAATTGAAAAATAAAAATTTTAAATTTAAATCTAATAATATCAAATTAAAAAACTATATAAGTCTACAATTTTTATTTATTTTATTAATCAAATCAGTGCACGGCGCATTACATAGGCATATATACTTAGTTTAGAATAAACTTGAAAAGGTTTTTCTTTTGTTGCTTCTTGTCCAACTGTATATATTTCTTTCCACTCATTAATTTTAATTCTAATGTTTGTTGCCCACCTGGGGTTTTTTTTTTTTTTTTTGACAAAGATAAAGCGTCAAGAGGAATCTCGCACTCTTCGGAATAGAATATTAGAATTTTTCCTTTCTTTTTTGATATTTATATTGACTGGAATTTTTTATTCCATTTATAATGAAAACAGTTATTGGTCACCACAACCGGAGGCATCCATTGACGTTGATAATCCATCAACCCAGATTAAAAATTTAGAGTTTTCTATAAAAATAAATTTAACCAACATTCGGTTGGGTTTAAATTCAAAATTAGACCTGAAATCTTTTGATGGCAAGTTGCTACAAAATTTTTTTACTTGAATTTTTCCAGTTAAAAAAGTTAATTTAAGCTTTATAGAAACAGCAAGATGAAAAATTATCGGTTGTCACAGGGAGCGGGGGCATAGCTCCCCCAGTACAAAATGGAAATTAATCTTGAAACAATAAAGCTATATATATATATATATCTTTTGCCCGACTCATTAAATTATTGATTTGAAAATTTTAAACAAATTTTGGTATGATCATTTTTATATTTCGTAAAAAATATAAATAAAACAATTCTAATCCAAAAGCTCTCTTTGATGGGAGCTTTCCGAGCTCACGCCATGTAACTGATATATGATTATAAAAAATCAACCAAATATTTAAGCTTTAAAAGTATTTTATAATATTAAATATAAATTTTCAAAATTATTTTAAAAAAACATATATTTCATTTTATTTCATAAAATAATAACAATTTATAAAATTACTCTATAAAAAATTCAAAATTTTAAAACTTTTTATCTTATTTTTATTTTTAATTTAAATCAAATCAGCACTAAAAAATCTAAAATTAAAAATTTTATATTATTTTTTAAAAATTGAATAATACTATTTTATTTAACAATAGATCAATCTATAAAATTACTTAATAAAAATAATTTAGGATTTAAAACTTTTTATTTTATTTTGAAATTTAAATCAAATCAATGCCGAAAAATAAAATTTTAAATTATTTCTCTTCAAGTTTTCTTTTTAATTTTTAAAATTTAAATCAAAATAGTATCCTTATGACTATAAAAAGTATATATTTCATGCAGAGGTGTGGGCTCGGTGTCAGATGAGCAAAGCCCGGCATTGTAGGGTCCACATGGCAGGTTATGTCTAGGGATGGCAACGCCCGAGGCGGTATCTCCGTTAGAAAAAAAAAGTGTTTCCATTCCCTGCTTCGTTAAGTCGTTATAGTTAACGAAGTGAGGATGAGGATACCCGATCGAATAAATGGGTACCAGTGGGTACCCATTTGTCCATTTATAAAAAAATAAAATTATTGTATTAAATTTATAATTTATTAAAAAATAAAAAATATTTTTTTAGGATAAGATGAAGACTAATGGAGATCAACCAAATGATATTGATACATATAAGAGATTCTTCGATTTCTGAAATGGTTTGATTTAGGCCTTTAAAAATGCATATTATCTTTAACACAGTAACAAACCATGTAGAAAATAAAGATTTCCAATGCAACAACCATTAAAAAAAAGAATACATTCAAATTTTAAAACAAAAAATAAAAAGATATCTTTCTTAAAAATAAAGAAAAAAAATGAGCATATTAGAGAAAGAAATAGGTGTTGGATGACATCAATGAGGGAGCAATTGGTGAAGATAGATATGAAGCTAGGTTCTTGTCTGGCTTTGATATTCAGAACTTCAGATCGGTTGCGTGAAAGAAGGAAGAGAAAGAGACGGCTGCATGAAACAAGAAAGAGCAAGAGCAAAAGTCAGAAAGAATAAATTCAAACATATTTTACTATATATATATATTTATTTTTATTTTAAAATTTTAATATATATATATATATATATATATATATATATATATATATAAAATTTAAATATATATATTAAAGCTAATGGGGATAGGAATGGGATCCGTACCGTTTACTTGTTAACGAAAAATCTTCATTACCCATTAAGCCGTTTAGATAGAAAATTTTTTGATCCGTTAAAAATGATACGATTGAATAAATGATCAAATAAAAAAAATCACCATCCCTAATTGTACTTGTGCCAAGCTATCCCCTGAGGTCCATGAGCTATGCTGGCATGGCTTGTGGCCCACATATGAGCGTGGCTTGTTAGGCACGTCAAGCCAAGCATGTCAAGCCTAACACGTCCGACCCATTAAGCCAACTCTTGTAAGGCCTTTTGGGCCTACACGCTAGGCACGACATACCTAGGCTTAGCAACTATTTTTTAAAATAATCCCAAAAAGGCAGAAACGGCCAATTTGGATGATATTTTGTTTAATTTCTAAAATATTCCTTTTAAACTGCTATAAACATCAAAGGTATTTTAAATTTTTTTGTTAAGAAAACATATATATCCTTTCTAATGGACAACGTTCATAAATAACTAATTTTTAAGATTATTTGGATCATTTGGAAGCCCTTTAATATCTAAAAATATGTTCCAATTCTTCTTCCTTATCCCATGCTAACTACAAAATATCTAAAGCTCTCTTTAACCCTTCTTATTTTCCTACAAACCCTCCTAATTTTCTAGATTGTTTTAATTTCTTTTTTATTTTTAGTTAGTTATCATGATCCCTCTAGTTTTTATTTTGTTCTCTATCCTTTGCAATAGATAATGCATCATGCTGATAGTTATTGCCCACCTCATGACTAAGAGTTTGAGTTTAATGTCACTATGATGGAATATAGGGCACGCTAGTCAGATTAAACCCAATATCCCTAAGCTCACTACTGTCATTACTGCCACATCAACCATCAGGTTTGGCCATTTAGGGTTAAACCCAAGACCTTTGGAGCCTGGATGCACTTTGACATTAAGAAAATCACTGGTAAGGGACTTCATATAGTTTGCAATGTCTGTAGAAAAAATTATAATTGTGATATTTTTGAAGGAAATCGGTCATCTAGTTTGGGCAATGTTAGAGATAAGAGAAGATAAAGATTGAATACTTTTCTTCGAATGACTAGAAAATAAAGAAAAGAATTGAATAAAAGAATAATAAGATAATATAACTATAATAACAATATACCCATGTATAAACAAAATTATATATAATTTATTTTATTTAAATAATATTAAAAATAGATATGGTAGGCCATGTTAGCATGGTGCACTATAGGTGCCATGTTGGACCAGCATGGCATGTCAATCCGTTTGACATCTTTAATTTTATATTATATTATAAAATAATATATTAATATATAAAATTATATTCATAAAAAAATTAATATATATTAAGTTTATATTTTTTAATTTAAATCAATCCAGCATTCATGTATCATCTCATTAATCTTATTAAAGAGCGTGCCAGATCCGTCAGGATAATCAGAGGGGTATTCAGCAGAAGGGAGCTACCTGGGCCTACCCAGCTCACCAGATATGGTTGTCTAGGAATCTCTTTATTTTTACTGATGAGATAGTACCTTTTCACATAATTTTAAGGAAAGCGGTCTTTTTATCAGCAGAATATATATTCCATGATACATCCCACGATTCTAACATACCTGGCCTCCGAGGCTCTCCTGCTATCTCGGCAGCGCACCGTCATACGGCTTTATTTCTTGGAAACCCCTGGGGTTTTATCAAAATTAACTTTGATGGTAGTGTCAGAGGCAGATTTACATAATCAGCTTTTGTTATCCGAGGGTCAGACGGAGCCATGTTGGTAGCGGATGAATTCGGCCTTCTAGACTCATCTATTCCTTTGGCCGAGCTTTATGCAACATGGGTAGGATCATATTCTTGGAGCTCGCAATCTCATCATTGAGGAGGATTCACTTTATGTCATTCGATGGATCAGACAGGATTCGTGCGATCACTCACTAACCAACCCTTGATTCAAGACATTTGGTGTATCCTCCAAGATGTACACATGGTCTAGATTCGAGATGTATATCAAGAGCCAACTCCACGATTGATTGGATTGCAGCTTAAGTAGCCCATCACTTCGAATTTTGGATTTGAAAGCAAAGAAACATATGCCCTAGTATACTTCAGTAAATTTTATTTTTTGACTTCCCAGACTTGATTCACAATAGAATAATGTGACCATTCGCTTGTTTCAAAAAAAAACAAAAACAAAAACAAAAAAAAAAAAAAAAGAAGAAGAAGAAGCGCGCGCATAAAGAGAGAGGAAAACACTTTGTACACCAGCCCCGGTGCAGCAACGATGACGTGGGCTGCACCGCGTCTTCCTATTGGTCCACGTGGATCCGACGTGGATGACATGACAGGCGGTATGGCTGGGCTTTGACGTAACGTTCTGAACGTGACGGACATTTATTGCTGTTCGCTTTTTTTTAAAATTTTCGTGCGGACGAAAATGCCCTTTCGCTCCTTCATGGCGCCATTTTACGTTTTATGGCATCTGTGCAAGAAAGAACTCTGTTTCTTCCAGCTTAGAGGCTGAAAATACTTCAGCTACTGGACTGGAAAACCTTGATACTGGAGTCAGGAGTCTGTGTAAAAAAACTTCTGGAGGAAATGTCAGCCGCAGCACAAAGTAAAACTCTTTCTTCCCACTTCTTTTCTTCCCACTTCTTTATTACATCAACAGTTTTTTTCTGGTTAGAGTTAGTTAATGCGTTTAATGCGCGGGTAACTACCTTAGAACGAAATAGTTATGACACTCTGAGAGTCATAACTGTTTTGTAAATATTTCAGCTTTGAAAAACCTGGCTACTGGAGTCTACTGGAGGCTTCAAATATAAAAGTTTATCCAATGAGATTTTCCTTGCCAAAACCTCTCTCTGAATCGGCCAGGTGTGTAAGAATAATCCTTCGCGACACCCTAGTTGAAATCCCACGACACCCTAGCTCTAACGAGACGACACCCGTTCTTTAACATGACCACATAGAGAGAACTCGGCGACACCCTAATTGAATTCGGCAGAAAATCAATCGCGACACCCCTGTTGAAATCCCACGACACCCTAGCTCTAACGAGACGACACCCGTTCTTTAACATGACCCCACATAGAGAGAACCCGGCGACACCCTACTTCGAATTCGCCGTTAATCCTTCGCGACACCCTAGTTGAAATCCCACGACACCCTAGCTCTAACGACGACACCCGTTCTTTAACATGACCACATAGAGAGAACCGGCGACACCCTAATTGAATTCGGCAGAAAATCAATCGCGACACCCCTGTTGAAATCCCACGACACCCTAGCTCTAACGAGACGACACCCGTGATTGAACAAGAGACCACGGAGATAATCCCCGCGACACCCTAGTTCGAATTCGGCCGTTAATCCTTCGCGACACCCCAGACGAAATCCCACGACACCCTAGCTTTAGGGCGACGACACCCGTCTCATAAATGTGCACATAGAGAGAACCGGCGACACCCTAATTGAATTCGGCAGAAAATCAATCGCGACACCCCTGTTGAAATCTCACGACACCCTAGCTCTAACGAGACGACACCCGTGATTGAACAAGAGACCACGGAGATAATCCCCGCGACACCCTAGTTCGAAGTCGGCCGTTAGTCCTTCGCGACACCCCAGACGAAATCCCACGACACCCTAGCTTTAGGGCGACGACACCCCAGTTGAAAATTGACGACACCCAACTGATCACGGCGGCGAGAAGGCCCGCGACAACCAAGTTACTAAAATTTAATTTTATTTATAAAAAAAAAATACATTAGCCCTTACTGGGGCTTATCTCCTTCAGTCGCTGCGCCGGCGATGTGATGCTGGAGGGACGCTACTTTCCCTCCAGGTGGCTATTGGCCCGACGCAGGACCTCTATCTCTTTTGTTGTAACGGCCAGGTATTTCTCGGCCGTCTTGATGAGTCGCTCGCTGCTTGCGAGCGACTCAGCATAAACCACTGCGTCGATGGTGACGGTTGGGGGTCGCCTGCCATGGCTGCCAGTAGATCTTACCTCGCCTCTGGAAGCCATCTTGTGGTCAGTTCAAGCTGGAAAGGTGAGTAACGATGGCATTCCCCCATCCTTATTTAAGGTTCCCCTGGCGGGTGTTTCGATTGCCATGCGCCACCATCTCAGTGGTTGTTCACAGGAATCGAATCGGTGCGCCACCACGCCCCGCCCTCCACGTTGAGTTTCGAGGGATGGGGAACAGAACAGTTTCGGGAAGCAAACAGTCGAAGTTTAACGTCGTCCCAAGAGAAAATTCACGACACCCAAGGATGATTTGGATTTCGGCCGAAACTCCTTCGCGACACCCCACTTGAAAGCTCACGACACCCTCGCTTTAAGGCGACGACACCCGTGCGTCGAACTGATCACAGGGAGAACCCCCGAGACACCCCTTCTCGAATTCGGCCGAAACTCCCTCGTGACACCCCAGTTGTAAACTCACGACACCCTAGCTTTAAGGGGACGACACCCATGCATTAACAGTGAACCCACGGGTGTCGTCGCCATAAAGCTAGGGTGTCGTGAGTTTACAACTGTGGTGTCACGAGGGAGTTTCGGCCGAATTCGAGAAGGGGTGTCGCGGGGGTTCTCTCTGTGATCAGTTCGACGCACGGGTGTCGTCGCCTTAAAGCTAGGGTGTCGTGAGCTTTCAACAGGGTGTCGCGAAGGAGTTTCGGCCGAAATCCAACTCATCCCTGGGATGTCTCGGGGATTCTCCCGTGTCAGTTCGGCACGGGTGTCGTCGCATTGCGAGGGTGTCGTGAGCTTTCAAGTGGGGTGTCGCGAAGGAGTTTCGGCCGAAATCCAAATCATCCTTGGGTGTCGTGAATTTTCTCTTGGGACGACGTTAAACTTAAGACTGTTTGCTTCCCGAAACTGTTCTGTTCCCCATCCCTCGAAACTCAACGTGGAGGGCGGGGCGTGGTGGCGCACCGATTCGATTCCTGTGAACAACCACTGAGATGGTGGCGCATGGCAATCGAAACACCCGCCAGGGGAACCTTAAATAAGGATGGGGGAATGCCATCGTTACTCACCTTTCCAGCTTGAACTGACCACAAGATGGCTTCCAGAGGCGAGGTGAGATCTACTGGCAGCCGACGCCCAACCGTCACCATCGACGCGTGGTTTATGCTGAGTCGCACGCTATCATCGAGGAACTCAGGCTGGCGCTCGAGGAATACCAGGAGGTTTCAACAAAAGAGATAGAGGTCCTGCGTCGGGCCAATAGCCACCTGGAGGGGAAAGTAGCGTCCCTCCATCGCCAGATCGAGGACGCAGCGACCGAAGGAGAGAAGCCCCAGTGAGGGCTAATGTAATTTTTTTTTTATAAATAAAATTAAATTTTAGTAACTTGGTTGTCGCGGGCCTTCTCGCCGCCGTGATCAGTTGGGTGTCGTCAATTTTCAACTGGGGTGTCGTCTAGGGTGTCCCTAATTAGGGTGTCGTGATTAGGCTAGGGTGTCGTGAAGGACTAAGGCTGGGAAGGGTGTCGCAATTCTCTGGGTCTCTTGTTCAATCACGGGTGTCGTCTCGTTAGAGCTAGGGTGTCGTGAGATTTCAACAGGGGTGTCGCGATTGATTTTCTGCCGAATTCATTAGGGTGTCGCCGGGTTCTCTCTATGTGCACATTTATAAGACGGGTGTCGTCGCCCTAAAGCTAGGGTGTCGTGGGATTTCGTCTGGGGTGTCGCGAAGGACTTTCGAACTAGGGTGTCAGTAGATTTCCTGGGGTGTCCGTAAGTAGCTGATGAATTGCTCAGTAGATTTCAACTGGGGTGTCAGGAGTAGCTGTTCATGAATGCGTGCTTATATTTCACAGTTGATGCTGAAATGTAGATCGGAAAGAAGAAGATAACACTCCCGGCCGTGCAGCTTCACCCGTCGTTCCAAATGCAGTGGATGATATTGTAGTTCCTCAAACTGGGATGGAATTCAATTCAGCCGATGATGTATATACGTTCTACAATGGATACGCGAAACGAGTTGGCTTTGGAATCACAACAGTGTGTAGCAGGGCCAACAACAAAAAACAACTTTGCTTCAAGCACCTGGCGTGTTGGAGGCAAGGAAAATCCAGAAAATCAGAGAAGAGTATGAATCATAGGGATACTGGGAAAGTTGGTTGTATGGCATCCATAAAAGCAAGACTGAATGCTACAAGTGGTAAGTGGATTTTGGATGAGGTTTCTCTAGAACATAACCATGGGCTCTCCATAACATCAGCTGGTTATCTACGGTCGCATAGGAGGATCAGCACACCAGAGAAGGCAGAGATCAGCAATTTACATGCCGTGAATGTTCCGACGACTCAGATATACTCTGCCATAGCAAGGAGAAAAGGGGGGAGGACAATTGGATTTCACCGAGAAGGATGCTCGTAACTTCATTAGTCGCGAACGTCAGTCTAAGCTGAAAGAAGGAGATGCTCAGTCGATGGTAATTCATTTTGCCGAAATGCAACTCAAAAATCCCAATTTCTTCTACTCCTTAGACCTCAATGATAATGGTCATCTGAGGTCTGTCTTCTGGATTCATCCAAGGTCAAGATTGGCATGCACATACTTCGGTGATGTTCTAAGCTTTGACTCAACTTACTTGACAAACAGATATCAAATGCCTTTTTGTCCATTTGTTGGGGTGAACCATCATGGACAGTCAACCTTGCTTGGATGCGCATTGTTGTCTGATGAGAGTACTGAGACATATAAATGGGTTTTTAAGACTTGGCTGGATGCAAATGGTGGTCAAGCACCTATTGCCATGATTACTGATCAAGATAAGGCAATCGAGGCTGCTGTCAAAGAAGTTTTTCCTAATACCCGACATCGATTTTGTCTTTGGCATATATTGAAGAAGATACCGGAAAAGATTGGCCACATTTGCACGGCAAATCCCAAGTTTATGGTTGATTTCGATGAGGCAATATATGATTCATTGACCATAAATTCATTCGAGGAAAGGTGGGCACATGTTATGGAGAAATATAAAGAATGCAAGTCTATAGATTGGTTCAATGTCCTATACGAATGTCGGGAAAAATGGGTTCCCAGTTTACCTCAAGGATACATTCTTCGCAGGTTTGTATGTCAATGGTGGCTTTGGTTCATGATTCATTTAAACGTTTTTTTTTTTTAATTTTTGGTTGACAAAATGTTTAACAGGGATGTCATCTTCACAAAGGAGCGAGGGCATTAATCACTTCTTCGATGGGTTTATAAATTCGAAGACAACATTAACGGAGTTTATAAGTAAGTACGAAGATGCCTTGGAAAAACGATACGAGGCCGAAAATGAGGAAGATAATAGGACTTTGCAAACGATAGCTTTCCTAAAGACATCATCACCTTTTGAGAGACAAGCTGCAGGAAGGTATACACGGAGCATTTTCAAAAAATTCCAGAATGAGATCCTTGAAATGGCTGCATCAAATACAAAATTGATCAACGAAGCTGGCAACACGTGTATATATTCCGTCAAGTCGTATGAAAGGATTGAAGTCGATGGAATTGGCAAGGAGATGATCAAAGATTATATCGTGTCATACGATAGAAATATTGAGGATGTCCAATGCCAGTGCCGATCCTTTCAGTTCAAGGGGTACCAGTGTAGGCATGCCCTGTTGGTTCTTCATCAAAATGACGTATTTCGTTTACCAGATAAATACTTCTTGAAGAGATGGTGCAAGGACATGAAATACCAATTCGACGAATTCGACTGCAATACTGAGGGTTATGATAAAAGCACACGAAACTCACGGTACGCAGTGACAATTTTTTAATTGAAATGTCTTAATATTTGTGATCGTTAATATTCTGTTTATGATTGTAGATATAGTTTGCTGTCTCATCGGATGACGAAGCTCGCAGAGATAGCCTCCATGTCTGAAGATGCATTTAATGTAGTGATGGATGGTCTACCGCCTCTATTCAAAACTGCCGTGGATGCCAACTGCGCAGCTAAACCACGTTCAGAGCTGGTAATTCAAGATCCTGAACAAATTAGGACGAAAGGTCGCCCGAGAGAGAACAGATTAAAGAGTGCAGTCGAGAAGAAGGCAAAAAGATCAAGGAAAAATCAGGCCAAGGAAAGAGCTGCTTCAAGTAGCAGGCAGACTTGTTTGCAGTCTATTAATACTGAAGAGGACCTGGAGATAATTGTTCCGCCGTCAGAAACTTTAATGGATGAATTTGATGCTTATGTATTGAGTCAACTTACACAAGATCATATATAAAACACGAGTGTCGTAACTTTTGAATTATGGTTGCTTGGTCGTAAATGAATTGCTCGCGAACGAGACATCCTAGTTCTGGAAACGACATCCAAGCCTTGCACACCCGAAGGACGGAAACATACGAGACATCCTAGTTCTGCAAACGACACCCTAGTCTTGCGCGGCGACACCCGAATGACGGAAACATACGAGACATCCTAGTTCGGCAAACGACACCCTAGTCTTGCACACCGAAGACGGAAACATACGAGACATCCTAGTTCTGGCAAACGACACTTGCGCGGCGACACCCGAAGGACGGAAACATACGAGACATCCTAGTTCTGAAACGACACCCAAGCCTTGCGCGGCGACACGGAAACATACGAGACATCCTAGAGACACCCGAAGACGGAAACATACGAGACATCCTAGTTCTGGAAAACGACACCCAAGCCTTGCGCGGCGACACCCGAAGGACGGAAACATACGAGACATCCTAGTTCTTTTGCGCGGCGACACCCGAATCGCGATATCCCTAGTTCGACACCCTAACACCCGACGGAAACATACGAGACATCCTAGTTCTTTGCGCGGCGACACCCGAAGGACGGAAACATACGAGACATCCTAGTTCTGGCAAACGACACCCAAGCCTTGCGCGGCGACACCCGAAGGACGGAAACATACGAGACATCCTAGTTCTGGCAAACGACACCCAAGCCTTGCGCGGCGACACCCGAAGGACGGAAACATACGAGACATCCTAGTTCTGGCAAACGACACCCAAGCCTTGCGCGGCGACACCCGAAGACGGAAACATACGAGACATCCTAGTTCTGGCAAACGACACCCAAGCTTGCGCGGCGACACCCGAAGACGGAAACATACGAGACATCCTAGTTCTGGCAAACGACACCCAGCTTGCGCGGCGACACCCGAAGACGGAAACATACGAGACATCCTAGTTCTGAAACGACATTGCGCGGCGACACCCGAAGACGGAAACATACGAGACATCCTAGTTCTGCGACACCTTGCGCGGCGACACCCGGAAACATACGAGACATCCTAGCAAACGACGCTTGCGCGGCGACACCCGAAGGACGGAAACATACGAGACATCCTAGTTCTGAAAACGACACCCAAGCCTTGCGCGGCGACACCCGAACGGAAACATACGAGACATCCTAGTTCTGCGACACGCTTGCGCGGCGACACCCGAAGACGGAAACATACGAGACATCCTAGTTCTGAAAACGACACCCAAGCCTTGCGCGGCGACACCCGAAGACGGAAACATACGAGACATCCTAGTTCTGGCAAACGACACCCAAGCTTGCGCGGCGACACCCGAAGACGGAAACATACGAGACATCCTAGTTCTGGCAAACGACACCCCTTGCGCGGCGACACCCGAAGACGGAAACATACGAGACATCCTAGTTCTGAAACGACACCTTGCGCGGCGACACCCGAAGACGGAAACATACGAGACATCCTAGTTCTGGAAAACGACACCCAAGCTTGCGCGGCGACACCCGAAGACGGAAACATACGAGACATCCTAGTTCTGGCAAACGACACCTTGCGCGGCGACACCCGAAGACGGAAACATACATCCTAGAAACGACATTTACGAGACATCCTAGTTCTGGCAAACGACACCCAAGCCTTTCCTAGTTCTGGCGACACCGACACCCGAAGACGGAAACATACATCCTAGTTCTGCGACACCCCTTGCGCGGCGACACCCGAAGGACGGAAACATACGCGATCCTACGTCCCAAACGACACCCAGCTTGCGCGGCGACACCGAAGGACGGAAACATACGAGACATCCTAGTTCTGCGACACCCAAGCCTTGCGCGGCGACACCCGAAGGACGGAAACATACGAGACATCCTAGTTCTGGCAAACGACACCCAAGCCTTGCGCGGCGACACCCGAAGGACGGAAACATACGAGACATCCTAGTTCTGGCAAACGACACCCAAGCTTGCGCGGCGACACCCGAAGACGGAAACATACGAGACATCCTAGTTCTGGCAAACGACACCCAAGCTTGCGCGGCGACACCCGAAGACGGAAACATACGAGACATCCTAGTTCTGGCAAACGACACCGCTTGCGCGGCGACACCCGAAGACGGAAACATACGAGACATCCTAGTTCTGGGACATTGCGCGGCGACACCCGAAGACGGAAACATACGAGACATCCTAGTTCTGAAAACGACACCCAAGCTTGCGCGGCGACACCCGAAGGACGGAAACATACGAGACATCCTAGCAAACGACACCCAGCTTGCGCGGCGACACCCGAAGGACGGAAACATACGAGACATCCTAGTTCTGCACCCAAGCCTTGCGCGGCGACACCCGACGGAAACATTCCTAGTTCTTAACACCCGACGGAAACATACGAGACATCCTAGTTCTCGACACCCAAGCCTTGCGCGGCGACACCCGAAGGACGGAACCATACGAGACATCCTAGTTCTGGCAAACGACACCAAGCCTTGCGCGGCGACACCCGAAGGACGGAGACATCCTAGTTCTGTTGCGCGGCGACACCCGAAGACGGAAACATACGAGACATCCTAGTTCTGGCAAACGACACCTTGCGCGGCGACACCCGAATTACGAGACATCCTAGTTCTGGTCCCTAGCTCTTAGTCTTGCGCGGCGACACCCGAATACGACACATTCCAGGACGCGCGACCCGACAATTTAAGAGCGACGACACCCCAGCTCATGGCAAACGACACCCTAGTTCTTGTCAAACGACACCCTAGTTCTTGTCAAACTACACCAGAAAGGCGGAATCATACGAAGGCAAACATATGAATACAACGAGGACACTCCTGCTCGCAATGATAAAATTTTTAACATTTGCATTAAATATTAATCAGTGTTAATATGAATAAATTACATACAATTTTCATTCAAAGACGAATACAAAAAAATTAAGAACATTTTCGACAATGTCGCTAATCTTTTTGTTCAGGCCCTCTCTCAATATCGTTGCAGCTAAGTGTCGCCGGTAATCTCTGACTTCCTCATCCATGAAATCCAGCTTCATATCAGGATTGTCTCGTCGAGCAAGACATTCCATGTATCTCAGACAGTACAGGCCGCAATCCAGCGATCCGCTCGGTTGGCTTGGGCAATCCGAAATATCTTCCATCGGCCACTCCATCACTTCCTTCTTATCGCAGTAGATATGGAATATGTGGCCTAGAATTGTATGCCATTTCCTTGCATTGGCCTTGTACTTCGGGTTGCGTTTCATTGAATTCAGGTGCATGAACACCTTCCTTTCCATGTCGACAGCAACCAAATGCCAGTGCGAGTTATCAGAGTTTACAATGGTGAAAAGAAACCGGAATTGGGCCTTATCTTCGTCCGATACATTGTCAAATATCGCAGCCCCAGATGATCCAGCAAGTTCATGAGCAGGTGATGAGGAAGTCAGACATAGAGCAGGTACGAAAACTGATGCAATTATGCACTTATGATATCGGTCAGGATGCTCTGCCCAGTTTCGCATCAGAAACTCCTGGCCGCAATCATTATCTGCCAATAAAAGTAAAACGATTAATATAATTCTAAAATCAACAACTTGAACATGTTCCTTGATATACTTACATCATCTATTATCATCTCATTGTTAATGAGATCTTGAAGATTTTTTCTTGTTGCAACTCCATTAAACATATTTGTGTAGACGATCTCGTCGGTTGTTGTCGCTCGCTCAAAAAATTTTGAATAATTATTTGGTCATCTTCGACCGTTGTGTTGGGCTTTGACATGCCCACTGTCTTCACCGACTTTTTAGGTCGGGTTGTCTCATAACATTCGCCGACAGCCGTGGATGCCTTACGCTTCCTCGGCTGTTTTTTAATCCTCCTAACAAGCGACGGCACTCCAATTATTTCTAAGTCCATATTGTCATCCTTTGGCGCAGGGGTGCCAAGTTTATTATCGGATATGGACTCTTCTTTATTTTCATTCCCCTGCTCTGTTTTATCAGCCAATGAATCCCCCTCCAATATGTTCTCCTCTGATTTTGCATTCCCTGTCTCAATTGGAAACTCGGATGAATGGTCCTCCTCCATCTTCTTCTCCTCACTATTTACGTTACCAGGCTCGCGGAGGACCAACTCCAAGGAATGCACCTTCTCTGTTTTCTCGTCCCCCTTGTCCTCCTCGGTTATTGCATAACTTTCCTTTCTGACCAGTGAATTGAGGAGGCTCTCAGCAATGGACAGCCTGTGCCTGACATCTTCGAGTTGATCCTTAACACACTCCAATTCATTCCTCAACTCGGCGCATCCTGCGCAGCTATCCATTGGTTGAGGGGCGCAGGTATCTGTTTGTTGAGGGGGGGACGGTTTTAACTGCTGAGGGAGAAGCCATCGCTCTTCTGGCAATGGTTCAATAGCTCCCTCCATCTGCAACACAAGATGATAACAAATTAATATTAACTGAACATATTGACGCATTAAGTTGAAAAAATGGTCAGAGCAATGGAGCAATGGAGTAGATTACCAAGTCCTGAGGCTGCAAGTCGGCAACCCGAACCGATTGGTTCTTCGTTTGGTGGTCATACCACTTCAACAGCCGGGGCCGTTTATCAGGGTATGCTGGCTCTCGCATTGATGTATGCTCGAGGAACCACGCCTGAACATGATATTTTTTTGGATATTAAATAAAGTAATATTACAAAAAATTTTGTCTCAACACTAATAATTTGTCTCAATAATCCTTACCACCAGTGCTGCCGAGCATCCGAACAAGGTAGGCTGCCTCCTAACTTTTTTGCATTCTTTGAGTGCACCGGCTCCTCGGAACGCAAGCAAGCAGCTATTTCTGGGAGAGCCAGAACAATCAATTCCTTCAGTGCCGAAGCCCAGTCGATGCTACTCAGTTGACTTAAGTCATCCAAGTGCTGGATGAGATACCGTGGACATCTCTGATTAGACTTTGGAGCCAAAAACATGGCCAACATGTATGCGATCCAAAGTCGGACGGTGTCCTCGACATCCTCCTGTACTTTAGATGGTCGGAGTTGAAATATCAACTTCTCCAAACCTGATTGGCGAAGATCTAAACCCTGGCCAAACCGTCTGAACAACCTTCCGTTGAACATTTGGCTGGACGTGTCGATCTTCTTCCCATGAGCTGGAAGTCCCAAAATGAGTGCGACTTCGTCGGCACTGAATAGAACTGGCTTTCCACAAACATGAACTCGTCGCCTCCATTGTGACATCTTATGATGTCTGCTAGCAGTCGCCCGTCGACTGTGAACGTCTGCATGTCGACGAAGGCACCAAATGGGGTCCTTCGAATCAGTTTTGTATGGCGTCTAGAGAACCCCATCCTCCAAACCTTCTGAACGTATACTGCCGGCCTGCAGCTATTCTTAAACAGCTGGGAAGCCTTCACTGGGGGGACTGGAACAATTTTATTGTCAACGAAAACAGGGGGTAAGACAGAAGACATACATGTCATGAAATTTTAAGATAGAATGTCGTAATATTTAATATAGTGATAAACATACCTGAAGGAGCCGCATCCTCAGTCGAACGAAGAACCAGGTCCTTGCATTGTTCCGCCATTTTCTCTGTCTGCTTCTTCTTTGTTCGCGGTCTTCGTGCACAAACGAAAGCACTCATCTCCATGAATGAAGTATTCGGAAGAATGAACTATGGAACAAGTTTAGGAGGGAAAAGAGACCAGTGGCTTCTCGAGCAAGAGAAGAAGGATGGCTTCTTGAGCAAAAGGATGGCTTCTCGAGCAACAGACGATTGAGGGGTTTTTCTAGGGTTTATGCCGACCTAAGAGAAATACGAAAGGACACCCGGATCGCCACGATCACATCAATGAGACCCGCGAACCCATAGGAACTGCCCACGTTTACAAACTTTTCTCGGAAATATGGCATGGCTCAGTTACTAGGGTGTCGTCGAATTAGTACTACGCTGACGTCAAATTCCGCCTTGTTCAAGCATGGGTGTCGTCTCGTTAGAGCTAGGGTGTCGTGAGATCTCAACTGGGGTGTCGCGAATGATTTCTGCCGAATTCAATTAGGGTGTCGCCGGGTTCTCTCTATGTGGACATTTATAAGACGGGTGTCGTCGCCCTAGAGCTAGGGTGTCGTGGATTTCAACTGGGGTGTCGCGAAGATTTTCGCCGAATTCAATTAGGGTGTCGCCGGGTTCTCTCTATGTCATTCATAAGACGGGTGTCGTCGCCCTAGAGCTAGGGTGTCGTGGATTTCAACTGGGGTGTCGCGAATGATTTTCTGCCGAATTCAATTAGGGTGTCGCCGGGTTCTCTCTATGTGGACATTCATAAGACGGGTGTCGTCGCCCTAGAGCTAGGGTGTCGTGGCATTTCAACTGGGGTGTCGCGAATGATTTTCTGCCGAATTCAATTAGGGTGTCGCCGGGTTCTCTCTATGTGGTCATTCATAAGACGGGTGTCGCCCTAGAGCTAGGGTGTCGTGATTTCAACTGGGGTGTCGCGAATGATTTTCTGCCGAATTCAATTAGGGTGTCGCCGGGTTCTCTCTATGTGGACATTCATAAGACGGGTGTCGTCGCCCTAGAGCTAGGATGTCGTGGCATTTCAACTGGGGTGTCGCGAATGATTTTCTGCCGAATTCGAACTAGGGTGTCGCTGGGATTATCTCCGTGGTCTCTTTAAATCACGGGTGTCGTCTCGTTAGAGCTAGGGTGTCGTGAGATCTCAACTGGGGTGTCGCGAATGATTTTCTGCCGAATTCAATTGGGGTGTCGCCGGGTTTCTCTCGTATGTCCGTCCTTCGGGTGTCGCCGCGCAAGGCTAGGGTGTCGTTTGCCAGAACTAGGATGTCTCGTATGTTCCGTCCTTCGGGTGTCGCCGCGCAAGGCTTGGGTGTCGTTTGCCAGAACTAGGATGTCTCGTATGTTCCGTCCTTCGGGTGTCGCCGCGCAAGGCTTGGTGTCGTTTGCCAGAACTAGGATGTCTCGTATGTTTCCGTCCTTCGGGTGTCGCCGCGCAAGGCTTGGGTGTCGTTTCCAGAACTAGGATGTCTCGTATGTTTCCGTCTTCGGGTGTCGCCGCGCAAGACTAGGGTGTCGTTTGCCAGAACTAGGATGTCTCTATGTTTCCGTCCTTCGGGTGTCGCCGCGCAAGGCTTGGGTGTCGTTTGCCAGAACTAGGATGTCTCGTATGTTTCCGTCCTTCGGGTGTCGCCGCGCAAGGCTTGGATGTCGTTTGCCAGAACTAGGATGTCTCGTATGGTTCCGTCCTTCGGGTGTCGCCGCGCAAGGCTTGGGTGTCGTTTGCCAGAACTAGGATGTCTCGTATGTTTCCGTCATTCGGGTGTCGCCGCGCAAGACTAGGGTGTCGTTTTCCAGAACTAGGATGTCTCTATGTTTCCGTCCTTCGGGTGTCGCCGCGCAAGGCTTGGGTGTCGTTTGCCAGAACTAGGATGTCTCGTATGTTTCCGTCTTCGGGTGTCGCCGCGCAAGACTAGGGTGTCGTTTTCCAGAACTAGGATGTCTCTGTTTCCGTCCTTCGGGTGTCGCCGCGCAAGGCTTGGATGTCGTTTGCCAGAACTAGGATGTCTCGTATGTTCCGTCCTTCGGGTGTCGCCGCGCAAGGCTTGGATGTCGTTTGCCAGAACTAGGATGTCTCGTATGTTTCCGTCTTCGGGTGTCGCCGCGCAAGACTAGGGTGTCGTTTTCCAGAACTAGGATGTCTCGTATGTTTCCGTCCTTCGGGTGTCGCCGCGCAAGGCTTGGATGTCGTTTGCCAGAACTAGGATGTCTCGTATGGTTCCGTCCTTCGGGTGTCGCCGCGCAAGGCTTGGATGTCGTTTGCCAGAACTAGGATGTCGCTTGTTTTTGCACAGATGCCATAAAACGTAAAATGGCGCCATGAAGGAGCGAAAGGGCATTTTCGTCCGCACGAAAATTTAAAAAAAAAGCGAACAGCAATAAATGTCCGTCACGTTCAGAACGTTACGTCAAACCCAGGCATGCCGCCTGTCATGTCATCCACGTCGGATCCACGTGGACCAATAGGAAGACGCGGTGCAGCCCACGTCATCGTTGCTGCACCGGGGCCGGTGTACAAAGTGTTTTCCAAAGAGAGAAGTCTGTCCTCTGAGTCCCAGAGTCTTCCCCGCAGTCTCTAACGCTTCCTGTGGTTTGAGGTCTAATTAGTTTCACCGCGCCCTTCTCGATCGTGCCAGGCCTGGGTTTTGTTACCTTCCCATTTATATCATGCCCGAACGATCAACCCTAGCCAGCCGACCTACATTTCCTTTAATCAATTCAACATCTCAAAAAAATGGCGGCCAGCAAGCCACTATTTTTTCTCAAAAAAGATTATGATAGAATGAAATATAGCAAATTGATGTTCGACTCTTCAATCAATTAGACTATAATATTTAGGTTCTATTAACTAACAACATAACACTTAATTCGGCATATCAATTCTTTTTAATTTTGAATCGTTCTTAATATACAATAACTATATGTACATTTATATTTATTATATATATATATAGTAAAAAGGTAATCATGTTTAATGTAAAGATAACTCTTTTCAATGAGAAATTAATTATATGCAGTGATAACAATCAGAGATTAAAAAAAAATTGATACAATTGATTGGGTATTACGCGATTAGCCAACGGAGGTTAAACGTTGTAGTATAATCTCCTGAAGGGTCCCGCACCAATTTGCTCAATTATGGCAAATTTTGAAGAGTTAAGAGGTTGAAGGATGAAACCAAGCCGCATCTTCATGAAATATTTCATTATTGTGAAGAAGAACGCGATGCTAGCCAACAACGTAGCCATGGTAAAATCATCTCATCCGGAATCGAGTACAGCTGATGAGACTAGCAATCATCTCAATTCCCATTTGTGTTGGCTTCGTTTCAAATCAAAAGAGATTGAGTGAGATGCTTCACTTCTAGCTCAAGCAAGCCAAAGGCAAGGTAAACAAACCCTGAGGCAGTTCAGTTCTAAATTAATCTAAACCTTGGATCAAATATCAGTTGCTTATGAACAGCTAATTCAGAGATTTAACCTATAATTATCACCTTCTCATCAACCACTTGAAGTGATCCAAGAAATGATTAATGGAATGAAAGTGAGACCACTGGATTTGCATCTTGTGTGCTTGTTTACATTCAAAAGTTAGTTAATCATTGATCAACCATAACAAAATGATAAATAATATTACATTAATCAATATTTTGTTAATCAATTATCCCTTGACAATTGGAAGAACTGTGGTTGGTCACTTGTCATTCACACATGAAGCCATAGGAGGATAGTTTATTGTTGGAATTTGCTGCTTTGAGAGTTATATGGACGAGAAGTTTTTTTTTTTTTTTGGGTGCAAAAGAGCCTTTAGCAAGCATCTAGAGGAACTACTAGCACAAAGAGTTTTCCAAAATGCTGGAAGTTATTTCTGGAGAGCACCAATATGCATTATAAGAGTGGGAAGAGATGTTTTAGGGTTTCTTATTTTTCAGTGATGCATCATCCTTTGATTAGGATCAAGTATCTAGAACATTTCTTGATACTCCCATTTTTTTTATTAGAATTATTTTACATTTCTTTCCTTAAAACTAGATGAATGTCACCATACATGCTCCTGTTACTTATCATTTTATAAAACTGATGGTGATTGCATCTCTGATCTAGGTGATGACTATTTTTATTTGAGTAATAATTACTTTTATTTAAGTGACAACAGTGGATATCTATATGAGAACTGTAACAAGGCATTTTATAATTTGTGAAGGTTAGTCATGAACAACTACTTTAATGCATGTCTAAGGCTTTGGAAGAAATCCATTTTTATGTTTGTACTATGATTTAGAAGGGTGCATGAAGTGGTAATTTTTTTTAAAAAAATCACTAAAAAATGACCAATCTACCTAAAATAATTAATTAGTTAAGAAACATCAATGGGCTAAAATTTATATTAATCAACAAAAATGCTCATAATCTATCGTTTACCTAAATTGAATGTTAAAATATATATAAAACAAAGAGTAGATGGCTAATAAGTAATAATAGCTAACCTTTCAAAAATTAATGCTATCTCATATGTTTATGTGTAAACAGATTTGAGTCGGCCATCATTCATAAACATGAACAACAAACATAAATTGCCTTTGAGATGTCTTAAGCATGCTCAACCCACTTAAATCGTAGTTATTTTTATATAAGAAATATGATTATTTAAAATAAATTTTTATTATAATATATAGAGAGAGTTAGACTTAATTACATTCTTATGTAGTTAAGTTCAAATTTAATCACTGAAAAGCTACCCCATTAGCTACTATAGCCTATATTTTTTTTAAAAAAATTCAATGGAATAAACAAAAACATGTAAAAAATAAATACAAATATGATAGATAGGAATATATATATATAAATATAAAGATATGCATGGCATATTAGTTAAGGAATGCAATATAGCAACATAAGGGTATGCACATTTTAATAGTAAATAATACAATATAATAATACAAAAACATAATAATATAGAATAGGGATATATATAATATGGATATAATATAATAAAAATATATAATATCATATCTTTGTATTGTTATTGTTGTTGTGGAAATCAGCTCTTCAACTCGGGTGCAGTCTGACTCTGGATCTGAACGCTAATCTCTCGTTCGAATGAAACCTGCAAGCCAGTCCTCACACAGAGAGTATCGAGGTGGCCCTCTGCGGAAGACCCTCTGACGCCCAAGTTAGTAAAGATTCACAGTAAACAGATGTAGGGAGAAGGCTTTCGCAGAAGAGTTCCTTAAGAAAATGGCCTCTCGAGAGCTCCGAGCTCTGCTTGAGCTTTAATGGAGGTTTTTAGTGAGAGTATGAGCATACCTGGAAGACCTCAAGATAGGGTATATATATAGGTTGCCGGAGTGAGGGTAGACAGCTACCTAATTCCTTGGGCGTATCATCGGTGGTCCGAAATTGTTATGATTCGAATCTGACTCGAATCAAATTTGTTACGAGATTGATAGCTTCTGAATCTGGTTAGTTAAAGAATTAACGGTCAGGAAGATTAGCGGGTGCCTCGAGATTCGGTGACTCAGAGGCTTTAGGCTACTTCTGGCATTATTTGCCTTTTTCTTTTCTTAGGGCAGTTGGAGGCCCATATGGCTAGAATCTTGTCGAATTGTCACGGATTTGGATTCTCCCACGCTTGGTTCCGCAGAGGGTTGGGGGTACCTCGGTCTGAACGAGGTATGAGGATAGCTCGGCTCTACCAAGGCATATGAATACCTTGGTCCGACGAGGATATGAGGATGGTTCGGCTCTACCGAGGCATAAGGATAGCTCGGTCCGGTCGAGGTAAGAGAATAGCTCGGTCCCGCCAAGGCGTGAGAATGGTTCGGAATGATTCAGTCTGAGAGTAGCTCGGTCCAAGAATGGTTCGGTCTTGCCGAGGTGTACCGACTCTGTTATTTTCTAGATGTGACAGCTGGCTGATCGAAAATCAAAGATGGTCTCAATTTTTTGTTGTATGCATGAATATTAGCGCGATGATAATTTTACTCCTCATCAGTTATGTTCAATTATCATTATGTGATGTATTTTTTAATAGAGATGTAAATTATATTATTTTGTCTCAAAAATATTTTTTTAAAAATTTAATAATAAGAGAGTTGATTAAATTTGAAAATATTATATATTTTTTATTATATATATATATATATTTGACTGCATATAAGTATAGTAAATTTTAAATTAATTATTTTTTATCTTAAAACTATATGATGATTTAAATTTGGTCACATGTGGATATATTCTAAAGCAATCTCTTTTATATATATATATATATATATATATATATATATATATATATATATATATATATATATATAACGATTGACTTTAAGATTACGAAGGTACCGAACTGCCTTTAAGCGAAAACGGTACTCGACAAATCGTCCCGCAAGGCCTGGAGTCTCTCGTGGCTGGTTCCCTCGCAGTCGCAGTCCCTTGCCTTCCGGTTCAATTTCCATTTCTTTATCGCGTCAAAGCCGAGTTTCCGGCGCTGGACGCTCGCGCTCTTCTCCAAAGGTGGTGGACGAGAGTGAGATTGAAGTTAGGCCGGTGGGGTCCACGGTCCTCGGCTTTCTTGAAAGAACAAATAAAAGGGTGGAGTGGGGATCACATGCTATGATTCAAAAGCACGCAACCCAGTTGACCCGGGAACTGAGGGAATCCTCCGTTCGCCTGCCTACCGGCAGTCGGCATGGCACCACTCCGCGGCGTCACTGGCTTACGTCCGGTCCACAGCCCTTCATTTCAACCCCATCCGGTCCGCACCGCAACGACGTACACCTTCTTTTGGCCGTTGAAAAAGCCCCTCTCTCTCTCTCTCTCTCTCTCTCTCTAATAAGTCTCGACAAATGAGTCCAATGAATTACTCATCCACAATATATATTACATTATCGTTGGATGGACGCAAAGTCCTCAAAGGGTAATTACTTGATTCGAGTGCTTTAAAACCTGCTTGGTTTGACGTGTGGCAAGAATTTATTTATTTTTTATTTGTGGCAAGAATTTATTTCAGTCATATGATTTTGACGTTTCCCAAGTGGAAGACATTTTTATATTAGAGGAGAAGCTCTCTACTTTAGTTAGTGTTTGATAGAAAAAATATTATCCATAGATAAGTATACGAGATAGAGTTTATCCCCTGGTTATCCCTAGGGATATCCCTTGACTATCCCATTGATCATATCAAATGCAAAAGGTAAATCCATGGGATAACTTTTTTTTACTTTTATTTGAAGGGATAACCAGCTATTCCTGCATTCTCTAAGGAATAAATTGAGGGGATATCCATGGTTAACCATGGTTAACCATGGATTATCCATTAACTTTATTCCCAGCTATCCCTTATAGTTATGACTAATAAGAGGGGATATCCTTGGATATCCCCTCTTATCCCCTATTTCAAACACTACCTTAGAGTTTAGACCGACCGCCTCCACTTACCCCTGGTTGCAAATAACCAGACCTCCACTATCTCCACTATGTACTGAAATTCAAATTCAATTTATTGGTCATGATTATTGTTCCAATAAATACTTCTCGAGCTCACTCATATATGTTTGAACCTGATTAATTCTCTTGGTTAATTTTATTGTGATTTACCTTTTAATCAGATTTAGATCTAAGTATTTCTTTGATATTTTTAAAGAACTTTTTTCCAAACAAAGATTTTTTAATTAAAAAATAAGAAAATAAATACCATGTTTCATGATATTTATTTTATAGTGAAAGAATAAAATATATAAAAGCTTCATACATAATTTTATTTACTTTTCAAATAAATATTATAAAATAAAAAAAAAATTTACCTTACTTTCTTCTCACCAATGAATCAAAAGTATACAATTTTTTTTCTTCTTTCATTAAAAATAAATATTAAAAAAATATTTTTTTTATCAAAACATTTTTCTTCAAAAACATATCAAATGAGCGCTAGATAATACCTCTTTATTAGCTCAAAAATTACTTTATTGCATATAAGTTTAGATAAAAAAAATTAGTTGCATCAACACATTTGCCAACAAAAGTATGTAATAGTTGTTGTTCTATGTATAATAGGAGGCTGACCTCTTTAATTACGTATGACTTTATTTTAATTACATTAACTTATACTCCTCTTTTTTTTCTCTAACTTTAAACATAATTCAAAAAAATACTTGATGAACGGATGAAAAAGTGTCCAAATATATCTTTTTCTTCTTTGGATTCTTTTGATATCACTTCCAACTTAAAGATACCTCATTTCATATTTCCAGAAAAGCTAGAACTTCATCATTGATTTAGCAGTCGTTTTATATTCGCTTTTATATTTAATCTTCCATACAACTAGGCTGCTATTATAGACGTATCCATTTTTTATACAAAATCACTCTATATAAACACACTTACTTTTAACTTAAATATTTAATAATTAAGGTACCTATAAAAATAACAGTCGATGCCAATGGCTTCATTTCTTTTAAAGATTTAAATTTATTTATTTCATATATTCTCAGACCGGCATGGTCAAACCGGTCCGACCGAAGCCGCTTGGTTGACGGCCGTTGACAGCTTTCAACGGCCGTCAAGCCCCACCGCTCGACTCATTAATTACGCTCGTTGAATAAGCTAGCGAGTGCCAGGCCCAAGAGCGGCAGGGAGAGAGAGAGAGAGAGAGAGCGCGCATCGAGAAAGCAAAAGATGGCGTGAGATCTGTGAGGTTTAAAACCACTGCCAGCCCTCCTGGTCAGCACCCACTCCAAATTAAAGCGCGGGACCCACCACTAAAGCATGCAATCGCCCTAAACCGAGGCCAAGGCGTCCGTCCTCAGCTCTCCATCTTCCTCCCATCGCCTTTCCCTTCCAAGTTCTATAACCCCTCTCCCCCAAATCCGCTCTTCTAGATTTGAAGCTTCCCCTTCCAGTCCTCCACCGATCCTCCCCTCTTTCCCATTTAATATATCGGGAAGAGCACCAGCTCACATTACTCAAAGAACGAAAACCGGGCATCCGTCCCCAGTAGAAGAGCCCATGAAGGAGCTCAGCTTTGAAAAGAGGGCAAAAGAGAAGAGCAGAAAGAAGGAAAGAAATGGTGGCATAGGAGGTGGGGGACGGTGCTGGGTCCACAGGAACTCTTGCTTCACCCACAAGCCGGTGACCTCTCTCCTCCTCCTCCTCCTCCTCCTCCTCCTTTGATCCCAGAGTTCTCTTGGGAATGTGGGTCTTTCCCGTCTTCCCTTTTGACCGCGCCTCGCATCCCACATGCGTCGGCGTCCCCTTTGGTATATAGATTTTTCGGCCGATCTCTCCGTCCGAGAGCCGCTTCCAAATGGGCTTCTTCTCCTCCTCCTACTTCTCCTCTCCTTCTTGAGATGGGCGTTCCTGTTTTGTTTCCTCTTCTCCTCTCCCAACCTCGGCGCCTCGGCCTCGACCTGCAACCGGGACGACCACCAGGCCCTGATGGAGTTCGCCACACACCTTGCCGATGACTCCATACTCTCCAACTGGTCCAAAACCAAGCCCTGCTGCAGGTGGGACGGCGTGCTCTGCTCTCGCATCGGCAACGGATCCTCCGGTCCCGAGCGAGTCGCCGGGCTGCTCCTCCCCGGCCGCGGCCTCAAAGGGACCATCGTCGGCTCTCTTGGTAGATTGGTCCAGCTTCGGCGCCTCGACCTCTCCCGCAACCTCCTCAAGGGCGGCATCCCCCCGGAGCTCTCCAATCTGAGCATGCTAGAGCTTCTTGACCTCAGCTACAACGAGCTATCAGGGCCCATCACTCCGGTCGGCGGCATGGCGGGCCTTAGGATGGCGAACCTGTCTTCCAATTCCTTCAATGGGTCCCTGTTTGATCTTGGACGGTTGCCTCATCTCTCAGACTTCAACATCAGCAACAATTCGCTGGCGGGGTCCATCGGTCCCGACATCTGCATTGGCTCCAAGGCTATTCGGGCTCTAGATTTGTCGTTGAACCACTTCTCGGGGGCGCTCCCCGGAGGCGGCCCTCTCGATTGCCATGCAAGCTTGCGAGAATTGCACCTTGGCTGCAACTCGCTCTCAGGTGATCTCCCTGACTCCCTCTTTGATCTGGTGTCGCTGGAGAGGCTATCGCTCTCCTCCAACGATTTCTCTGGTAATTTGAGCTCGAAGCTGAGCAATCTCTCGAGCCTTAGAACGTTGGTTCTTTCCGTGAACCGGTTCTCCGGTCGCCTTCCTGATGTGTTCGGGAACCTTACGAAGCTCGAGCAGCTGATTGCCCCCTCCAATTCCTTCTCTGGAATGCTCCCTGGATCCTTATCCCATTTGTCGTTGCTTAGAGATCTCGATCTTAGGAACAATTCTTTTGCTGGTTCTATTGATCTTAATTTCACTGGCATGCCATACCTTAGATCTCTTGACCTTGCAACCAATCACTTCAAGGGTTCTCTCCCTACCAGCCTATCCAGTTGCCAAGAATTGAGAACTTTGAGCCTTGCTAAGAATGGCCTGTCGGGCCAAGTCCCCAAGGAGTTCGGGAGTCTCTTGTCTCTTTCGTTGCTCTCTCTGTCTAACAACAGCTTTCATAACATTTCTGGGGCGTTGACCATTCTCCAACAGTGCAAGAACTTGACCACACTTATTCTCACCAAGAATTTTGTCGGAGAAGAGGTTCCTAAGATCTCTAATGGGTTCCAGAACTTGACGGTCCTCGCACTCGGAAACTGTGCTCTCACAGGCCAAATTCCCCTGTGGTTGGTGGACTGTAAGAAATTACAGGTCTTGGATTTGTCGTGGAACCGCTTGAGTGGCACCGTTCCTGCTTGGATTGGGCAGCTGGACAATCTGATCTACTTAGATATCTCAAACAACTCTCTAATTGGTGAGATTCCGAAGAGTTTGACGCAGCTGAAGAGCCTCGTCCTTACTAACAGCTCGGTGAATGGGAGCTTGCTCGGTATGCCATTATATGTTAAGCGAAACCAAAGCATCAATGGCCTGCAGTACAATCAACTTTCCAGTTTCCCTCCATCTTTGTATCTGAATGACAATGGGATTAATGGGACAATTTGGCCTGAGTTTGGGCAGTTGAAGGCACTCCATGTCTTGGATTTGAGCAATAACAACATCACTGGAAGCATTCCTGACAGTCTTTCTGAAATGGAGAACTTGGAGGTGTTGGATCTGTCATGCAATGAGCTTAATGGTTCAATTCCTGCATCTTTGAGTAAGCTTACCTTCCTATCAAGGTTTAGTGTGGCACGTAACCACCTACAGGGAGAGATCCCAACTGGGGGGCAGTTCTTCACCTTTCCTAACTCAAGTTTTGAGGGCAATCCAGGATTGTGTAGGGGCGCAGGTTCTTGTAATAAAACTGGAGTCATGGGGCCGAGTCCTGAAATTCCACAAGCCATGAGCAATAAGATTGGAAGGGGTAGCATACTTGGAATTACCATAAGTATTGGGATGGGGATTGCATTTCTTTTGGCGGTTGTGTTGCTTAATATGTCAAGGAAGGAGGTGGGAGATGCAGAATATGAAGAAGATATTGAAGACAGGGCACACAGAACATCTGACTCAGGTCGAAGTTAGTACTTTTCTTCCGTAATTCTGACTCCAAGGAGCTAACCATCAGTGACCTTCTGAAATCCACAAACAACTTTGACCAAGCAAATATAATTGGGTGCGGCGGATTTGGTCTGGTATACAAGGCATATCTTCCTGATGGGACGAAAGCTGCCATCAAGAGGCTTTCTGGTGACTGTGGGCAGATGGAGCGAGAATTCCATGCAGAGGTGGAAGCTCTCTCGAGAGCCCAGCATAAGAACCTTGTTTTGCTGAAAGGGTACTGCAAATATGGTAACGATCGATTGCTGATATATTCCTACATGGAGAATGGAAGTCTGGATTACTGGCTGCATGAGAGGGTGGATGGTGGGTCTCTGCTAAGGTGGGAGTCGAGGCTGAAGATAGCCCAGGGGTCAGCAAGGGGATTGGCTTACTTGCACAAAGTCTGTGAGCCCAACATTATCCACCGAGATGTGAAGTCAAGCAACATTCTGCTGGATGAAAAGTTTGAAGCCCATTTGGCGGATTTTGGTCTGTCGAGGCTGATTCGGCCATATGACACTCATGTAACTACTGATCTTGTGGGAACATTAGGATACATTCCCCCAGAGTACAGCCAGACCTTGACGGCCACTCTGAAGGGTGATGTTTTCAGCTTTGGGGTTGTCTTGTTGGAGCTTCTTACTGGTAGAAGGCCTGTGGATGTGTGCAAGGCTAAAGGTTGCAGGGACTTGGTGACGTGGGTGCTTCAGATGAAATCTGAGAAGAAAGAAGAACAGATATTCGATGCCGCAATTTGGAATAAGGCCTATGAAAAGCAGCTTCTGATGGTTCTTGAGACTGCATGCAAATGCATCAGCCCAGATCCGCGGCACAGGCCCTCAATCGATCAGGTTGTCTCATGGCTTGACAAAGTTGGATCTGATGCCTGATTCTCTTAATTTGTCATTTTTTTTCCCTCTTATAATATAGTTTCTGCAAGGTTCAAGCAAACGACTTAGAAGTGGTTGATCCAATTTTGGAGAAAAACATGTTGTAAATAAATGTGCTCCTTTTAGTTTCTGTCAGACAAGAAAGCAAAATGTGTTAATTTTGGTGTTTTCTATTTCAACGTGCATTTTTTTTCTTCACTAGTTGCACTGTATACTGTCTTGTTACTACCCACCAACTTTTAATCCATCATTGTCAGCGCCGCAAGAGGAGTTCTACGTGTATATGATACGAGTTGTATTAACTCAGTCTTGCTATGTGTTTCCGCCAGCCCGGGCTTCCACAGGTGAGCGTTGTTGATATTCCACACATCTTTATTTAGTTTTCTGCAGCCATTGTTCTCTGGCCTGTTCCACTTGCTTATTATGCTCACTGTTTTGGGTTCAGCAAGGGAAGATTCTTTTGATTGCCACTCATCACACAGTCGTGCTTGAGATTATTCTATATTCCATTCAGCACTTTGTTTGTTCCTGCGGAATAGAACTTTATTATGTAATGATGTTTGATGATTTGGAAATATCTTTCCAATCTTTTGCGGTCATTACTTTGATCTTGCCGTTGTTTTCAGAGTTCTGGAATGTTAGCTCATTGTTGCTGTTGTTTGCTGAATAATCGGTCTGTTAAATTGACTGTTTTTTAATCTCCGTCAAGTACCAACACCACATTTGCTGGATGGCAGTGCCTTATTTGCCTCTCTTCAGTTATTTTCTATCAACATATGCCTGCAACGCTGAGAAATAAATATTGCTCCAACTTTTGGCTTAAGATGTTCCGTGGTCAACGGTGAAGCTCAGGTCCTTAAAAAAACAGGCAAGTTGTCAGAGAGGTGGCACAGGTTGGGAATTTTAGGGTAGATGTCGATCCAATAGTATGGCTCAGAGATCAATTACAAGCAATAAGTATCCTGAGTTAACCATGTGAAAGCTATAGACAGCTATATCACCAGACCTTAAAATTTCAGACATATGATTGACGTTCAAGAAAGGCTTGTAACCTCCCTGACGGATGAGCAATATATATATATATATATATAAACTATAGAAAGCAAACAAGCTTTGGTCCTCTGGGGTGATCAGTTTGTTTAGCGCAGCAGTTCACAATGGTGATGAAGTGTAGAATAACGAGAGCTAATAATTTTTTTGAGATGATCAATTTGTTAATGCAACAGGTCTTGGATAGTTAGTGTGGTACAATGAGGAGCCTCTTTTCAAGTCCATAAACCAATAGGATCCTAGAAGGCATCTCCTGTGATTTAGTATAACATTTCCCTCGTTAATTGCGTGAAAAGAAGCCTCAACACGATCCTTTGCCAGCTATTGTCCACCTATTATGTTATCTTTTCCAAACTCTGGTCTGCAAGTAGAAAAAAAAGCACACGAGGTTCACTTGGAGAAGGGGAAAGGTTCCAGAGTGCTAGTGGCATAACAAAAATTTGCAAGCTGAAGAGGTGAATCCATGCTTGAAGTTTGAAATACCAAAACTTAATCAATTTTATTTTCGACCGGAATCAATATGAAACCGCAAATAGCCGACAGTTCCAAGAGAAAAACAACTCAACAAACCAAATAAATCGTATATATATGACCTATTTATTATTATTATTGGTAACCGATGTGCACATCAAATCCTCATCTAGAGAGTATTTCTGGCATCTACTTCCACCAAGAGAGCAAGCTGTTCAGAAAATTGAGCAGACTAGATTAGAGGAGAATCCAATGAAGCAGCCAATTTAGCGAGACAATCAACCGGCAGATTATGAGAATATGATACGATTCTAGAGGAAGAAAGAAGCTTCTTCATGCGTCGTAAGAGAGAGAGGATGAAGACTGTTGTTGCTTGCCGATCTCAATCAAGAAATGATAGTAGAAAAATCACCTTCTAAAGTGAAAAGAGAATGTGGGTACAAGTCGATGATTTCTTGACACCCCACGAAGTAGTAGAAACTAGAAAGTTCAATGGCAGGCACCATGAAAAGGTGAACAGAAATAGCCTCCTGAACCAGCAATCTTCCAAAATGATCTTTGATGAGAAATCCCGCTCTTGGTCCCAGAATGCTCAAGGAGCCATCAAAATTAATTTTCAACATATCTGACTCGGGAATTGCCAACAGACTAGGTGGGTAGAAGATGAAAAATCATAGAAGACTGTGAAGAGCAATCCCAGAGGTCAGTTGTAGAAGAAGCCTGATGTTTGAAAAAGAAGTAGTCCTGAGCTGAGACTTTCCCTAATAATGCACCTTGGCCTGAATGCAATATTCTGAAAGATAAAATCATTGCGTTCCAAATCATCCACAAAAGAGTGATCAGTGAAGCTTGAGAGAAAGCCATAGAGAAGTTTCCAAAGGTAGTGGCAAAGAAAAATAATGCCTTATGAAGAGAAGAAAATAAAGGAACACATGATTAACCTAGAAGTCTCCTTAGATAGGGGACAAGTAAAAAATAAGTGTTCTTCAATCTCCAAGGTGGCATGACAATGAGCACAAAATGGTCAGATTGATGAAACATGGTTTGTCAAATGAGCAGCTATTGGAAGACCCTGCTTGATAAGCTTCTAATAAAATCTAAAGCCTGGGGAGGGGCCTCTCTCTTCCAAATCCAAAAAACAGATGCAACCGATGGGTGATGAAGTTCACTAATGAGCGAGAGATAGACATCTTTAATAGAAACCTTCAAAAGGTAGCTATCATGCCATACCATGTCGTTTTGATGCTCCCCACCTAATAGGCACATTCTCAATTTTCCTATCTATCAAGCGAGGAAAGAGATGTTCTACAAGAGGCATGTTTCAAGAAAATTAATCGGTTAAAAGTAAAGACACTGAAGACAAGGCTTGAATAGTATGATCATCATAAAATGTAGCCACTTTATTGAGGGCCAAGGAATTAAACCAAAATTGAAAATCTAAGGCTGATCCATCACCTACCGCCCAGATAAATTTGGAAGATATATGGCCCGCCACCTTGATAATCTTTTGCTAAATGCTTGAAAAACATCTATAAAGAAAGAGAATAGTCGACCTAGCACCCATTGAAATTATACTTCGATGAACAAACCTTAGCCAACAATGAAAAGCATACAAGGCAATTCTACTAACAGTCTTTAACAAAAGGGCTTCCCTCCACAAAAAAGAGGTTTGGTATTCCAAGTCCACTATAATCTTTAGGTTGGCAGAACTCATCGAGGAGTATAGACCCCAACCCCAGGATTCGAGGGATGCTGTATGGATCTGGAAGTTCCCCATTCATCCCAGGATCCAGTTATTCATATGGAAGATCTTGGAATTGTCTCCCTTCCTGCTCCTTGCTTTCTAGGAGGGGTCTTCCCATTGAGGCGACTTGCCCACTGTGTGGGAGGAGGAGGAGACTACTGACACGCTATCTTTACTTGCCCCAGATGGAGCTAGATTTGGTTGAGAATGTGTTATATATGTAGAGTGGATGGTTCTGGTTCATCGTGTTCCCATTTCCTTAATGATCTTCGGAGAACCACCCGACAGCGGAGTGTTCTTTGGGCTATTATTGCCTATCAGATCTGGCTATCGTGAAACCAGCTTATTTTTACTGATGATACTATCTCTTCTCACAGATTAGAGCGGAAGGTCAGATCTATGGTTGCTGAAAGTACACTTCTTTTCAATGGTTCTGATTTTTGTAACCCTAGCCACTGGGATCCCCTGCTGCTTCGACAGCGAACCATCGCACGGTTTTCATCTCTTGGGAGCCTTCCCTCTAAGGTTTGTAAAAATCAACTCTGATGGAAGTGTACGGGAAAGACTTGTTGGGTCAGCTTTCATTATTCGTGGGACCGATGGAGCCTTGCTATCGGCGGACGGTTTTGGTTCCTTAGATTCTTTTGTCCCTATGGCTGAGCTTTATGAAGTGTGGGTTGGTATCTCCCATGCTGTTCAAAGACTTCATGCTCACAGCCTTTTTATTGAAGGGGATTCTCTATTTGTCATCTAGTGGCTTCAGTTGGGATACTACAATCATATCTCCATCAATCCTCTTCTCTGCGACATTCGGGATGCTCTGCGGGGTTCTCACAGAGTCCACATCCGGCACATCTATCGGAAAGCTAATTCAGCGACTGACTGGGTAGCGATAGCTGTGACCCATCATATGGGATTTTGGATATGGAATCAGGGTGACTCATGTCCCTTAGCTCTTAAGCAAATTTTGTACTCTAATATTTCTGGGCTGACTCGCACGAGGTTAGTGTGATCGTCTGTCTGTACCAAAAAAAAAAATCATGACCCCAAATAAAGCTCCTTATAGTCTTGTTGACCCTTTGTTGATTTTGATGATCACAAAACAATTAAGTAAAGTACTAATATATTTATTATGGAGACAAATATAATTGTGGGTAAATATAGCATGTTTCAATAAGCTACAAAATCACTTTAAGTGCCTCTCCAATGCCTTAGCCGAATCCCATTGAAAACAAGCTGACTAATGCGAAGTTTCAGTCAACTAGACTATATGTTCAATGATCTCGGTAGAACTTTGGTTGAAAATAGTTAACTGGGGGATAGATCCAGTTAATTAAGCTTGCAGTCCTTCTCCTGGCCAAATTACTTTTGATTTCAGCTAACTGGAATCTTTGACCAGTTACCTGGAATTGCTGAAACTTGACCCTACCGAATACCTTGCTGAATTAGCTAACTGGAATTTTCGTCCAGTTAACTAAGGATTACTTCCTCTCTCCCTGGCCATATGGATTTTAAACCTAACTAACTGGAGTTCATCTCCAGCTAACTAGATTGCATGGAAATTTATCCTGGCTGAGCTCATGTTGAAATTAGTTAACTGAACTTTTAGTCTAGCTAACTAATGAATGCTGTTATTCTCTCTGGCTGAATGCATTGGTGATCTAGTTAACTGGAGCTCATCACCAGTTAACTAAGATTGGCTGCAGATTTTCTCTTGGCCGAACAACTTTTCATTCTAGCTAACTAGAATTGCGTCCAGCTAGCTGAACTCTCTGAAACAATTTCTCCTAGCCAAATGGTTTTTGATTTTAGCTAACTGGATTGGCATCCAGCTAGCTAAGGTCCCTGCAGATTTTTTTTTGGCCGAATGCATTGGTTATCTAGTTAACTGAATTTTTAACCAGTTAACTAAGGAGTGTTGTTTTTTTGGCCGAGTGTTTCCCTGTATTAGTTAACTAGATTTCATATCTAGCTAACTGAGGTTGCTGCCTTCATTGTTTCTCCATGATTTCTGTTGTGCTTCAGCTAGCTGATTCTCTTATCTAGTTAACCGAAGAGTTCTTTCCTGATTCACCCAGGCGTGCTCCTCTCTAACTAAATCCTTTTTTAGCTGGAGTCTACCTCTTTGAGAAAATGTCAGGATTTCTTTCTCCATTTTTGGCAACTATCAGTGCATTCAATGCTTCGAAAAATCTCCTCAACGGTTATCTTCTCTTTCCGTTTTTCTTTTCATTTTTTTTGTTTCAGTCTAATGGATAGTTTTGCAGATCAAACACCATAAGTAGCCAAGATATCAACGGAAACAAAAAAAAAAAAAGATTACGGTAGAAAGCTTTGATTGCATACATCCGTGGTTGTTCAGCAATAAAAGAAAAGAAGCTCTGCCTTGTATACGCGAGTGCTTTTAAAGATCATTTATTGCAAATCTGTAAATCATCAAAGCTTCCGAAGGCATTGAAGGTTTCAGCTACCTCAAAGAAGACTTCATTTATTACTGAAGTGCATTCAAGAAAGAAGCTCATTTGAGAAGTTGCCTTCAAAAGTGTAAAGTATTTGTTTATGAATATTTGCTCATTCTAGGAGTATATTGTTCTTAATATTTTTCTAAACCTATTTTGAATCTTGTAAAGGGTTAGGTTTAACCCTTAGTAGTTTGTTGTTTAGCTTTCTTGTGCCAAGAAACAAGAGGACTAGCCTGGAGGTTTGGCTTCCTTGTGCCGTATAACAAGAGGACTGGCTAAGAAAGGCTAGGGGTTGTAATCGTTGGTAATACGATTGAAGTAAAATTCTCAAGGGGTTCTTGGAAAGTGGACGTAGGTGCTAGGTTGGCACCGAATCACTATAAAAATCCTTGTGTTTGTGATTAATTGCTTAATCTCTGTGATATCTTTGTGTTCACGTCACTACGCCACTACCGATAGATTTTGATCTGCTATAAGCACATACCTACACAAATTAATTTTTAAATACCAATTCATCCTCCTCTTAAGTTGCTACATTTGGGCAACAAGTCTTATCTAGCTGGTATATAGAGCTCAGAGAAACGATAGTTTTAGCCAACAGCTGGATGGGCATTGAACATAGGGTTGATTTCACTAAAGTGCACCTTCCAGCAAAGGATAATGTTATCCATTTCTAGGCAAAAAGCCTATCAAGAATTCTCTCTTTGACACTTTGAATATCATGGTGATTTGAGCTTCACAATCCTCAGAGGAATTCCCAAATAAGTCCCCAAGTTAAGCTCTTCCTGAATACCTAAAACAGCTACAAGTTCATGAACCAGACATCGGGGTGTTTTTGGGCTAAACATCACTATAGTTTTAGTAAGGTTGATGGATTGGTCAGAATGAATTTGGCACTTAGAGATAGATTTTTTAAAAGCCACAGTCTTATCGGCGAGCCTTTGAGAGAAGCAAACAGTCGCCAGCAAGAATAAGTGACTCACCAGTAGACCCCCTTGGACTGGCTAATACCTTGAGATATCCTTCTCTTAAACTATAGAATAGAACAAGGTGGATAAGTACTAAGCACATAAAATAAAAAGATATGAAGATAATGGACACCCTTGTCGTAAGCCCATAGAAGAGAAGAAGAAACTGGAGAGAGACATGATGCTGCCAGATCACCCTTCTCGAACGTTTGCGAGTGTCCGGTCGCCTTCTCCAATGAGCCCAGGATCTTTCGGAGAGCTTCTCTCGATTGAGAGCCTGCAAAATATCCTAGGGACCGAAGATTCCGGCAGGGACCCTTCGACACTCAAAGCAGTGCTCGAAGCAATAGCCGTGAGCTTGAGAAAGCTCGAAAGAGAAAGTGAGAGGCTCAGAGAAGAGCTATCTCTGAGCGAGAATGAGCGTTTAGGAGTGTTGTATGTTTTTACCTGGTCGGGGGTCCCTCTTAGCCAATTTATTCATCTTTAAACTTTGGGTGGCTTGCTTGGGAAGCTTGGAGCCTTGTCATCTAGTGATGGAATGAGTCACATGAAGTCTCAGATAAACCATGACTTTTGGGGCTCATCTGGTCTGAGTGGTTGGGGCGTGATGATGAATAATGACTTTTATGGATGAAATCAGGATTGATATTTGTAAGACTTGAGGTGCTGCCACTTATCAGAGCATTTGTGGTGATGGCAATAATGGTGAGGCTTGCTTCTTAGTGGCATATCAGAGCTGCAGACCGTGTTTCCATCTAATGTGAGTGGCTGTATGGTTGGTGGGCCAAGTTTTATCAGAGTAGGTGGCCACTTGATTATCTTGTATCTTTTCTCATGCATGTACGAACAATAGTGAAGTCAAGCATGTGGGCCTATGTATGTAGATTACTATGCACATAAGCCTTACCATGTGGCTGCCATGGAAGGCAGCTGGGACAAAGTTGGGGAGTCCAGGAGTTCGGGATGAGCCAAAGTCGGACGTTGGCCGCCTGGGAAGCCGAAAGCAACCGACTCGGAGAGTTTGGAGCCATCAAGGAGGAAATAGAGGCAGTCCGAATGATGGCGTCTTCTATGAGGGTTTGAAACCACTTGTAGACTTCGTTGGAAGCAGCCGGGGAAAAGCCAGAAGCCGGAGGCCATGGAGTCGGACTATCAGGAAGGAGCTAGGATGGGCGGCTTCGTAGCGAAACCAGGAGCGCCCGTAGAAGAAGATCTGTTGTCACGGGTGAATAGCTTAGCTTTATGATCCTTGATGACGCCAAGTCACTTTCCTCAAACGTCGGGGAAGACGGATGTCCCTTCTCCTATAAGTCCTGCAAGAAAAGTCCCCCAGAGACCGGCGATACCGGTGGGGACCCTCCGACGATCAAGTCAGTCACTTGGGCTCAGACAGAGAACCGCTTCAGCGAAGAAGAGCTGAGGCGGTTAGGATTTTTGCTGGGAGGAAGAAAGCTCAGAAAACCAGAGTTCAGATGCCCCTTACAGCGCGAGCACATGCCTTTATACCTGTCCGAATACCCTAGCTTATAGCTCTGGGAGATCACCATCGTACCATCGCTGCGCGTGCCGGAGACACCCCGTACCACTTGCTGGCGTGATATCATACGTGTCCAACAGCCGCGGAGTCATCCAGTGCGTGCCGTCGGCTGATATGACCGGGCACAGTTGCAAGTGGTAGCGAATCGTACGCCGTAGCGAGGCGTGGCCATGCACAGGGACATGCAACGCACCATACGCCGTTACGAGGCATGGCCCTCCGTAACAGGGCGCAATCACGGTACTGGGAATCACGTGGGTGTACCGCGTGACCTGGAGTTATCATTTTCCTTGGTGGTTGAGTTTCATGCCAATTGCTGACGACCCCCACCCTGAGACCGGAAGGGGTCCCAAGGGTAGGAGAACGCCGGTGCACCCCAAGACCGGAGGGGGTCTCGGGGTCGAGAAATGATGACCCCACCCCGTGACCCCGATGGGGTCCAGGGTGGGGAAATGCCGGTGCACCCCGAGACCGGTAGGAGTCTCGGGGTCGAGAAATGATGACCCCATCCCGTGACCCGGAGGGGGTCCCGGGGGTGGGGAAATGCCAGTGCACCCCGAGACCTGATGGGGGTCTCGGGGTCGAGAAATGATGACCCCACTCCGTGACCCCGAGGGGGTCTCGGGGGTGGGAAAATGCCAGTGCACCCCGAGATCGGAGGGGGTCTCGGGGTCGAGAAATGATGACCCCATCCCGTGACCCCGAGGGGGTCCCGGGGGTGGGGAAATGCCAGTGCACCCCGAGACCGAAGGAGGTCTCGGGGTCGAGAAATTAGACCCCACCCCGTGACCCCGAGGGGGTCCCGGGGTTGGGGAAATGCTAGTGCACCCCGAGACCAGGGGGGTCTCGGAGTCGAAAAATGATGACCCCACCCTGTGACCCCGAGGGGATCCTGGGGGTGTGGAAATGCCAGTGCATCTCCGAGATCGAAGGGGGTCTCGGGGTCGAGAAATGATGACCACATCTCGTGACTCCGAGGGGATTCTGGGGGTGAGTAAATGCTAGTGCATCTTGAGATCGATAAAATTTTAGGGATCAATAGTCACTGTTACCTTCTCTAACGATACAGGATCAATCATATCAATCCTGGCTCCATTTTCGAAGCCCAAGTGTAAAAGTCCCTCATAGCCATGTCATCGTCCACTTTAAATGCCAAGAGAGGACATGGCTGTGTGCATTAAATGCGGAGAGGATAATAAAGGTGATGTCATCCACGTGAGGAAGGGCAGAGATGTAGGAGCATCTCATCACCTTCTTTGAAGGACTGACGTCGTGGAATCCGGAGAAGGGAGTTGGGAGACGGAGCCTTGGAACAAAGTCGGGACGATGCTGGACAGAGCTGGGAGCTCGAAGGCTGAAAGGAGTCGGAAATGTCCGTGAAAGGGCCGAGAAAGTGCTGAAAGTCGTTGATATGGATAATGTGCAAAATAGTTAAACTAAATAAATAAAAGGCAATTTGGACGGCCTCCTGTCCTAAAGTCGGCCCCCGAGTCTAGGCGGCCCCTAGAACTTGGACGGCCCCCAGTCCTGGGCGGCCCCAGTCTCGGGTGGCCTCCTAGGGCGGCCCCCAGTCCTGGGCGGCCCCCAATCTTGGGCGGCCCTCAGTCCTGGGCGGCCCCCAGTCTTGGGCGGCCTCCAAAGTCCGGGCGGCCTCCAGAGTCTAGGCGGCCCCCAGTCCTGGGCGGCCCCCAATCCTGGGCGGCCCCAGTCCTGGGCGGCCCCCAGTCTTGGGCGGCCTCCAAAGTCTAGGCGGCCCCTAGAACTTGGCGGCCCCCAGGACGGCCCCCAATCTTGGGCGGCCCCAGTCTTGGGCGGCCTCCAGTCTAGGCGGCCTCCGAGTCTAGGCGGCCCCTAGAACTTGGACGGCCCCCAGTCCTGGGCGGCCCCCAGTCTGGGTGGCCCCCAGGGCGGCCCCCAGTCCTGGGCGGCCCCCAGTCCTGGGCGGCCCCAGTCCGGCGTCCGGGCGGCCTCCGGGCGGCCCCTAGTTGGGGGCGGCCCCCAGTCCTGGGCGGCCCCCAGGGCGGCCCCCAGTCCTGGGCGGCCCAGTCTTGGGCGGCCTCCAGTCCGGGCGGCCTCCGATCCTAGGCGGCCCCTAGAGCTTGGACGGCCCCCAGGCGGCCCCCAGTCCTGGGCGGCCCCCAGGGCGGCCCCCAGTCTTGGGCGGCCCCGGGCGGCCTCCAGAGTCTAGGCGGCCCCTAGGCGGCCCCGGGGCCCCCAGTCCTGGGCGGCCCCCAGTCTTGGGCGGCCTCCAGAATCTAGGCGGCCCAGCCTCAGGCGATCCCTCGGTTTAAGAATAAATCCCCACGTCAGAACCATTAAATAAGATAAGCCGTCATATTCGGAACAGAAATCGAGAAATGCTAAAAACATCATGCCTTAAATGGTTCGCATAAGACAAATACCCAAAAGGGGACACTGAACCTCTATTTTGGAGCCAGATCCCTTTTCCCTCACTCTGACGTCTCCACTACCTCTGACATTCCTTTGGGATAATCAAGATCATCATGAAAAAGGATTCCTTCATGAGCAAGTTTCTTAATATCCTTATTAAGCATTATCACTGAATGACCACGTAATGCAAGATGAACACTTATCCTACACGTGGACATCCAGGATAATGAGAAAAAAAAAAAGATAAATAATAATAAAAGGAGGATAAAAAGGGAGAGGAAGGAGGGGGGGGGGGGACTTCTTCCTTCAAAAGAAAGAAAAAGAGAGAGAGAGATCTGAAAAAGAAACCCTAAACAAATAATCTGGTGATCCAGCATCAACAGATTGGCGCGCCAGGAAGGGGGAGGCTTATCGTCGGAGCAGTGAGATACGCCTGTTCTACGATTCCACAAAGATGAGTTCCAGATCTCTGGAAGAAGATCCTACTGATTGGTCTGGGGGGCATCCTTCGCCCCCAATGATGATCTCGCACCTCTTGGCCCTTCTCAGCCGGTGAAGTCGACCCCTCCGGCTTCTTCCTCACCACTACCGACTCCGGCTGTTCCCCAAGACCAATTGCAAATCCTCACTCAGCAGGTCCAGACTCTCGTGGGGATGGTTCAGCAGTTGCAAGAACGACACTCTCAAGGGATTCCACAACGGCTCGAGCGGCCTCTATCGCCTAGGTCGGCTACTCCTGTTAGCCGACAGTCAGCTCGGGGAGATCTCCTCCGACGAGGCCTCTCCGTTCTTATTCTCCAGGAAGGCGGCGGTCCCAGAGTCTCCGAGACGGTTCCCGCTCCTTATCCCATTCCCCCGACGGTCTGCTACCGGTCGGCGACGGGGAAAGGAACCTTATGCGGGGCATCGTCGATGGCGCCATCGAACTCCTTCCAGTTCTCCTGAACCGGCTGAAGGAGGCGTGACCGACAGAATGGAAAGGCGCCTTGAAGAGCAAGACCGTCGGCTGGAAGAACTCAGTCAAAGAATCAATAACCAGCCAGGATCAGATTATGATGCCCGCCCTCCTCTTTCTCGGCGTATCATGGGAGAACCCATTCCAAGGAGGTTTCGATTTCCTCAGCTTGATCCCTATGACGGCACCACTGATCCCCTAGATCATTTGGAAAGCTATAAAGCTATCATGCAGGTCCAGGGGGCAACAGACGCCCTCTTATGCATTGCCTTCCCGGCCACCCTCCGCAAGGCGGCTCGTGTCTGGTATTCTCGTCTGCCCTCACGAAGTATCGACTCTTTTCGGCAGTTAGAGAGGTCTTTTCTGGCTCACTTCGACGCCTGTCGAAAAATTCCTCGGGTGGCAGACAGCCTATTCTCAGTGCAACAGCAGGAAGGAGAATCCTTGAAGGATTTTGTAACCCGCTTCAAGGTGGCGGCCCTGGAGGTTTATCATCTTGAGGACGCTGTGGCCACTCTAGCTTTAAAGCGGGGGCTCCGACCCTCCCGTTTTACTTACTCTCTTGATAAAAAGCCTCCTTCTTCTTACGCCGATCTCCTGAGCCGCGCGCAGAAGTACATCCGCGCCGACGAAGCTGATTCATCCAGGAGAGGTGTGCAGGGGAGGGCTAGCAAAAGACCCGCTCGCCCGGAATTGGTCGGACCTCCCCTCAAGAAGCCTGAGCTCTTGCATCGACCGACTGATCGCCGCAAGAATCAAGCTCCCAGGGAGGACCATCTTACACCCCTCTTGGCACCTCGAAGTCATATCCTTATGGAGATTGAAAACGAACCTTATTTGCGGCGTCCGCCCCCGTTGAAGAAGGGCACTGCCCGCGATAGAAGTCGCTACTGCCGTTTCCATAGGGATTATGGCCACGATACTGAAGAATGTCGGAATTTAAGCAGGCCATCGAAGAGCTGATTCAGAGGGGATATCTGGGGCAATATGTGCAGAAAAAGGAAGTTCCTCCTGTGCCGGCTCTGATGGGACCTCCTCCTGCTCAAGCTAGCATCGACAACACCCCAACAGAAAAGATGGTGGGCATGATCTCTCGTGGAAAGGCTTCATCTTCCAAGAGACCAAGAGGAGCAGAAGTGTTAGATGATGTAACCCTTCCTGAGGGAAGTGTAGCGGGGGTAATACTTGTAAAGGATGATAGCGTCGTTGTTCAATGACGATCGCTAGGCATCCTGTAAAAAGAATCTTAATAGACAGCGGGAGCTCCGCTAATGTGCTTACTTATGATGCATTTCTTCGGATGAGTCTATCTCTGGATTCTCTTCGGCCCGTAGCCATCCCTCTGGTTGGTTTTACTGGAGACTCCATCCGGGTGGAGGGCGAGATTACTCTGCCAGCTACGGCGGGTTCGCCACCGTGTCAAAGCACGGTTATGATGGATTTTCTGGTGGTTCGGGTTCCCTTGGCTTACAACGCCATTCTTGGTCGTCCCGGCTTGAACGCATTAGATGCAATTATATCTACCAAGCGCTTATTGGTGCAGTTCCCTACCAAGCAAGGGGTCGGTGTGATGCATGGAGAGGTGGACTCGGTCAGACCTTGCTATCATTTAGCCCCTAGTCCCCAGATGGTGATGTTCCTTCGGTGACCGAGTCGTTCGACCCCAGGGAAGCTGAGCGGAGAGGAGAGCCAGCGGAACTTCTGATATCTTACCCACTGGGAAGGTGACCCCACTAAAGTCGTGCAGATCGGCGAGCTCCTTCCCCTTGAGGTCCGGGACCAGCTCCTGGCTTTCTTATCAATGAATGCGGATGTCTTTGCTTGGAAAATAACGGATATGGTCGGAATTCCTCCAGAGGTAATTACTCATCAACTTAATATTAATCCAAGCTGCCGCCCTATCCGCCAGAAGAAGAGGAGTTTTTGCTCCTGAGCGGCATAAGGTCATTGATGCGGAGGTTGACAAGTTGCTTATGGCCGGTCATATCCGAGAAGCACGATATCCTGATTGGCTAGCCAATGTTGTTATGGTTCGGAAAGCCAGCGGAGGATGGAGAATATGCATCGACTACACAGATTTGAACAAAGCCTGTCCTAAGGACAGTTTTCCGCTGCCCCGCATCGACCAGTTAGTAGATTCGACTTCTGGTCATGAACTCCTTAGTTTCATGGATGCTTTCTCAGGGTATAACCAGATAAAGTTGGACCCCGCAGATGAAGAGCATACTTCTTTTATCACTGAGAAGGGTATTTATTGTTATAAAGTAATGCCCTTCGGATTGAAGAACGCGGGAGCTACATATCAGAGGCTGATGAACAAGGTGTTTAAAAGCCAACTCGGTCGGAATATGGAAGTGTATGTAGATGACATGTTGACAAAAAGCACATATGCCACCGACCATGTCACTGATCTGCAGGAAACTTTCCACAACCTCCGGCTCCATAGAATAAAGCTCAACCCCCGCAAGTGTGCATTTGGAGTTACAGCAGGGAAATTCTTGGGTTTCTTGGTCACCCGGCGTGGGATTGAAGCAAACCCAGAGAAAATTCAAGCCATCCTCAGTATGAGACAACCTATGTGTAAGAAGGAGGTGCAACAACTCACCGGGAGGATAGCAGCGTTAAGCCGATTCCTGTCCAGATCAGCTGAGAGATGTTTGCCCTTCTTTAAAATCCTGCGTAAAGCAGATGGCTTTGAATGGACAGATGAATGCCAACAAGCTTTTGAAGAACTCAAGGAGTTCTTGTCTACACCACCTCTACTGTCTAAGCCGGAGGAGGGAGAGAAGCTTTTCCTTTATCTGGCGGCTTCTTCGGAGGCCGTCAGTTCTGTTTTGGTGCGTATCGGCGACCATGCCGTTCAACGACCTGTATATTATACCAGCAAAGTACTTCATGGTCCGGAGGAGAGGTATTCTAAAGCAGAGAAAGTGATCTTCGCTCTATTCGTTTCTGCCCGGCGACTCAGGCCTTATTTCCAAGCTCATCCTATAGTCGTCCTCACTGATCAACCTCTCAGAGCTATTTTGTCGCGGCCCGACACTTCTGGCCGGTAGCCAAGTGGGCCATCAAACTGGGAGAGTTCGACTTATCATTTCAACCCAGGGCATCTTTGAAATCTCAGGTTTTGGCTGATTTCTTAGTAGAATGCACCTGGTCTGAACAGCCTCAAGAAGAACTTCCCCGAATTCTGTCGGATAATGAGGTGATGGATCATGAAGCCTGGGTCCTCCATGTTGATGGGGCCTCTAACTCACAAGGCAGCGGAGCTGGACTCATTCTCGCTAGCCCGGAGGGCACGATAGTAGAATATGCTCTTCGATTTCTCTTTGAGGCCACCAATAATCAAGCTGAGTATGAGGCTTTGCTGACCGGAATCAAGCTAGCGCATGGAATGGGAATCAGAAGTCTTCGAGTCTTCACCGACTCACAGCTCATTTCCGCCCAAGTATCAGGAGAGTATGAGGCCCGTGACCCTATCATGTTTCAATATCTGAATAAAGTTAGATCATTGGTTCCCTTATTGGATCACTTTGTTATTAGTTATATACCCAGAGGCGAAAATGCTAGGGCCGACATGTTGGCCCGATTAGCTACCTCCATGGATAGTTCTATGGGGAAGACCTATATTGAGTATCTGGAGGCACCTAGCATCGAAGCTACTGAGGAAGTCCTGCCCATTATCCAAAAAGAAACCTGGATGGAACCTTATGTCCGGTATCTAAAAGACGGCGTTCTCCCGGTTGATCTTGAAGAAGCTAAGCTGCTTAAGCGGAGGGCTTCTAAATTTGTGCTATTAGAAGGTCAACTTTATAAAAAATCCTTCTCTCAGCCCCTCCTCAAATGTGTTAGTTCAGTAGATGCTGATTATGTCCTTAGGGAAATTCATGAAGGCATCTGTGGGAATCATTCTGGAGGACGATCTTTAGCACGCAAGGCTCTCCGACAAGGATACTACTGGCTCACCATGCAAGAGGATGCAACAGAATTAGTGAAAAGATGTGATTCATGCCAACGGTATGCCTACATTCAACGGCAACCGTCTTCTCAGCTAAGTTCTCTTTCTTCCCCCTGGCCCTTCGCTCAGTGGGGTATGGATATCCTCGGCCCTTTCCCCCCTGCAACAGGACAGCGCAAATTTCTACTAGTGGCCATTGATTATTTTACTAAATGGGTCGAGGCTGAAGCACTCGCCAAAATTACTGAGGCTAAAGTTAAAGCCTTTTTCTGGAAAGCCATTATTTGTCGCTACGGCATCCCACACACTCTTATTACTGACAATGGCCGACAGTTTGACAACAACGCCTTTCGGACTTTCTGTGCTGACCTCGGTATCGTGCAACGGTTCACCTCCGTCGGCCATCCGCAATCTAACGGAGAGGCTGAGGTCACAAATCGCATGATATTACGAGGGCTAAGAACTAGATTGGATACATCCAAAGGAAGATGGGTAGAAGAGCTCCCGAGTGTACTCTGGGCATACCATACAACACCCAGAGTGCCGACAGGGAAACACCATTCAACCTGGTTTTTGGTTCCGAGCTGTTATTCCCGTTGAGATCGGCTTGCCAAGCGGCCGAGTAGAGGCATATAATGAAGCGGACAACCTCCTCAGCTTAAGAGCCAGTCTTGACCTCATCGATGAAGCAAGAGACCAGGCTCGAATTAAGAATGCAGCGTACCAACAACGGGTAGCAAGGTATTACAATACCCGCGTCCGTCCGAAGGACTTCCATCAGAGAGACTTGGTTCTAAGAAGAGCTTCGGTGTCCAAACCTATGGAAGGGGGCAAACTATCCCCTAACTGGGAAGGACCCTATCGGGTAAGAAAGGTTCTTCACCGTGGAGCATACCAGCTTGGAAGATCTAGACGGACAACTAATTCCCCGAACATGGAATGCGACAATCTTCGGCAGTATTACCAGTGATGTAATGTATTCACGTAAATGTTGAATAAGTCTGTACTTTTAAATACATATCTTTCAATAATTACTCAGGGTGACTTAAGCGGCCTCGACCACGACAGGGCGGCTCGACGGCCCTGCGGTCTNTAATGTATTCGTAAATGTTGAATAAGTCTGTACTTTTAAATACATATCTTTCAATAATTACTCAGGGTGCTCGACGGCCCTGCGGTCTAAAGGACACCCCCAGGCCGGTGTAACTCACCCCTGAGGAGGTTCAAGTCCTTGACTTAAGCGGCCTCGACCACGACAGGCGGCTCGACGGCCCTGCGGTCTAAAGGACACCCCCAGGCCGGTGTAACTCACCCCTGAGGAGGTTCAAGTCCTTGACTTAAGCGGCCTCGACCACGACAGGCGGCTCGACGGCCCTGCGGTCTAAAGGACACCCCCAGGCCGGTGTAACTCACCCCTGAGGAGGTTCAAGTCCTTGACTTAAGCGGCCTCGACCACGACAGGCGGCTCGACGGCCCTGCGGTCTAAAGGACACCCCCAGGCCGGTGTAACTCACCCCTGAGGAGGTTCAAGTCCTTGACTTAAGCGGCCTCGACCACGACAGGCGGCTCGACGGCCCTGCGGTCTAAAGGACACCCCCAGGCCGGTGTAACTCACCCCTGAGGAGGTTCAAGTCCTTGACTTAAGCGGCCTCGACCACGACGGGCGGCTCGACGGCCCTGCGGTCTAAAGGACACCCTCGGGCCGGTGTAGCACACCCCTGGGGAGGGTCAAATCCTTTACTCGATTAGTCTCAAATTAATATGGGCGGCCCCAGTCCCGGGCGGCCCCCGGTGTTGGGCGGCCCCTAGGGTTTGGGCGGTTCAACGGTCCTACGGTCCAAGTATAACTCATTCCTAAGAAAGTTTAGGGTAACTTCGAGCTGCGCTTCAAGAATAGTCAAGTACTGGCAGGCTATCTAAATCAAGCAGCACCATTGTCTTGATCAGCAACGGGAGCCAAAAATAAAGCAAAGGAAATATTGAACTAAACCAGATCGATAAAAAGTAACATTCATTCATTTGGAATTAAATCTCGTCAGCAGACAGATTTTTCACAACGAAGAGGTCCCTAAAGGGGACCGAATTTAAGATAAAAATCAAAATAAAACTCAACATTCTGGATCAGCTTTTGAAGGCCCTTTCTCAGCGTCAGGGTTGGCGGCCGGCTCCTCGGCAAGAGGCTCTTCTGCAGCGAGAGTCCCAGTCGCCGCTGCTTCACCCACCACGTTTTCGACCTCCCTATCAGAAACTTCTTCGTCATCCACGGGTCGAAAACGCTCGAGGTCCTTTAGGTTGAACTGCCGGGCCAGTATCCGCTTACATTTCTCAAAGCCCTCCACGAAAGCGTCCAGGGCGGCCTCCTGGAACTCCGCTTCAAAATCTGGGGAGCCCTTATATTTTCAATAGCATCCTTGGCTATAGCCTCAGCTGCGGCCACCCTTTCCTGAGCTCTGGCCTCGGCCTCCGCTATCTTTTTCTGAGCTGCGGTCTCGACTGTGGCCATTTTCTTCTGTGCCTCCACCGTTGCTGCTGCAGCTTTATCAAGAGCATTTTTAGCGTCCTTCTCGGCTAAAATCAGCTTTTCCATAGCATCACGAGCAGTGGCCTCCGCGCTATCCGCTCGATTCTCTGTATGTTCCAGCCTAAGGGAAGTCTCCTTTAACTTTTCTTCCGTCGGTAGCAACCTTGCTCGAACCTCACACAGCTGAGCGTCTAAACTCCGCAGTTCTTGCTCTGCCCTTCCTCTCCAGGTTCGATAATCTTCCTGCATGACCCGAAGGTCATGCAATGCTTTTGATTCCCGGGCCCTAGAATCCACCAACTCTTTATCTAGACTGGCATTCCGGGACTTAGCTTTGTCTAAGTCTTCGCGCAGCACGAAGAGACCATTAGCCGTCTGCGAAACGCTCTCGGTCAGTATCTAAGTTTGATAACCAAAAAGAAGCAAAAATCAGACTTTACCTGCAGGGTAGCGGTAAACATAGTGTCGAAGGCCTCCGCCTGTGTTGCCTTCCTCAGCTTGTCTTGAAATCTGGGTAATATCGCGAGCTTAAGGATCATCTCTGATAGATTGCTCTTATATCCGATATTCCCGCTGGGTGGTTGGGAAGCTGAGGGAGGAGCCCTTGAAGTACCTGGTGAGGCGGGAGTGGTGACATCCGCTTCCGCCGGTAGCGAAGGTCCTGGCAAATCAGCCTTGGCTGCTTCTACTTCTCTTGTGGACTCACCGACGCTTTGGGCAGGAGACGAAATCGTCTCGGAAGATTCCCCCTCGGCGGGACCTCCCATAGGGCCCCCCGTCGGAGGACTCACATCCCTGTCACTGTCTTCTACTAAGGTCACCTCAGGAATCATCGCCGGAGGTTGGACCTGACTGTCCGATCCTGATTGGCGGGGTCTTTTAGATTCACCCCCCGCTGGCGCGTCATGTTCACCTCTCTCCCTTTTTCGAAGCTTGGACACCAAGAACTCTCGAGAGAACTTCATCACTACAAAGTAACAAACAATAGGTTAGCTAAACCAGCACGAACAAAGAAAGAGAAGATAAATTCTGTGAAGCTCACCGGGCGCTGCAGCCAGCGACACCGGCACGAATGAAGCCTCCCGGAGATTACTCTCCGATAACAACTCCCTACTAGGAGGGATAATTGTAGAGATTAAGGTATTGAACAGCTCGCGGTCCCTTTCTTCAATACTCGCATTTTGGTTTGGACTAGTATCCGGAGTGCCCCAATCCGTGTCTAACCCCTCCAAATGCGCGTAAAAGAACCGCGACTTCCATCCTTTAATTTTAGAAGGAAGGTTAAGCTTTAGAACTCTCTTAGGTCTCGAAGCAAAACTCCACCACCCATCCCTAACTGGGTTGCGGACTCTATATAGGGACCTAAACAGAGAAAGTCTAGCAGGGGCTCCGTGAAAAGAACAAAGAACTAAGAACGAAAATATAACACGGATAGAGTTGGGGGTGAGCTGTGCCGGAATAAGGTGGTATCGATTTAACAGATTTATGAAAAAGGGGTGAAACGGCAACCGTAGACCGCTCTTAAAAAATTCCTCGTATAAAGCGATCTTACCCGGTTGCCCTCGACTAACCCTGTCCTCTGGAAGAGGAACAGAAAGCTGAATATTATCCGGAACCCCAAATTGAGCCCTAACATTTCTAAGGTCCTGTGAGGACATTACTGAAGCAATGTCCGCCGGCCCACCTAGTTTGGAGACAGCCACAGGAGGCTCCACCTCATGGCCGGCAGACGAACCAGGAGCCCTAAGAGATTGAGGTGATGACCTAGATACGGGTTGGGCGGATTGAACAGCGGGTTGGTCCCCGCGGATGATTACCCCTCCCAAGGTCTCTCGCCGTGTCCGGAGAATCTCCTCTCGGGAGGGCTCTCTCATGGGACCCTTGCCTTTTCTATCTACCGAGGGGTCCATAAAGAAAAAGGAGGGAGGAAAAGCCAACTAACCTGGGAGGAAGAAAAAGCCAACTACCCTGGGCTGGAGAGGATAAGAACTGAGGAAGACACACAAAATCGGGGACTAAAGGAAGGGGACGATCTTTTCAGCATATATAAAAGCCAGACACGACGCTTCGAACACCGCGAGGGTACATGATAACCCGTCAGTATAGCCGGACGAGTGAAAAGACGCCGTCCTTTCAGAGACGCGCACCTCCCTTCTTTTTCCCTTTTTCCCAAAATGTCACTCATTACAAGCGGAGCTTTCGAAATTCAAATTTTTCCGCCCTTCTCCCTTGCATGTGCGTGCCTTGCACATATACAAGAAATATGGGCGAGGGGGCATATGATATGGATGACAATAAAAATAGCTAAACTAAATAAATAAAAAATCCTGGGCGGCCCCCAATCCTATCCTGGGCGGCCCCCGTTCTGGGCGGCCCCCAGTCTTAGGCGGCCCCCTGGACGGCCGATCCTGGGCGGCCCCCAGTTCTGGGCGGCCCCCGATCCTGGGCGGCCCCCTCCTGGGCGGCCCCCCCTGGGCGGCCTCCATCCTGGGCGGCCCCCCTGGGCGGCCCCCAGTGGGCGGCCTGGGCGGCCCCACCCTGGGCGGCCCCCTTCTGGGCGGCCCCCAGTCTGGGCGGCCCCCCTGGGCGGCCCCCAGTCTGGGCGGCCCCCAGTTCTGGGCGGCCCCCTGGGCGGCCCCCAGTCTGGGCGGGTCCTGGGCCCCCGATCCTGGGCGGCCTCCAGTCCTGGGCGGCCCCCAATCCTGGGCGGCCTCCAGTCCTGGACGGCCCCCGGCCCTGGACGGCCCCCAGTCTTGGGCGGCCCCCAGTCTGGGCGGCCCCCGGGCGGCCCCCAGTCTTGGGCGGCCCCCAGTTCTGGGCGGCCCCCGATCTGGGCGGCCCCCTGGGCGGCCCAGTCCTGGGCGGCCTCCAGTCCTGGGCGGCCCCCAATCCTGGGCGGCCTCCAGTCCTGGACGGCCCCCGGCCCTGGACGGCCCCCAGTCTTGGGCGGCCTCCAGAGTCTAGGCGGCCCCCGATCCTGGGCGGCCCCCAGTTCTGGGCGGCCCCCGATCTTGGGCGGCCCCCAGTCTTGGGCGGCCTCCAGAGCCTAAGCGATCCCCCGGTTTAAGAACAACCCCCACGACAAAATGATTAAAAAGAAATAAACCGTCACATCCGGAACAGAAATCGAGGGATGCCAAAATCATCATGCCTTAATTGGTTCGCATAAGACAAACCCCCTAAAGGGGACATTGAACCTCTATTTTAGAGCCAGATCCCTTTTCCCTCACCCTGACGTCTCCACTACCTCTGACATTCCTTTGGGATAATCAAGATCATCATGAAAAGGATTCCTTCATGAGCAAGTTTCTTAATATCCTTATTAAGAATTATCACTGAATAACCACGTAGTGCAAGATGAATACCTGCCCTACACGTGGACGTCCATGATAATTAAAAATAAAAAGTCAAAAGAAAAGAGGAGGATAAAAGGGGACGAGGGGAGGGGGGGAGGGGGCATCTTCTTCCAGAGAAAACAAAAAGAGAGATCCTAAGAAAAATCCTAAACAAGAAAATCTGGTGATCCAGCATCAACAATTACCATGGATTGTTAAAAGATCACTCTTTCTAACTGAAGCATCTAAAGGTTTCGTTGTATATGTTCAAACCATCGTAATCAATTTTCTCTCATTTTATCTTCAATTGGGGCTAATCCTATCATTTCTCTTATATGTTTATTTCTAATTCTATCTTTTAAAGTTTTACAACATATCCATCTTAACATATATATTTTTGTTACACTTAATTTATTCACATGTTGTTTCAGTATTGCCCAATACTCTGTTCCATATAGCATAGTTAGCCTAATAGCGGTTTTATAGAATTTTTCTTTCAATTTGAATGGGATGCGCTAATCATTTAATACTCTCAAAGTACTTCACTTAATCCAGTCTGCTTTAACTCTATGATTCACATCTTCACCTAATTCACCTTCTTGCTAGATAATTGATCCCAAATACCTAAATTTTTTACTTCTTGATATCTCTTAGCTTGCAATCTTCATTGTTTCTTATTTGTATTTATACTCCTACTAAAATTACATTTCATATATTCAGTTTTAGTTCTACTAATCTTAAAATCTTTAGATTATAAAGCCTCTCTCCTAATCTCTAGCTTAGCATTTATTTTAGATTTAGTTTCATCAATCAATACTATATCATCTGCAAATAACATATACCATAGGATATCATTTTGAATATATTTAGTTAATTCATTCATAACTAATAAAAAGATACAGACTAAAGGTAGATCTTTGATGTAAACCTACAGTAATTAAAAACTCTTTAGTTTCTCCTATTGTTGTTTTAACAATAGTTATTACTCTATCATACATATCTTTATTAATTCTATGTACCTTTTGGTAACTCATTAGTTTCTCCTGTTATTGTTTTAACAATAGTTATTACTCTATCATACATATCTTTATTAATTCTATGTACCTTTTAGTAACTCATTTTTTCTTTAAAATTCACCATATTATTTTCTTAGTACTCTATCATATGTTTTCTCTAAAATAATAAAGACCATATGATAGACTTTTTTTTCTTCCTATACCTCTCAATCAATCTTCTTAATAAATAAATAGTTTCCACGATCGATCTTCCAAGCATAAATTCAAATTGATTATTTAATACTAAAGTTTCTGCTCTTATTATTCGATTTTCTATTACTCTCTTCTATAATTTCATTGTATGACTTATCAGTTTAATCCCTTTATAATTTGCACCATTTTGAATATCTTTTTTATTTTTATATATAGGTATTATATATTTTTTCTTCAGTCTTCGGGCATTCTTTTAGTTGCTACAATCCTGTTAAATAAATTGGTTAACCACATGACTCCAATTTCTTCGAAGCCTTTCCAAACCTCAATAGGGATCACATCTGGTCTTAATGCCTTTACATCTTTTATTTTACTCAGCCTTTTTAACCTCAAGCATGCTAAATCTATGAAAAAAAATATGTTTATTTGTTACTCATAGGTTTTACCCTTAAATTTACTAAATTATTTTTATTTAATAATTTTTTAAAATAGCTTTTTTATCGTTCTTTTATCTTTCTTCTCTTACTAAGACTCTTTCATCTTCATCCTTAGTACATTTAATATAGTTCAGATCTTTTATTTCTTTTTTCATCTTCATCCTTAGTACATTTAATATAGTTCAGATCTTTTATTTCTTTTTCTCTTAGGAAAATCTTGTCTTCTCGGTAGTGGGCTGCCTCCCATAGGCTGTGATACACCCACTTGGACCCCATGACCTAACGTATTGTCCTTACCATGGAGTTACTAGTACACCCTCATAAATGGTTTTGGCATGAGGTCAATGGACCCCTTCTCGCGCCACCAGGCTTTGGCTTTGCCATAGAATTAATTGGCTTGGTCTCCAGCAATCCTAAGAGCGAACGGTTATCCACTGACGTCCCAAGGTGAAACCGGAGGTTTCACGAGGAAGGGGCTTTGGACGACAAAGGACCGACTTCCAGCTTCTGATTGTGACGAAGGGAGCGACGGAGAGGTTGGAGTTAGAGTGGAGAACGAAGCCAGGAGTCCGGAACGGTGCTGGGAGAAAGGCAAGAGCTGGGAGATGGCCGTTCGTGGAAAGCTAGGACAAGAGAGCCGGAGCTGGGAGCTGAGTCGTCGGCATGGATCCGAGGGATTCGGAGAAGGGCGTCAGGGACAACTGTGGCTAGGACCGGAAGCAAGGGCTTTGGGAATTGAAGACAGGAGAGGCCGTAAAGGACCGGGACGTCTGGGAGTGTCCAGAACGGAGCCGTCGGGAGACGGAGCCGAAGCTGGTGCGACGCTGTCGAGAGGCAAGGCTAAGGCTGGGACGACGTCATGGAATCCGGAGATGGGAGTTGGGAGACGTAGCCGTGCTGTCGCAGAACTGGAAGGAAGTCGGGGCTGCCTAGGAGGAGGCCGCCTAGGAATTGAGCCGCTTAGGAACTGGGCCACCTAGGAAGGCTGCCAAGGAAGACCGCCAAGGAAGAGGCTGCCACGGAAGATTGTCGAGGAAGAGGCCATTTAGAAAGGCCGCCTAGAATGGGCCGACTTGTCGAAGCCAAGCATAAATGCCTCATTGTTGCCCATGGGGTCAACTGGCCCCATCAATTATATACTTAAAAAATAATATATGCAAGATACACGCTTACCTTCAAATTGAGTCCACAATTAACTTTGAGCACACATTAAAGCCTCTAATGTTGCAGGCAAAAGTCTATTACGATGAGGATTCACTACTCTACAACTTGTAGAGAAAGCAGATTCAGAAGCAACTGTAGTCATAAGAATAGCAAAGATATCCCTAGCAACCTTTTGCAACATGAAAAATTTCACTCCATTAGTTTTTCACCAATTCAACACATCAAATTCATCACTATCAGGTGTTATAAACTCTTCCAAGTAGAAGTTCAACTCTGTATTGACTTTCTCCGCAGTAATATTTTGAGAAGCCAAAAATGCCTCATATTTACTTCCTTTTAGTGATGGATGATTAGGCAGAAGAAACATTGAAGACTCACTGCTAGAACTCTTTTGCTTATGTTTGCCTTTATCTCTTGACTTATACTCTTTAACTAAATTGGTCATAGTTGTCTGAACTTTTTCAATTTCCAATTTGGCATGCTCTTCTCCATAAACTAAAGTAAAATAGCATTCAAACGACTTAATCTTGTACCTTGGATCCAGTACATTTGCTATGCTCAATATGCCTTTAATGTCATCCCAATACTTGTTAAACTTCTTTGTCATCGCTAATGACATATCCTTTATTTCTTGTCTTGCAGATGTCATCCACTCATAAAGTAACAACTTAATCTCAATGATCTTTATAAAAAAAAAGATTAGTAGTAGGATATTTCAGGCCATAGAACAAACAGTAACATTATAGAAATTCTCTAGTCTTTTGCACAATTCACTAGCAACCTCCCAATCCTCCTTTGAAGGTAAACAAGTATACTGAGAATCACATTGCTTCAAGCGAGAGAAAACATCTCGATATTCTAAAGCAGTATTAAGCATAAAATATGTAGAATTCCATCTAGTTTTGCAATCTAAAACTAGTTTCCTAGTACATGCTATATTCAGTTGCCTTGCAGTTTCCTTAAAATTTTCTATTCTCTTAGAGGAACTAATCCAAAACACGACACTATCATGCACATTTTCAATTTCACAAACTTGTTAAGCCCCTTTTTCACAATCAGATTTAAAATATGTGCAGCACACCTCATATGAAAAAGTTGTCCTCCCAAAATAAGTGCACCTCGATCAATCTTACTTTTCATGTTTGAAATCATGCTATCATTCGTACTATAATTATCAACAGTCAAAATAGACAACTTACGATCAATATTCTAATCCAACAATGTCTCCATATGTTTGTTACAGAGAACGTCAGAGGTATTTGGAGCAGACATGTAAACAAATCTATCAAATTCAAATAATTACAATATTAACATAACAAATATAATATTAAAGTAAGAAGTAATAAAGAAATAAATTAGTACCTCACTATGTAATTTCTTAATATCCAATCATCATCAATGTAATGTGCCGTGATCATCATATAATGCTTTCTTTGATTCGAAGAAGTCCATATATAAGTAGTGATGGAAACTCTACTTTTGATTTGATCAAGAATACTCATTACCTTAGTTTTCTCAAGGCGATATATATTCAAAATATATTTCTTTACTGTATTTTTGTCACCATCTTAAACAACGGTTGTAGATTATGGCAAAAACTTCTAAATCCTGTATGGTCAACCATAGAGAGTGGATACTCATGCAAAATTATCATAACTGCAAGGTCTTTTCTTGAAACCTTTGGATTGAAAGCATGTAAAGCAAGATTAGGGCTACCTTTCATCAACTTACTTGAACTAGCTGACGTTAATATTTGTTTTATATCTTTTATGGTTCGAAACAGGCATCCCTTCTAATGTTCACGCAAATGGGAGGTGACATCATTGGGTCCTCCATCCAATTTCTTTTGACAGTAGTTACAAATTGCCTTCAAACTCTCATCGATCATTTTGTTTAAAATGGTTCCAAACTTCAGATCGTAAAGACCTTGTTGAAGGAATAGAGTCAGTGGTTTGCATTTCAGGAGTTGAAGAATTTCTAATGGAGTCATCTAATGTGTTAGCGTCAATATCATCATTTGATTGTTCTCGATTGGTCTCCATCTTATCCTAAAAAATTAATAAATTATCATTAAGCACGTAAGCTTCCAAACTATTAACAAAAAAAAGAATATCAACTAAGAAATTCCACAAAAACAAACTTTTTCGGTTGGCATAATTAAGTATATTAGCTAATAGTGTCAATTAACAAAGAAATTCCAAAAAAAAAAAAGCTTCCAGAGTCTAGAATATTGACACATAACATAGGCAAACAAATGAAGCTAGATTTAGACTCCAAATTGCTGCAAACGAATGAAACCCTTTTTAGCTATAAATGGAGTCAGGCCTGGCCTCTTCGTCGTAACCTGCCATGTACATCATGCCTTCGGCTAACTCCATGGAGAACTCATCAGCTATTAAATGCTCTATTATTTTTATTTTTTTAAAAAAAGTAAAAATAAAATCTTTAGAACGAAAGCAAAGGATCCTTGCTGGAAGGTTTTGATGTATATGTAGCTGAAGTAATGCATTGGATGTTTCCCTTAAATAGTTAGATTCATGTGAGTGTGGATACATGACATGGATCTTGATGAGTACATAGAACCGGCCAAGGTGTGGCACGGTTTTGGAGAGAAGCAGCAGCTGGTTGGCTGGAGACTGAGAAGTAAGAAGCCATTCCCAAGTCCAAGAAAGAGATCTTGGAGGGACATGGATTGATCCATCTAGGAAGGCAAGAAAGGGCTGGTTGGAGGTTGCACACCTTTAACGCCGCACATGGTTAGAGAGAGATTCCAGCATGAAAAGTTGGAATTTTATTCTGCATTATCTATCCACATGACAGAGGTATACAAATAATATTTTTTAAAAAATCCACTCTCTTTGGAATAAAGAAGAAGAGAAAAAAAAGTAAGAAATAAAACAACTAACAAGAAAAAAAATTAGAAATGATGATTTCCAACGCAACAACCGTAAAAAAAAAGGGAATACATTCAAATTTTAAAGTAAAAATAAAGAGATATCTTTCTTTAGAAATAAAGGAAAGAGATAAGCATACCATAGAAAGAAAAAGGTGTTGGAGGGCATCGATGGGGCATCGATGAGGCAGCGATTGGAGACGATGGAGTAGGTTCAGAACTTTAGAGTTCAGATCATTTTATTGTACATATAGAGCTTGCATAATGAATATTTGGGATCACTGTCAAACAAAAGCCATTCCTACCACAAACAAGAAACCATTCTTTTAGTCTTGTTGAATTCTAGCAAGAGATGGACCTCTCTTGCATGCTACATATTTTAACTTATGCAATTGTCGATGGCTTTCTCAGAATATGTTTACCCACAGTGCAGCTGCCTCCATCTTCTGCAGATCATAAAACTTTGGAATCCATCAAGCTTCTTACTCTCTAATGATAGTTTTAGAAGACCTTTACTTGGTGAACTGTAGAATGCATGAAACATGTGATTTTTCTTTTCTTTTTCCCCTGAACACCTTAATTGAACTGAGTCTAACCATGCTTATTGTGCTCCTATGGTAAATCTTCAAATTAGCTTTCTGGAGATAATGGTATAATAGGCTTCAAAAAATTACTATGTGCTCTTTTGAGCATTTGCGGAGGTCTCTTTTCTTCTATCACTGAATTTTCCTTGAAAACGTGCAGTCAGGTTGATCCAATAGTAGCATCATTCTCAGGGGGAGCAGTTGGAGTTATCTCAGCCCTAATGGTTGTTGAGATTAACAATGTCAAACAGCAAGAGCACAAGAGGTGCAAATATTGTCTGGGAACTGGTAGTCTTCTAGATCCTTACCTTTCCATTAAGACACAAAATCTGCTACCTTTGCATTACTGATAAAAGCATCATGCCCTTCCTTGATTCTCTATTCCTTTAATCTTTGCATACAAATTGCTTCTTGGCAAGTTTTTGTTTTCCTGTAATCATAAACTAGATTAGCATCTCCAAACCCATGATTAGAATGGGTGAATATAGTTGAGCTACTTAGGTTTGTGATATAAGCATGGGATCAACTAGAATGAAAGTTTTGATATTGCTTTTATGTATGTAGGATAAGATATGGATATTATTTACATTTGCAATTTGACTTTTAAGCATTGAAGATTTGATGTTGGATATTTTGCAAGAGAACTTACTGGGATTGCTGAGTGCAAATTGATTCTGTTGATGCTGGATAACAATATAATACATAAATCCTCAATGCGCAAAACTTGCAATGTATAGTGTTTCGAAGCATGGAATGTCTAGAAAATTAAGTGGAAAATGTTTGCAAGCTCATTAAAGGCCTAGGTTTACAAACATTCAGGCACCTTGTGCTTTTGTGAAGCTTGAAGAATAGTCTGCTTTAAATTTTTTGGTTGAAGGGATGTTCTCTTTCTATAATTTAATATTTGATTGTCATGTTGTGGCGGAGTAGTTTTGTTCTATCTTTTACTTTTGATTAGAAAACAAACCTTTCATATTCATGGTTTTGTGGGAAAGAAATATTAAAGGGCTATTTTTTTACTCATAGCCCTTGTTCTGCAACTTTCGAGGATATCATAATGATTGATTAGAATCTGCAGCTTCTTATAGGTCTTATGTGGAATAGAAATAGAAAGAATATAGCATACAATATACTTTGAATCAAGGTTCATTGTCTCAATATAGGATCCGGTGCTGGTACTAGTCTAGTATAGTGTTGGTATGCTCTATATGCAGGTCAATTCAACATACTAAAATTTAGTATGCCACAACATTGAATCTCGTTTTGGTAATGGTATAGTTTTGGTAATGGTATAGTACACCCGATATAGGGCGGTACACGCTGGTATGGCATACCATTGTTTGAACTATTTACTACCAATATAATTTTGTTAGCAACAATGTTTTTATCATACTCTAGGTTTCCTAGTGGTAGGATGCTTATGAGATATTCCTTTTCTTCCTTTCTAGATTATTTTGCCTAATGATCATTGAATTGATAATCTAGATTAGTTGTGTTTGTTAAAATGGAATGGTGAACATGTTTCCATCTCTCTATTCAAGACAATTGCTTTTGTCTTTTTGGACTCTTATAGCTTTAGAACAGCAGGAAGCCACCAAAACAGTGGATAAGTTAGTGAAATAGGCTCATGACTATGTCATGTTGCAAATTTTGTACCATTATAATTGTTAATGGTTCATATGATTGGTGAGTAACATTAAATTTGTGTATGACTTGAACACTTTTATTGAAAGGAGTGCAAGTAGATCTAACTAGTTTATGATCAGAACCTACCACAAAACTCATTTTCACTTCTAGGATTTGGGTGAAAAGTTTATCACTATATGAGCTTGTTTGAATTCCATCCATTTGATGGGCTATATACACAATGTTGTTATTATCAAGTTTTTAAATCCTATGGGACAAGATCCTTCTTTTTTTTTTTTTATAGAACAAGATATACTATCGTCCCATCCCATCCTGACACTTGGGATGAAGGATGCCCCAAGATGCATCAATTAAGTCATCAAAATAATAACAAGATGATTTTGTCTCGATACTTGGGACAGCAACCCATTCCGATGTCCCATGGATTATCCTGCAGAGATTTGAAACCATGGTTATCATCTTTTTAAGTTGAGTGTTATTGGTGTCTATCGAAGCTGGATTCGTTGCTGTTGATGCTGTACCTGATTTGGGTGGAAAATTGGATCTAGGTTTGGATGGAATCCTGGACCCATTAGAACAGTTTTTTTAAATACCACTTGAGTTGGGCCAGGGTTATATACAACCAGTTGGGATATGCAATAATGATTCCTACCTTTTGGAAAAGGTCTAAATGATTCTGAAAACCAAGAACTAAGGGAAGTTACTTTGGCAAGGAAGTGTTCCCATTAAACTATCTCAAGAAATATGACCAGAATCTGTTGGCAAGGGTCAATGTCTTAGTTGCCTTGATCAGGATGTAGGTGATGCAGATTATTCAAATCGGGAAATGTAATGATAGTTCTTACCATCTGAAGAATGGCACCTTGTTTGTTTCTTGTTGACAGCTTTGTTACAAACCGGAATTTGTTGGAAAATGCAAGCTTCTAATAGGTCCATGATATATGCATGTTATGTTAAAAGCACACTGCTTTAGGCAGTTGGTGCAAAAGCACCATGCTAGTTGACAAAATCGTATGGCCATTAAAACAAGATTTTTCTGTCTTCTTTTAGTGGTCAAATTTATTGTTTGCGATAATTGGTCCTTCAATGTACAGCTGCCATCATGATATTGTCCCCATCCATTATGAGGAGCTGGCCAGAGTTGTAGGTAATGAGCTGGATCCTCTCGGTTCTAAACGACTAGAGTTGCTTCCTTTTCCTACTCGACAAGGATCCTTTGGGTTTCGTTAAAAATGTCTTAAAATTTGGACTTGGAAAAGATGGAGGATAAGTCTTTCTGTTCGGTCATGTACAACAAGGCATCGAGATGCATTGGTAGATTACATCTGTAAAGAAGTGGTAAGACCTGAGGAAAACTAAGTGGAAACAATGGATAAAAAAGACTCATGCTAAGGATCTGATCCTCGATGTATGTAGGGAAACAAGGACTTGGTAAACTTGTTTCAGTTGGACAGTGCTTGTTGGTCACACTTAGAATGGAACTCTGTTTAGTTTCTTGGGCCCTCTACCTTGGAATCCATAATGGCGGTTAAGATCCAACAATCCTGCAAGACAGGTGGAAGATGATTCCAACAACAATATTGCATCCGAAGACCATTTCTATCTGGCAAACATGTGGCAGACATGCTAGATATATGGAGCTAAAAGGGATTTGTTACAATTTTTTTCGGCTTTTCTTTTTGAGAATTTTCAAATGAAATTAAATTGAGTAATTTTGACCAATAGCACTCTTCACCTGTTTCACCTATCTAATAGGAACCTTACTAGTTAACTTATATGACATATTGAAACTTGTACAAGTATAGTTTCAGCTCTGCTCAAGATCGTAAGCTATCTGCTTTACTTGGTCAGGATGATATATATCTTCATTTCATTCTGCAAAGTTCATTGCCGTACATTGTCGAGCTTGCCCTTGAGTTCAGTTAGAAGTTTTATCTGATAATATCGTCTATCCATTGTTGCAGGATACCTTGCCTGTGCTCGCTGTTCAGGCACAGGAGCTCTAGTTTTAATTGAGCCTGTTGCTACAGTTATTGGTGGTGATCAGCCTTTATCACCACCGAGAACAGAGAGTGTTCGAATTGTTCAGGGTTAGGAAAGGTAAGATATTTTTATGAATGTCATGTTCTGATGCCAATATAAGTTAACTAATATACAACTATTGTATCAACTTCTTTAATGATGGATTTATGGTAATTATAACACAGGTTTTCATTTCCTATCTCTCTATTTCCTAGAAGTGATGAGAAAATATAATAGAGAAACCATATATTTTTTTTGTGGGACAATTGATAAAAGCTGTTGTTAATCAGATTGACACAATCTATAGAGATGTTTGTGGAGATGCATCATCTAGGCTCCACTGAATTCTCTCTGTTTGCTCTGGGTAGTCTGGAATGGATGTTTTATGTATCATAACCACTTGCTATGTTGTGCTTCACAGCCCCCTTTTTTCATGATGACTCATATAATTTGTGACTTACTGTTTTCAGGTAATGTGCCCCACATGCCTCTGCACAGGGATGGCAATGGCCAGTGAGCATGACCCCCGAATTGACCCTTTTGACTAAAGGTGCATGTTTCTATTCAACATTGCCACAAATTGAGATGCAACGTGTTCTGTACGCAAGACATTATGTTAATAACCAGTACTTGAGTTAATACAAGGATGAGTTCGCCAGCAACCTTGTGGTTTGTATCTATAACATGCTTAACTTCATAATAGATAAAGATGTCATTTTTTATCTTGCACGAATCAGTGTTGATCTGAAATGATCTTTTGATTGTTTATCCTTTCATTTTGTGCTGACAATCTTAGCATATATTATATACACTTAGAGAAAGTATCCCAGTTTTCTGTTAGTTTGCTGATATTTATTCTGCATCGCAATGTATGTCCTACCGTTTTCTGGAAATCCTAACCACTGGCTGCTGAAAGATTTATTCTGTTATATATGGAAGTGCAAGATTGCATGCTTCTCTGCTAGCCTCCACGAGCAGCGCACTTTTTGTGTTACTGTGTTTTTAGCTTCAATGCATCGAGCATGATGTAACAACAGCAGGATACACAAATTTAGTGTACATTTAGACGTTAGGCTTCTTGTGGACATTGAAGACATTTTGGCGTTTCTTACACTTCGACATTTTATGTTGCTGGTATGCTTATAAAATTATCATCATCTTATTCCTTTTGCAGGCATGTGATGATTGTTGTACTTGTTGTGAATCTTACGGAAGCATGAGAGCAGAAACAGCAACAACAATAATTATTAGAATTGTGAAACATTAGCATGGGGTACTGGGCAAAGTGAGGTGCATGCGGGCATTGTTTGCTCATGTTTGTGTTGGTGTAGCATACTTTCATCTGGTATAAGAGAGGTGGCCATGTATGTTATGGCGGCTGATACCACCTTCTGTTTTGAGGCAGGGTGACTTTGGCGGTACTCCCTAGTTCGAAACCCTATTGGGGGGCGGTTGCTAGAGAAATTGTACTCTGTACATGGAAACCCTGTTTTTGGAGAAAAGTGTGATGATTCTTGCAGCAACAAGAATGGTCGTGAGGCTAGTTTTATGTATCCTGAGACACCAGTGGGTTATTTTTATAGGCCGGCTACCCTATCGGGGGGCGGTTGCTAGAGAAATTGTACTTCAACCCATGTTTGCATATAGCAAGCGTGGTTATGATAATAATTGTACTCTAAATGCATCCTATCCTATCCTATCTTTTCTGATGTTAGAATTTTTTTTTTAAATATAGCCACACTGTTTTAGAGATGGTGCAATTAAGTTCACAATTGACATTTATCTTGTACGATGGTCTTGAAATTCTTGACAAGTCTTTTGTCATGTGGGATGCCAGATTTTGTCTCCACTAACAATTAAGTAAAGACTAACAATTGCTATTATCAACACATTACTAGCTTCACATTGGGCATGCGTAGAGGCACATGAGAGACTATGGATGGTTGTGATCTCATATCGTTAATGTTTTTTTTTTTGGCTATTCATCTGACCTGATAAATTACTTTCTTCTTTTATTTAACTCAGGCCAACTTTAAATCAAGAGATGTACATGATAAAGATGGGCGTATCAGTAATGGTGTGGACAGCACAAACGTGTCAAGATAGCCATTAAGTCTGAGAAGTTTGCGTTGCAGTACGGTGTGTTCAAAAAAAAAAAATTTGGTGAGATCCCCATCTTCAATTGGGGAAAATGCTCTATGATTGAGGCCTGACCTTGATGAGTAGTCCACAAATATCCTTGTAACATTCTTTTTTGGACTGATAATTAATCACTTATAAAGATGTCCATCTAATTTTATAAATATAAAAAAATCTCTTGTATTTGCCATTTTAGCATTGGCATATGATGCTTAGATCAGTCCACAGCAAAGCAGTGTAAATTTGTCATGAAGTAATTGGATCTTAATTACATGATGCCTCCTTTCTTTCATTCTTCTAACCTAAAAGTTTATAACGATTTTATTGCCTCACAACTTGACCTATTAAAGCTGATTCATTGAAGAATCATCAGCTTATTGACCTATTCAACTCCTACTCTCCCTTTTCACTGGAATCCTCGAGATGATGCAGCAGTAAAGGTTAATTTTGAAGGGCTACTTCAAAAGAATGAGTAGGTTGCCGCGTTGTCATTAGAGAGACAACTAGGGTGCATTAGGGGTAGGACTGAAAAAGTCTTTATGTAGATGCAGATCTATGTGATGCTTGGGATAGAGTTTGGTTTGCAAATGTTGGGTAATGGACTTGGAATACCTAATAAGCTTTGAAAGTCCATTATTTTCTCCTTGTGTATAAATGAGAAATTATGAGGACATTTAGTTTCACATCAAAAAAATCAAGAAAGGAATATTCATTTATATAGAAACTTTTTCCTTGAAGCTTAAGTTTCTTAGGCTCATCATAAGTGAAGAGATTTACGGTGATGCGTACCATGCATGTGCGAAGGGCGTAATGGGTGCTTTGTAGGCGCACTTTGCATATGCGCATCGTCTTAAGGTGCTTTTAAATTTTTTCTTGATAATAAGGATATGACGATGAAGACTAATCGATTAAGATAAGGGGCTGAGATCAATTGATTGTTGATCATCGGATCAGGATCAGATTGATCATTGATCGATTGGATGAAAGGTCAAGATGCGGTGATTAAATTGCGATTGTGATCCAACAGCTCTCACTCATCGGCTGATCGGTCAACTGTTGACCGTTGGTGATAAGGCGTCCGTCCGATCCTACCGTTGGAGATAAGGCATCGCTTCGATCAAGCCGTTGTGATAAGATAACGTTCCGATCTTGAAGCGGCATATCAAAGCCATACAACCATCTATCTGATAACGTGATCATCAGATCATGATGGTGAAAAGGTATATCGGGACGTATATTGGCTTATCTGATCGGCTGATCATCAGATCACAGGATGAATCGGTGTATCAAAGGCATCCTTTGATCAAATCCGATCAATTGAATCAAATTCAAATTAAATTGTAGAGTTGCTTCCAAAGGGCACCTAAAACCTATAAATAAAATCCAAGACACTTGCATTTTCATTCATTCCTAATTCAATCCGAATCAATCCTAGTATTTTCTTCTTTTAGGCATTTGCATACTCTCTTAAGGGTAGTATAGCAATAGTGCATTAAAAAGAGAGAAGCATTTTTGGTGAATTATAGTGCTGCTTTCGTCAAAAGAAGACTGTTGTATCCCGGAAGACAATTATCATACTGACTGTAAGCACCGTTGCGAGATAAAATTATCTTAAGGACATAGAGTATAACTCTAGACTCAGTCTTATCTATTAGATAGCTACTATCTGCTATCAATAACAAGTGGGTTGAAGGAGATTTTAAAATGGTAGGAGGGGCTCTTAGCACAACTTTTACTATGATGTAATCTAACATTAAATCCTAATATGACTACTGCATTACATACTTGCAAATAAAAATATATTTTTTACGTCCATGATAAGGGCAGCCAATTGACAGACCCGCTTTCCAAAGAAGAGCTTTGAGCAATTAAGCCTATCAGACGGACATGTTGAGAAGGTCAGAGTTAATCTCTGACACTTGTATATTTAGTAGGACTGGCATCATTATCTTCTATTATAGTATCAAAATGAACTTTTCTGTAAATACCAAATATTAATTATGTATCAAATCTTGATGAATTTAAATCCTATTAATTATGTTATCTTTATAAATAGTGTGTGTGTGTGTGTGTGATGAGCTACAAATGCTGACTTGCATATCCCATTTGATTTATAAGTGGGAACCACAATGTTATTTGAAAGGTTAATCTGATTTATTGTGCTTGCCTACTCTAATAAGAATCTTTACTGTGAAAAACGCATGGTGTTAGATAATGTAAGAATTGGCTCTCTTCCTTCTAAAATTTATGATCACGGGAATGAATTTCACTTTCCCATTCATAAATGCACCATCAAGGATTGAACATACATGTCCGTATTCCTGAGGGATGGTACATGAGTTTAGACCCGTTTCAATTCTTGTGTAAATTGGACGAAAAAAGCTTTTGAGATTAGCTGCAGCTCTTTTAAGAGTAAAGCTAAGAAAAATTTTCGACATGTGCAAGGCAAATCATCCATCAAATTTGTAATGCCTCAAATGGCTTTGCTGTTTATTAGTAGATTAAAACCACACGATCTAAAATTTTAAATGAAAATTCATCATGATGAAATTTTATTACTATTTTATGAATAACCTTTTTTTCTTCATATTCATCAACTATTGTAACTTTCACACACTGGGATCAGCTTTGATACCACTTGCAATGCCTTATTGTAACTTTTATGTACTCGAATTGAATTTGGTATCATTTGAAATGTCTCAAACGAACATCTTGCACACCATAAATTAGCTAGAATATATTTCAAATCAGATCATTAGTGCTGAAAGATAGTTCTATACCATGATGAAACCTTACCATCATCTCATAAATAATCTTTCTTGTGCAGCTCTAATATCATTTGTAATACTTTAAGTTCATCTGCTGATCTAATTAATTTGTTAGTCGAATGAAACTATGTAATCCTAAAATCTTAAAAATTAGAATGAAAGTTAAGTCAATTTGAATTACAAGTTCACAAAATCAATCTGAACCGGGAGAACCGTTGTAGATTGCTCCGCCCGTAGATGGACCGATCGATGCTAGACCGGGTCGAAAGCCATATAACCCAAGCCGGTCTGCTTTGACCCAATTCCCCGTGCACGCGTCACTCACTGAGTCGGCACACGTGCGAATCTTCGAAGTACCAGTGTACCACGCTCCTTGATATATCCAAGCCGCTCGTGCCCTAGAGCCCAAGTCGAGGCTAAAAGCCTAAAACCCCAGCTCTGCCTGCCATTGCTCTGCTCTGAAAACTCTTCTTCCTCGCCCTCCTCACCACCTTCCTCGATGGCGGCGACGCCCACTGACAGCGCTGAGGACTGTGGCGTCGCGGTCGTAGACCCGACCCTGGAGACCGAGGCCCCCGCCGACACGACCATCGAAGTGCAGGAGGAGGTGTCGGACCCGGAGGAGGCCCCCGAGCTGGAGGCAGAGGAAGCGCCCGTGGCCACGCCAGCGACAGCGCATTCGCAGGCCGGTGAGACCAAGAAGTGGCCAGGGTGGCCTGGGGACAATGTGTACCGCCTGATTGTGCCGGTACTGAAGGTGGGGAGCATCGTCGGCCGTAAGGTGGAACTCATCAAGAAGCTCTGCGAAGAGACGTGGGCTTGCGTTCGTATCCTCGAAGGAGCTCTTGGCACCTCTGGCCGCATTGTAATACTTTTCTTGCTTGATGGTTGACGGGATTCTAGGGTTTTGCCTCTTCTCTTCGTTTCTAGATTTTTCTTGGCTTGTTCTTATTTTTTATCTTATCCTCCGTTTTTATTATAAAAAGTCTTTTGCTTCTTTGATCTGATCTATCTGGAAGGTTTTTGAACCGACGTTTTTTTCCCCAAGAACTTAAAGATCTTTGCTTTAAATCAAGAAGCTTGAATTGTCAGGTGTGATCGCATTGTGGGAGTTTCCTAATCAGTATCTTTTTCATTGTGGTCTGATTTTAATTTTTTTTTTGGCGTGTTTCGTTGTGTCGAAGCCTCAAGAACGTTTTTTTTTTTTATAGTTTCTTAGTATTAAAAGAATGTTTTGGCATTTTTGTGCTTATGAGTAGTATATGGAATGTTCAATATTTCGATATATAACCCTTCCATTGTTTATGCTATTTAATACATGAGAGAAACAAGGTACTTTCTGTTCACACGAGTTTTCCATTTTCTGCAGTATTTCCTTGTGGATGTCCTTGCTACACTTCTGCATAGCAAAATAGACCGTGAATAAAAAAATATTTTCTTTATTACCGTTGTCATTAGATTTGTGCCCCAGAAGTTGATTAAAATGGGATAAAGAGTTTTGTTTGGTCAGGTGACTTCAGGTTGCATGCACTATATTTTAGAAATATGACTTTTGCTTACAATTTTTGTTCGTAGGGAAAGATAGAAAAATCGTAGGAAAAGCCTTTCACTATGCCTTTTGAACTTTTTCCTATGAAAAAAAAAAAAAAAAAATTATAAGCAAAGATTCGTCGGGAAAGCCTTTGCCTACGACTTTCAAATCGTAGGCAAAGATCAGACTTTTTTCCTACGATTTTTTATGTAGGGATAGAGTGACTAGAATTTGAAATGTAAATTTTAATTTTGAAAACTTTTGCCTACGAAGATAAAAAATCGTAGGGAAAAATAAAAAAATATTTTTTATCCACATCCTTTACTATGATTTTAAGAAAAATCGTAAGAAAAAGTTGAAGAAAAGTTGGGTAATAATAATTTTTAATAATTTTTTTTCCTACGAGAAACCCTAAAATCATAGGAAAAAATTAAAAAAAAAAAATTTATTCACATATTTTCCTTAAAAATTCTTAAAATCGTAGGAAAAAAATTGAATAATAATTATTTTGAATGATTTCTTTCCCTAAAAAAACCTCAAAATTGTAGGTAAAAATTAAAAAAAATAATTTTTTATCCAATCTTTTCCTACGCTATTTATTATAATCGTAGGAAAAATTGTTTAATAATTTTTTTTAATGATTCCTTTCCCTACGAAAAATTTAAAATCATAGGAAAAAATTTAAAATATATTTATTTTTTTATCCACATCATTCCTTATGATTTTTTTAAAAATCAAAAAATAGCTAATAATTGTTTTAATGATTCTTTTTTAAATTATTATATTTACCCATTCTCTATCAAAACATATAATGAGACAACGGTCTTGGACACTTCATAAAGGTCCCATTCATAAATGACTTCCCTAGTTTTTTAGCTTTCTTTTAAACATTACTAGAGTAAGTGATAAACGCATAAATAATTATCATTAAACCTATTAATTAATAATTTAATGTACCTATTATTATTTAATATTTTAATATTTTAGATGAAATCTTATCAACTTAAAGAGCTCGATTTTAAGGATTTAATGACGCAAACGGAACTCAAATCGATTTAAGATGAGCTCGAAATTGATTTTTTATTGATTTATACGGATTTTCTCATTCTTTGTTTCCGCCGATTCTTCTCCATTCAATTCTATCCGTTTCCTCCACCAATTAAGGAATAGATTAGATTGAAAGTTATCAAATTTAGAGAATTAAATAAAATTTAAAAGAATTTAAATTTTATTAGTTATTTATCTAGATTTCTCTTGTTATTTCGTTGCTTCCGCTGCGTTCTCTGTTTTGAAACAGACTCCTCGTCGCGTCAAGGCCCGTCCGGGGCCTCTACAAATAGCGCAAAGGAGAGGAAGCCATCCATCCAGCGCGCTGCATTCGGGGAATTCAGAGAGGAATCCGTGGTTCGTGAAGCAGTCATCCGTGGGTTCCGCATCCGTGGAGTTGCTCTGTTCCAAGGAGAATTGCCTCTGCTCGTGTCATGGAGAATTGTCTCTGTTCGTCCGTGGAGTTGCTCTGTTCCAAGGAGAATTGCCTCTGTTCGTGCCGTGAACGAGGCCATCCGTGCTGCAGTCGTGCCGTGGAGGAGGATGCCGTCCGTGGTTTGTGGAGATCGGCTGTTCACGTCCGGCTGTTCTCAGGAGCTCTGGATCGCGGGTTTATTTTATTACTATTTTATTATCTTCTTCATATTTAGAAATTAAAACTCTTCTATTTTAGATTTTAATATGCACTTTTGGATGTTATTGAAATAAAATTTCTATTCATATTAATTGTTATTAAATTTTATTTAAGTGAAAATAATTTAGACTGATTTATTCTTAAAAGGGACGGCCGTGATCTACGGGTACAAGCCGTGCTCTTATAAGATAAACCATATCTTATTATTTTGCATTATTAATTATCTACTTAGTTATTTATTTAGTTAAATTTATAAAAATATTTCAAGATAATCGCTAAAGTTCCTGTGGAATCGATCCCTTACTCTCGCTATTCTAATAGTGAAATTAAGGTGTTTAAATCGTTGCGCTACGACACGCATCAGATTTTTGGCGCCGTTGCCGGGACTTAAGTGTGTTATTTTGAAAAAAAAATTAAAAAAATAAAAAATATAAAAAAAATATAAAAAAATTAGATTAATTTTTCTTAATTTTTGAATAGTTATTGCTGCTTTATTTTTTTTCTTAATTGTTAGAATTATATTTTCTTTTAACATAAAAAAAATAAAAAATTATTACTTTCCTTTTTGCCACAAATCCAATTTTAACCTAATCAAATTTTTTTTAATTTACTTTAAAAAAAACCTGAAAGAAAACCCTAAGACATCTTCATAAAATATAATTAATTTAAAAAAAAAAAAAAATATAAAAATAAAAATAAAATATATAAACAAAATAATTATTTTATTTTTATGCTATAGATTGACTTAACTCAAAATCCTTTCATTGACATCTCATAATTTATTAAAAAATTAGAAACTTAATTATAAAAATTAAAAATAAATAAATAAATAAATAAATAAAACTATTTGCTTTAGAGTCATTGGTAGGGTGTATGCTTGGTCGCCGATCGTTGCAACCCAACCTTATACCCTTAGATCCTGAGATAGAAAGAACTATTAGAGCAAACAGACTCAGAATTATGGATCCTAATAACGAAAATAATCAACCACGACAGTTGAAAGAGTATTTCACTCCTTCAAGGTATACCTACTCTCCCTGCATTCAAGTGCCTCCAGTAGAGGCTGCCCAATATGAAATTAAGTCAAGTGTAATCCAAATGTTACCATCTTTCTATGGACTTACAAATGAGGATCCCTACAAACACTTAGATGAATTCTTGGAAATTTGCTCAACTGTCAAGATTCAAAATTTCTCTGATGATGCACTTAGGCTTAAGTTATTCCCTTTTTCCCTAAAAGATAAAGCCAAGTATTGGTTAAATTCATTAGACACTGTTATAATTTCAACTTGGGATCATCTTCAGAGAGAATTTCTTAAGAAATATTTTCCTATAGGAAAAACGAATCAAATTAGAAAAGCCATAACAAGTTTTTCCCAGACAGATGGAGAAATGTTTCATGAGACATGGGAGAGATTCAAAGAACTGATTAGAAAATGTCCACATCATGCTATACCCAAATGGCAACTGGTTCAGTGCTTTTATGATGGTTTATCAGAAAAGCATAGGCAAATGGTTGATGCTTCATGTGGTGGGACATTTATGTTAAAAAATGAACATGAGGCTTGGCAACTCTTTGAGACATTGAGTGAGAATTCATTACATCATATGTCAGTTGCTCGTCGAGACCCTCCCGTAGAACCTAAAAGAGGTGGAATATATGAAATAGGTCATTCTACAGATATCTATACTAAGGTAGATGAATTATCCCATAAACTTGACCGGATTCTACAAGTTGAAACATCTCTTCCCCATCTACTCAATTACATGAGGTCTGCATAATTTGTTCGAGTCCAACCCATTCTATAGGTGAATGTCCAGCTGCATACCAATTTCCTGAACTTGTTCAAGAGCAAGCCCACCAAGCCCAAACCCGATTAGCTCCTAGAACAGGAAATGATCCATTTTCAAATACTTACAATCCTGGCTGGCGAAATCATCCAATTTTTTCTTGGAAACCTCAACCTGTAGTCAATTCATCGATCAGACCTAATTATCAAGAAACTAATTTTAGAAACATGCCATATTCACAATATCCAAACATCCCACAACCTCCACCGAATAATCAGCCTACTTTTGAAGACAAAGTGTTACAAGCATTGAAAGGGCTAGAAATGAATACTCAAATCCTTCACTCCCACACACAATCTATTGCAAAACTAGAAACTCAGATAGGTCAATTAGCCACAGCATTCAGTAGAAGGGAGGAGGGTAAGTTACCTAGTCAGCCTATCGATAACCCGAAAGGACAATTCATGGCTGAAGGTTCCAATAGTCCTGACAAATTCCCAGAACATGCTAAATCAGTCATGACTCTCAGAAGTGGAAAAATATTGAACCCACCTGAACCAACCCAGAAATTAGAAGTGGCTAAACCAGAAGAGAGAAGAAATGAAAAAGAAAAGGAATTCAATGATCAAGCAATCATACCTAAAGCCCCATTCCCTAGTGCTTTAGAATCTCCTTTGCCTTCAGATAAGAAGAATATAAAAATGAATGAGATGCTTGAGTTATTTAAGCAAGTCCAAATAAACTTACCTCTTCTCGATGCTATCAAGCAAGTTCCAGCTTATGCCAAATTTTTGAAGGATCTATGCACACAAAAACGAAAGCCAAGATACAAATACCAAAAAAGATACATTTGACTGAGCAAGTTAGCTCAGTTGTTCAGCAAATAACCCCACCCAAACTAAAAGATCCTGGTACCCCGATTATATCATGTGTCATAGGAAACTTCACAATCAAGAAAGCATTATTAGATTTGGGTGCGAGTGTAAACCTTCTCCAAGTTCAGTATATGAATTATTCGGATTTGGAGAGTTGAAACCCACGATAGTAACACTACAATTGGCAGATAGATCAGTCAAAGAACCTCGTGGAATATTGGAAGATGTATTAGTAAAGGTGGATGAATTTTATTTTCCTGTCGACTTCCTTGTGTTGGATATGGAATCTAGTAGTAAACCTAACCAAATTCCCATCATCCTTGGAAGACCTTTTCTAGCTACTGTTAATGCATGTATAAATTGTAGAACAGGTGTGATGGATGTATCTTTTGGAAACAAAAAGATGAGATTAAATATTTTTAATGCTTCCCAAGGACCACCTGTGTATGATTTAAATGAAGTAAACATGATAGAGGAAGTAGTAGATAAGAAATTCCAAAGTTTGATTGATTCGGATCCTTTACAAACATGTCTTACACATTTTGGAATAGATGACTTTGATATTGATGAGTATACCAAAGAGATAAACATGTTATTAGAACCACCTAAGATCGACACCATCCCGTCTTGGACTATAAAATATGAACCACTTCCAACTAAACCAAGTCCTTTAATACCATCCTTGGAAGAACCACCCCAACTAGAATTGAAACCTCTTCCAGATAACTTAAAATATTCATTCCTTGGACCCAATGATACCCTTCCAGTAATCATTGCATCTACCCTAACCTCTGAGCAAGAAGATAAATTGGTTGATGTACTTAAAGAACATAAAGAGGCGATTGGATGGACAATAGCTGATATTAAGGGAATTGACCCTTCCGTTTGCATGCACCACATTCATAGTGAAATTGAAGCCAAACCACATAGAGACATGCAACGAAGGCTAAATCCAAACATGAGGGATGTTGTTAAGAAGGAAGTAGTAAAATGGCTTGATGCTGGTATCATTTATCCAATTTCAGATAGCCAATGGGTCAGTCCAATCCAAGTAGTACCTAAAAAATCAGGTATTACTGTGATTAAAAATGAAAAGGGCGAATCAATTCCTACTCGCACATCAACTAGTTGGAGAGTGTATAGATTATCGAAAGTTGAATGCCGTGACTAGGAAAGACCACTTTCCTTTGCCTTTTATTGATCAAATTCTAGAACGGCTAGCGGGACAAAGTTTTTTTTGTTTCTTAGATGGATATTCAGGATACAATCAAGTCCCAGTATTTCCTGCAGATCAAGAAAAGACCACCTTCACTTGTCCCTTTGGAACATTTGCCTTTAGACGTATGCCGTTTGGTCTTTGTAATGCACCAGCCACGTTTCAACGATGTATGATGGCCATATTTTCTGATATGATTGGTCAATTTTTGAAAGTATTTATGGATGATTTTTCAGTCTTTGGTGCATCATTTGATAGCTGCTCGAGAACTTGACTAAGGTACTGAAACGATGTATGGAAATGAATTTAGTCCTAAGTTGGGAGAAGAGCCATTTTATGGTTCGTGAGGGAATTGTGCTTGGACACATTGTTTCAGAGCGAGGTATTGAGGTTGATAAAGCCAAGGTTGAATTGATCTCAAATCTACCACCCCCAACCTCAGTTAAACAAGTACGATCTTTCCTTGGTCATGCTGGTTTTTATAGACGTTTCATCAAAGATTTCAGTAAAATTTCTCGACCATTGTGTAATTTATTGACCAAGGATAGTTCTTTTAATTTTGATGAAGATTGTCTAAAAGCCTATAACATCCTTCGAACTGCTTTGACCACTGCACCATTATCAAGCCCCCAGATTGGACCATACCTTTTGAAATCATGTGTGATGCTTCTGATTATGCTGTAGGGGCAGTTCTAGGACAGAAACTCAATCGAGAACCCCATGTAATTTATTATGCTAGCAAAACTCTTTCAGATGCACAAATGAACTATACTACCACTGAAAAAGAATTACTAGCAGTTGTGTTTGCCCTAGAAAAGTTTAGATCATATCTGTTAGGGTCTAAAGTTTTAGTTTATTCAGATCATGCAGCGTTGAGGCATCTTATATCAAAAAAGGATACAAAACCCAGACTGATTAGATGGATCCTCCTACTACAAGAATTTGATCTAGAAATCTTAGATAAGAAGGGTTCTGAAAATATGGTAGCAGATCATATCTCTAGGATCTCAGTGGAATACAATAAAGAAATAATCAGAGATAGGTTCCCTGATGAGCAACTATTCTCAATTTCCCATAGCAGTCTTCCCTGGTTTGCCCACATTGTGAATTATTTGGCAACAGGAAAAGTACCTTCCCACTGGACAAAACAAGAAAAAGATAGATTTTTCTCACAAATCAAATATTACTTTTGGGAAGATCCTGAATTATTTAAGTACTGCTCGGATCAGGTGATTAGGCGATGTGTCCCGAGAGTGAATTCAAAAGTATACTTAACTTCTGTCATTCTCTTGCCTGTGGAGGACATTTTAGTGGAAAGAAAACTGCAGCAAAGGTACTGCAAAGTGGGTTTTATTGGCCAACTCTTTTTAAAGATGCACATGAATTTAGCCGTAATTGTCTCCAATGTCAACAAACAGGAAATATATCTCGAAAAGACATGATGCCCCTAAACCCTATCTTGGTTGTAGAAATTTTTGATGTATGGGGTATTGATTTTATGGGCCCATTTCCTTCCTCTTTTGGATTTGAATACATTCTAGTGGCAGTTGATTATGTGTCAAAATGGATTGAAGCCATGGCAACTCGAACCAATGATCATAAAGTTGTAATCAAGTTTATTCAGCATAATATCCTTAGTCGTTTTGGATGCCCAAGGGCTATAATTAGTGATGGGGGTACACATTTCACGAATAGACACTTTGAAGCATTAATGAATAAATATGGAATTACTCATAAGGTAGCTACACCTTATCATCCCCAAACTAGTGGCCAAGTTGAAATATCAAATCGAGAAATTAAAAATATCCTTGAGAAAACGGTGAGACCTGATAGGAAAGATTGGTCAGAACGTTTGGATGATGCATTATGGGCTTATCGTACTGCATTTAAAACTCCCATAGGAATGTCTCCTTATAGGCTCGTATTTGGAAAAGCCTGTCATTTACCTGTAGAATTGAACACCGTGCATTTTGGGCTATCAAGCAATTTAATTATGATATAAAAAATGCAGGTGTCAATAGAAACTCCAATTGAATGAGTTAGAAGAGCTACGAAATGAGGCATATGAGAGCTCAAAAATTTATAAAGAACGAACCAAAGCATATCATGACAAATTTATTAGTAGAAAATTTTTGAACCAAATCAAAAAGTATGGCTTTACAATTCAAGATTACACCTTTTCCCTGGAAAACTTCGTTCACGATGGAATGGACCTTTTATAGTAACTCAAGTATTTCCCCATGGAGCTGTAGAGCTTAAAGACCCAAGCAAGGAAATATATTCAAAGTAAATGGCCAACGTTTGAAACCATATATAGAAGAAATTAATGATGGAGAAGTTGTTGAATCAATTGATCTTGTGAACCCAACACTATCATAATAAGTAGCACAGTCTGGCTGAAGACTTTAAACTTAGCGCTCTTGGGAGGCAACCCAATTTATTAGTTATTTTTAACTTTCTGTTCTTTTAGTGTGTTCTTTTAGTATGACCAGAGAAGAGCAACAGAAGCAGATTGAAAGAAGATGGCAACAATGAAACTTCCAACCTTCAAATACTCTACCAGGTAGTATCTTTCCTTGAAATTAATTAATTTTTCTTCCATTAGGGATAATGGAAATTAAGTTGGGGGGACGAAAAATAAGTAAATCCTCGAGTAAAACTATAATCAATGTGTTACCAAATTCTGTCTCAATTTGAAGTTAATCAAGCAGTCTATTAATGATTAATGGTTAGATTATTTTTAAAATACTGAGGAATAAATTATTAAGAAAACCTAATAAAAGGTAGGGTTTAGCCCAGAAAAATTTTTAGAATAATTTCAGACCCTCCTGACCACTGATCTTAATAGTACAATCTACTTAATAAGGGTATGGGTGAAAATGTTATTCAAAAAAAAAAAATCTCTCTTAAAGTTAATAGATTAGGTTCTTAGCATTTTTCACTGAGTAACCGGGCCCCGTCACCTAAGAAAGTGATGTTGTTCGCGTAAAAAGGTGGGAATGTAAAAGAACCTAAATAGAGTCAGTCCTACCTAAAGCCTTTTTAACTCGAGTAATAAGTCTGAGGGGTGTTTTACACCTAATGCCCTAAAACCAACTGGTTTGGGAGCCATTGGCCTAAAGCTCGCTACAAGGGTTAATTAGAAAGCAAGGGGTTAGGACATTGCACTGACTTTACATATAAATAAATAAATAAATAATCAAAGTACAAAAGACATTACACCCAACCCAAATTAAGTTAGAAGACTTAATCAGAGAAGTGAAAGTTGGTGAAGGAAGACTTTTATAAATTCTTATGGACTACACTTTATCACTAAAAAAACTTAATAATCCAATGAAGTACTTTCCTTATGATCTTTAAAAAAAAAAAAATTTAAGATAACTATCAATTCTTGGATTAGCTTGGTACATATTTCTAAATTTCTTATTTGCTCGAGGACGGGTAAGATTCAAGTTGGGGGGAGTGATAAACGCATAAATAATTATCATTAAACCTATTAATTAATAATTTAATGTACTATTATTATTTATTATTTTAATATTTTATATAATATTTTAGATAAAATCTTATCAACTTAAAAAGCTCGATTTTAGGGATTTAATGATGCAAACGGAACTCAAATCGGATTTAAGATGAGCTCGAAATTGATTTTTCATTGATTTATCTATTTTAGCATGGATTTTAAAGTGAAGTCGGCAAACCAAGTGCCGACTTCATCGTTTTCTCAGCCAAGTTCTTTGTTTCCACCGATTCTTCTTCATTCAATTTCTAACCGTTTCCTCCACCAATTAAGGAATAGATTAGATTGGAAGTTATCAAATTGAAAGAATTAAATTCCTTTAAAAGGAATTTAAATTTTATTGGTTATTTATCTAGATTTCTCTTGTTATTTTCCTTGCTTTCGCTGCGTTCTCTGTTTTGAAACAGACTCCTCGCCGCGTCAAGGCCGCGTCCGGGGCCTCTATAAATAGCGCAAAGGGAGTCCAAGGAAGCCATCCATCTAGCGCGCTGCATCCGGGGAATCCAGAGAGGAATCCGTGGTTCGTGAAGCAGTCATCCGTGGGTTCCGCGTCCGTGGAGTTGCTCTGTTCCAAGGAGAATTGCCTCTGCTCGTGCCGTGGAGAATTGCCTCTGTTCGTCCGTGGAGTTGCTCTGTTCCAAGGAGAATTGCCTCTGTTCGTGCCGTGGAGAAGGAGGCCATCCGTGCTGCAGCCGTGCCGTGGAGGAGGAGGCCATCCGTGGTTTGTGGAGATCGGCTGTTCACGTCCGGCTGTTCTCAGGAGCTCTGGATCGCGGGTTTATTTTATTACTATTTTATTATTTTTTTCATATTTAGAAATTAAAACTCTTCTATTTTAGATTTTAATATGCACTTTTGGATGTTATTGAAATAAAATTTCTATTCATGTTAAATTATTATTAAATTCTATTTAAGTAAAAATAATTTAGACTGATTTATTCTTAAAAGAGACGGGCCGTGATCTATGGGTACGAGCCGTGCTTTAATAAGATAAACCATATTTTATTATTTTGCACTATTAATTATCTACTTAGTTATCTATTTAGTTAAATTTATAAAAATATTTCAAGATAATCGCTAAAGTCCCTATGGAATCGATCCCTTACTCTCGCTATTCTAGTAGTGAAATTAAGGTGTTTAAATCATTGCGTTACGACACGCATCAGTAAGCAATGCCCTAAAATGACATTGAAATTCATAAATGTTCAAATAAGACATTATTGCAGACCTCTCGTGCCAAAGTACACTTTGCTCACTTTTCTTGAAAGATCCTTTTAGGGTATCAAAATTGCTTCCTGCAAGGGTAAAAAATAAGTGTTAAAAAAGTTTATATTTGATTAATTTTTATGCTAAAAAAAATAAATTATTAAATCAAAATCATGGTAACTTGTAATTGAGTACAACTAGATCAAATACCATGTTAGCATCTACCCTTAAGCAGCATACAATATCTGATATCTTTAATTAAACAATCTGAGATCACAATCAAGATTTTAAGGCATAAGAAGGAACTCGCTAAAAGCAACTTACGTTCGAGAATTGATGTATTAGACCATACGCTCACAATCCGACAAGGGCAATGACGGCAACCCCAAGAGTAAAAAGGAAAACATACTCTATGTTGACAAAACCTCCAGCCTCCACAACTTCGATTGTACCATTATAGAAGACACTCTATTGCTGCTGGTCAACCTCATAAACTATGGTACCCACTAAATCAAATGAGTCAGGCTGCAGTACAAACATATTGGTAAAGTCTCAAAACTACACCATAATCTCTTATATATGCAAATGAATCCAATATAGGCATATTGGCACGCCCAGACCCAAAATTTTTGAGCTAGGGTGACAACCCGCTGCATGTTAGGCATGCAAGGCATCCCGAATCAAAACACTGAATTTAAGAAAGGCAACAACCTATATATCATTCAAGTCCATAACTTTAATACAATCCATAACTAAAGATTTGGGCTACAAGCCCTATACGCAAACATTACTGGGGTTACATCAACATATGAATCCACTTTATTTTAAATAGAAGCTCCAACGACTCTATGGTTCCTTCTTCAATCCTGAAGCTCTGAAAAATATTGTGAGATTTATATGAGCTCACACTCAATAAGTAAGCCTATAATAATGATATAAAATAATCATATATCATCTTATCTCTTCAGATATTATCAAGTCATAATTTTCATAGAAACTTCCAATTTAATTAACATGCTATCATAATCATGCATATCATTAAGTCAAAATAATCATGGAAGCTTATAAAACAAATACCAGAATATGTATTGTAAACAAATCCACTATTTATATTTAATCATTGTTATATTATATTATATGTGTCCTACGGCCCTGCAATGCCTCTATCAATCAGCACACATCCTCTAGATGTGCGTGGCCTCCACATACCATATCAAAGGAGAACCGCGGCGACACATATAAATATAATTCAAATCATTTTACACATGCATGTCACATATTATGCATCATCATAAGCACAATTTCTCTCATAACACTTAAACAGTGGTTTGTACATTTTTAACCATTGCATATAATCAATTCACTTTACAAATAATATTAACTATTATAACAAATATGCAATTAGCTACACATGGTACAACTTACCAATTTTCAAAATAATCAATAAACTCTATTTCATAAATATGCATAAAACTATAAATACAACCATTTATAATTTATAAAATTATTATATTTGGCTTACTTACCTCAATACGCAAATCCAAGGTTATAAATCAGCTACATGGACCACTGGGCACCTGGGTAATGGTAAGTCAAATCCAAGTCTTCCACGATAAATTTAACTGGCACTTTTATTTGTGCTCCAGTCCATGGTGCTGTCAGATCCCAATTTAGGTTAAGGCATCGATAATAGTTGACTGGCGCGGTAAAGCCAGACTGGGTCGGCGGTGCTGATGGAGTGGGTAAGGTTGGCTGCAACTGCGGAACATGAAGGGCAGGCTGAGTCGGAGCAGAAGGAGGTGCAGATTGGGTTAGGGTGACAACCTGCCGCGTGCCGGGCACGCAAGGCATCACATATATGCTCATTCAAAAAAATATAGTTGCTAATCTAAATGAGGATCCTTCCAGTGGGCAATAAATCAAGAGAAATTAAACTGCTATATACTGGCAACTACCTGCAAGAATTTGCTGACAACAAATTTATAAGGGAATGTTGCTTGAGCAGAAACTGGCATTGATGCATTGAAGTACTCCTTGCAATGGATAAAATGATTGATATTAATAATGTATTTCAAAACTAAGGCATGACATTTAAGGAAAATCAAGACTTAAAAGAAGAGAATTATATCAATTTAAATAAATAAGTAGTCGTTATTTTCATAAGTTTGCGTTCTAAATCTACCTTCGGATCTGGAGAGTCGCAGGAATAAATAGCGTGGAAGAAATAGTGAAGTTAAATAAGAGGGAGGATCCAATTACTCCCAAGGAATGTCTCCAATCAGCAAACAGGTTATTAGGCTTTCAGTTCAAATATAGCTCCATGTTTGATCTGATAAGAAACCGAACCCTGCATATAGGATCCAAATTCAATCTGATAAGCCTAGAAAATACTTTGTTTGGATCCATACCCGATTGTTATAAAATAATTGGCTCGTTATAAAATAATCGGCTCAGGTTATCAAGTTTTTGAGTATTATTTACAATCCTAATCACAATACCTCCAATTATTTTTGAGGATAACATTGTATGGAGGCTCTGCTTACCTTAGCTACTGTAACTCTTATGCTGTTCTGGCTGATGTTCAAATTAGGGCCTGTGATGCCTTTGAAGCAGTGGTAACATGTTTATTCAACTTTGTAGCAAAAAGTACAAGAATCAGTTATAGTAACTGAACATGCTGGTGTTGAGATACTAGCAATCAAACCCATCCTTACATGAAGATCATGAGTGCAAGAAGAGAGAAGCCGATCTCATAAAGAAGCAAAAGAGAACCCCTCTATAGAGAGGGAAAAATGGTTAGATCCTCTCTATATAATTCAAGACTGATGCTACCTTGCATCAAAGGTCACAGAAATTAGGACAATTGCAAACAGCAAAGAATGAACACAAATTCCCATAATAAGCCTCAGATACAAGGCACATCATGCTAAGTTTTGAAAATGCATATAGAAGTAATGATCATTAAATCAAGCCTTGTCCCAACTATTTTGTACTAGCTTTATGAATTCTTATCCACCAAGCCAATAACCATAACCATCATGCTAAGTTCGCAAAACCTATGTATACATAAAAGCGTTCTATCAGAGTACCTCCAGTGATATCAAAAATAATAAACTCACATTCCACATTAATCACAAATAACCTGAAACATATCATAGATTCCTTTCAATATCTGAATCTTAAATTATCAAGCCTCAAAACCCATATGATCCGGGTCCTCAGAGACCTCAAACCAAAGCCACCAAATAAATCCCAAGCCCCATATCTATTTCCAGCAACTTCACGAGATGATTACAAAATACAGCGTAGGAGGAAAAAATCAGAACTTTTGAAACCCAACTTAGTTTTGATCCTTTCAAAGGGTTATATAAAGACTGATGCTACCTTGCATCAAAAGTCACAGAAATTAGGACAATTGCAAACAGCAAAGAATGAACACAAATTCCCATAATAAGCCTCAGATACAAGGCACATCATGCTAAGTTTTGAAAATGCATATAGAAGTAATGATCATTAAATCAAGCCTTGTCCCAACTATTTTGCACTAGCTTTATGAATTCTTATCCACCAAGCCAATAACCATAACCATCATGCTAAGTTCGCAAAACCTATGTATACATAGAAGCGTTCTATCAGAGTACCTCTAGTGATATCAAAAATAATAAACTCACATTCCACATTAATCACAAATAACCTGAAACATATCATAGATTCCTTTCAATATCTGAATCTTAAATTATCAAGCCTCAAAACTCATACGATCCGGGTCCTCAGAGACCTCAAACCAAACCCACCAAATAAATCCCAAGCCCCATATCTATTTCTAGCAACTTCACGAGATGATTACAAAATACAGCGTAGGGGGAAAAATCAGAACTTTTGAAACCCAACTCAGTTTTGATCCTTTCAAAGGGTTATATAAAGAAGTAAAATCGTTAGACTAAATTTAGAACAGCGAGAAAGAAAGGATCGAGAGTATCAACTCACCTCCATCCCACGACGTATCATCAGCCTGCAAATCCCTACCAAAAACCCATCAAAACCCAATTCAAAACAACCAAAAGAATAAAAATCGAAGCTTCATGAGTCTACCCAAAGATCACGGCATTCCAGAGCATGATGTTGCTGTCATGCGGCGCTCCACTGATCCCCGCCGGCGGATCCTGCTGTAGCCTCTTGAAATCCCTCATCAGCCGATGGAAATAGGGTTAGGATTAGAAAAGCAAAGGAGGGGGAAGTGGGAAGAGGACAGGAGAAGCCCGAACAATCGAGCTCAAACCAAAAACCTGATGGCAGGAAAGACACTTACATCGAGCCGGAGATCGCCCGGGAGCCTTGCAAGGTAATCCGTGAGAGATTTGGGGGAAGGACACTTACGTCGAGGGATATGGGGAAATCGGACTCTGCGAGCGCGAATGAGACGACGGGGGCTCGAGAGGGTTTCTTCTTTCTTCTCTCATAGCGGGGACCTAGGGCATCGCCGGCCGTGTCCCCGCTCGCCTCCGCCAGCCGATAGCTGGGGCAATGGTCGAGAGGGAGAGGAGGAGGAAGAGGAGGAGGGCGAGGAGGTCGCGGAGGTATTGATCGTCGCCATCGTTGGCGTCCGGTGGGAGGGTGGCGGGATCGGTGGAGGAGAGGAGGGGCTGGGTTGAAGAGAGGAAGTTAGGGCACAGGCAGAGGTCGGGTGGAGTTAAAGGGTTTTTTTTTTCTTTTCCCACGGTTTTGATGAAAAAATTTTTGAAGGATGCTTTTGCCTTCAAAAAAAAAATTAAAATTTAAAAAAAATTAAAAAAATTCAAGCTTCCCCTTATGATTTTTAGTTTATCGTACAAAAAAATTTATAAAAAAAATTTATAGATAATTTTACCTTTAAAATAAAAATAACTTTATGAAAAAAAAATTCTTAAAAGCATTTCTTATTGTATAAAATAAATAAAAATAAAAAATAATGATAGTTATCAAATATATTTTGTTATCAAAATTATAAAAAACAAAAATAATAATATGACCAATGATATTTTTTATTATAATTTTTAAAAATAAAAAGGAAGGAAAAGTCTTTGTGTAGCGGAATCCCGTCCGAGCGAGCATGACACGGAATTTTCTTTTTCAACAAGTATTTTTGATAAAATTACTTGGCAAATATTTTGATTCCAAACCTTTTCCCACGAGTGTTTGAAAATCCTAGGAAAAGACGTCCAATTAAAAATTTTTTGTCCAATGCTTTTGCTTCCAACGATTTTTGGTCATATTATATGCAAAAAATAAAAAATGATGATGATCAATGATTTTTGTTCTTACAAATTTTAAAAATAAAAAAAATTATATTTTTTTAAAGAAATGAGAATCATCCCAAACTACAGTCTTAGATGGATGTTCCATATTCTAACCACATGGACGGCCAGAATGCTTTAGCAGTAATAATAAGCATGTTTAGCCATTTTCATTTTGTCAGCCACTCAGATAATTACGGGCAACATCATTATAAGGAAAAAATAATTGCATAAAGAATATAGCCCAACTGGATCCATCCATATTAATTTTAATGGCAGCATGATCAAAACCGAATCTGAGACCCCACGAGGTTGGATGCCGAGGTTTTGCACCATCGGGCCTTGGAAGCTGGGATTTTGGATGGAGTATTATGGGATGGGAGGGGCATCCAACGGCCGAAACGAAGGGGCAAAGGCCGAAATCAACTGAGGCAGCGGGTGGGGTTCGGACTGAAGTTGAGGTTAGGATTAGTATTCGAAGGTGGATTAGGGTTAGGGTTTTTAGCGATGACGGCATAAGGAAGAGTGGAGGAAGGAGGGGAAAGAGAGGAAGGATCTTGGGAGACCAATTGGAGGCTTTCAAGCGTTGTGGCTTTGGCGAGGCCTTGGCCTAAGTCCTTTACTGGGAAAGGATTAGGTAAGCTCTGGATTGGGAGCTCACGGACGAAGGGAGGCGTAACGAGGGAAGTTGTGAATAATCGAAAAGGATCATTAGAGGATAGAAAAAGTCTTTGTACAATAGGCTCCGGTGCACAAAGTGCGCAACAGGCTCGGGTAATGGGCATCGGTCACCTCATCTGCAGTATTGAATTGAATTTAATTAAATTCAATTAACCATCCTAGAGATCGATAGCAGCAATTCACGAATGATATCCCTTCATTCGCTGCATTGACTACATTTGATTTCTAACAACATTTTTTTCTTTATTTTATTAAAAATAGAATTCATTTTCTATTTTTTTATCTTTACAAATTACGTTTGGTAATTAAATAGAAATAAAAATTACTTTTTTATTTCTTATATTTATTATAAAAAATATCTTTTAAAAGGATAACTAAAAAAAGATATATACATAATAATATTTTATTTAATATTATATTGCATAATAATATTGATTATAATATAATATATTCTATTATTATAATAACTTTATAACATGTTCTATATACATTATGTATTACAATATAAGATTAATAATTTAATTAACAATATGATAATACATAATAAATTATAGTATACTACAATATTATAATAAGTATTTTGTTATATAAAAATTATATAATATATTTATTTTATGTATTATATATAAATACATATTTACTATATATATATGTAAATAATAATATAGTATTAAAGAAACTATAGTAATATTACTAAGAATATTATTAACATGTTAACGCTATAATAATTAACAATATAATTATAAATACAGTATAAGAAATAAATAGTTTATTAATATTTATAATTATTAATAATCTCATATAAACTATATAATTAATAAATATAGTAAATATAAAATTTGATTTTGGGAAAGGTATACAGCCTTTTCCTACTATTTTCATGAAAATCATAGGGAAAGGGTTGAATTTCTAAAAAAAAAGGGTTTTTCCTATGATTTTTATTAAATTCATAGGGAAAGGTTGGCTGTCTTTCCCTACGATTTTTGTAAAAATTGTAGGTAAAAGTCTGCATTCTTTCTATAAAAGGCTCTAGAGCCTTTCCCTACGATTTTTATAAAAATCGTAAGGAAAGACTCTGGACCTTTTCCTACGATTTTTATGAAAATCGTAGGGAAAGACTCTTGACCTTTCCCTACGATTTTTAGCAAATCGTAGGGAAAGATTTTTTAGAAAAATTAAAAGTCTTTCCCTATGATTTTTAATCTTTCCCTACGATTTTTTGAAAATCGTAGGGAAAGATTTGTTTAGAAAAATTTTGGAGGGAGATTTTGCCTCGAAAAATTTGTATAGCCTTTCCCTACAATTTTCAAAAAAATCATAGGGAAAGGCTCTGGATCTTTCCCTACGATTTTTTAAAAATCGTAGGGAACGATTTTTTTCATAAAAATGTTGGAGGGAGATTTTGCCTCCAAAAATTTGTATATCCTTTTCCTACAATTTTTAAAAAATCATAGGGAAAGATCCAGAGCCTTTACCTATAATTTTTTGAAAATCGTAGGGAAATGTTTTAGCCTTTTGACTATGGAATCTTTGCCTACGATTTTTTTTTGAAAATCGTAGGGAAAGGTTTTAGCCTTTTGACTATGGAATCTTTGCCTACGATTTTTAAAAAATCGTAGGGAAAGATATCTTTTGCCTACGATTTTAAAATCGTAGGTGCGAAAATCGTAGGCAAAAGTCATTTTTCTATGCTTTTGGTCCCTTTAATTAGCCACCAATAATTTATGATGACTTTTGGAAAATAAAGTTATAAGACACTAAAACATGCTTATAAAGAAAAATATGAAGTGAAAAACTATGAAATAGGAAACATATCAAAAGCCAAGGATCATAAGTCGCCTAATTATATATGATAGCTCGATGTCTATAGATTGCTCCATTTCTACAAATCAGCTTTTTGAAGACTATGGGAGGATCCTTCTGTGGACTTGGTGGATGACATGCATGTTGGGAATTGCCATCATGTTTACTGGACACTATACGCCAGACTTTCTATATTTGTGATGTCTATGAATATACATTTATTTTGAGGGACAAAAAGGAGGGTCGCCAAATAAATATGAGGAAGTGGTATTCATTTTTTTTCAAAAAAAGAATCTGAAAAAAATATATGAAATAAGCATTTTAGAAAGACGTAGTTATGGAATGAAGTAGAGTAGACCAAGTCTTTTATAAAAGTATTGCATTAATCCCTGACCTAAAACGACATTATCATCAGTTAGATATCTCAGAGATTATGCACAAGCTGATCAAATCTCCTATAATCCGACAAAATGAGTTCAAAAGCTCAGGTCTGGTGGTCGGACCTTGACCTGGACCTGAAATATTTTATCCACAAAAGAATTTCTCTGCGAGATATCTGAACGCTGGATTTCTCCTGCATAGCCTGTAGAGACTAGAGAGGATCCACCCCTTCTCACCCCCCCCCCCCCAGCCGCTGCTCTCGCTCCGGCCCTCCGATGGCCTGCTCCTCAGCTACAGTCGCCTCATCCTCTACTCTTTATTCTCCCTCGTCGTTCGATGCTCGTGGGAGTCCTTCGGGAAGGAGGCCTTCTTCTCTTTGGACCAACCTCAGCCTGCCCAGGAATTGGTCCTTGACCTAAAGACTTCCACCCGTATATTTGGCTGAGTTCATAGCAAAGATCCATCGTATTATAATACAAGATCAATCACTCTCGGATCATTCCAGGGGAAGCTTTCAAAATCTCTGACAAGAGGGGCACGCTACATGTGCGTAGTTTAAAATATAATAATGTTAACCAGAATTATTCTGGGTTGTTATGTAACGAAGTTTGTTGAAATGTCTAAAATTTATGTACGATTATTTAAGAGTCCGGCCGGCAAGAGAAACCTGAAAAAGAATTCACAAGCGGAATGGAGGTCCAGAAAAGGATTTGAAAAGGATTGGCCAGTATGATATAAAGATAATGTCTACCATTATCTACTATTCTCAACTAATGATCTTAGTAAGAATTGTTTAACCTGTATGTTTTTATCCACTGGTTTGTTTGCCAATGCTAGGATGTACCGTAGTTATGTGAATCGAGAGCAAGTATAATTGTGGAGAAATTAGTCTCTCAGAAGGTGGTTGCAAGAGCAAATACTATAAAGAAACTGAAGTGGCAGCAACAAATTAAGGAACAAAAAATTACACCCAAGGTTTTTTAACCCTCAAATGGGCCGTCGGAGTTTTTGATTTTGATTGACATGGTAAGACAGTAGCAAGATAATTTCATCCCAACATTTGAATAAAAGCTCATCTCGGCATCTTATGAGAGGCTTAAAAAGTTTATTTGGATGATAACTCATTCCAGCATCTTATAAGATATTCTTGCAGTGTTCTGCTGGTGAGCTTTGTTAGCTGGTTAGAGGTACCTATTAAAATTAAAGCATTGACAAGTCCTCTAGGTTTAAAATGGCATTCCCGATGATAATATTAATTCCAACCTGCTCTCCACTAATATTAATCTCCATTGATGATATTATCTGTAGTGTTGAGCTCGGGATTTGTTTGCTGTTGGCCTTTAATTTTCTCATTCTAGTGGTGAGTACTGCTGGTGACTTCACAACTGGATTGTCCACACAGCTCGACCTTCCAGATTTCTTCACCCTCAGTCGGGTAGTAATCTTGGACAGCCTGCAAACCGTAAGGCAAAAGCAAAGTTGTCAGACAAATGATGCTTGTGATGCAGGTCAAATTTTATTGCACAATTTCACACACAATATTACAAGGATGTACAATTTTTCCTGAAACAAAAAGGTTGAGACATCACCAAACCAATTCCAGCATTTGAAATACTAACTTTCTTCTAATACGGGAATGAGGACATTCATGCATCAATTAGTTAATGTCACACCAGTTTAGGTTTAGGTCATGTAATTGCATGAGACAATAACACCATGAATTTGTACAGCATAGAATGGTCAACCAGTACTTCTAAATACCTGAAGAACAAATGAAATATACAGTATTTCACAATATGATGAATTTTAATTTGTGAACAGTGAGTGAACTTCACATGCTTGTCACAGAAGCCTACGGCTGACTACAGGGCCCTTCCTCTTCCGCGACGCCTTTCCCCTTGACCTGCGTATTCTCTGTCTATACAATATCAATATCGTTTACTTGGAAGCCAAAATAACTGCAGACGATCAAATGTATTATCTATTATAGTGATTTTTTACAACGTTTCTTCAAAAATTAAGAAATGTATTCTGCTATTGTGTTTTAGGACCACAATTTATCCCCAAAATCATTAGATCGTTACAAAGAAGAACGAACAAGAAGCTCTGTAATTGAATTGGATTATAGCAGATTAAGGCAGCACAACACTAAAAAAATTAGCACAACAACCGGATCTGGGCACCGATCTCGGTTGCGACGGTTGACAGCTGGCGGCAGGGAGATGGGATCGAGCGGCGAGGGGATGGGGTAGAGCGGGGCATGGAAAGTGGTACGGAGGCACGGGTAAGAAGGCGGTGACAAACCCCTCATGGAGACGATGGAGGGACATGCCGGAATGGAGCGGGATCGGCGGAGACGCTGATGAAGGATCGGGGGAGCAACCATTGGTGGAAGGAGTGGAGGAGGGAGGCTCAAAGTTAAGAACATCAAGCGGTTTCTGGGCTCGGTGGCGGTCTGCTCCTTCTCCGACAGGCGTTTGAAAGCCATCCTTCAGCTCTGAAGTTTGCGCGGTGCCGTCTTCTTTCAATCGATGAGCCTTTATTTATACCGAAAATTTTTTTAGAAAATTTTAATTTCCCCCCGCCTCAGACATGCTACGCTACGCTATACGATAATTTTTTTAAAAACTTAATCCCCCCCCCTCCCCTACATGCTACGCTAGACGGCCTCCGACATGCTACGGTAGACGAATCGTGGGACATGTTTAGCCGTTTGGCTGGCGACCTGACGTGGGGACACGTGGAGACTAGCAGCGTTGAGGCAATTAAAAGAACCAGCGCTCTTCCACTTTGACTACAGTCTCAAAAGACTCACCGCAATCGCATATTGTGCCCTTTTCCCTAAAAATCATTCCATCAAGAAGAAAGAACTTGTCAGCTACTTTCTGGGAGAAGGCTTCTGGGATGATTCCTGTGGCGCACGGACAGAGCTCATCAAAAGGCAGAGGACCACATAGAGGAGCTGAAGGCCATGGGCATGTTGAAAGACGGCGACGATCCTGATTTGAAGGTGGTGATGCATGACGTACTTCGAGATCTCATCTTAGACGTAAAGAAGGACGAGTTCCTGGTTCAAGCAGGGATTGGACTGACATCCATGCCTAAGATGCAGAATTGCGCAGAGGCCGAGAAATGATCTCTGATGTACAACTACATCGACGAGCTTGGTGGACTAATTAAGAGGCAGCCCCAAGCTTAGAACACTCATACTCAAACGAAATGCTCATTTGAAAAAGATAGCAGACGATTCATTCAAGGCTGCGGCAGCTCTCAGACTGGTAGATTTCTCGCACACGGGCATGAAAGCAATCCCAACTGGGATTGACCGATAGGTCCAGTTGACACATCTTGATCTATCTTTCACCAAGATCAAGTCACTCCCCAGCGAGGTCGGTGAGCTGGTGAATTTGATGCAGCTGCTTCTCGAGGGAACAAGTAAGCTCTCAATGATTCCTAATAACGTAATATCCAAGCTCTCCAAATTGCTGGTGCTGAACATGCGTGGAAGCTATGGGAATTGGGATGTGGAAGACGGAGAAGGTGAAGTTGATAGAAGTGGAGCGAGCATCGAGGAACTTGAGTGCTTCAAATAACTAGGCGATCTTGGAATCACCATTTGCAACACCCAGGCGTGGGAAAGGTTCTTGAAGTCCCATGCACCGTCTAAATCCACTGGCTTGCTGACTCTGAAGAATTGTGAAAATCTGAAATCCGTGCACCTGTCTTCAGGTCTCGAGAAGCTAAGAGAAGTCACCATCTCTGACTGCATCTTCTTAAAAGAGCTCAAGATTGGAGGTGCTGACAAAGAGGTGGACGAAGGAATTTGGCAGCTCCCAGCACCTTGAGGTTCTCTCTCTCAAGGCTCTTTATCAAGCAGAGATCATTTGGTCTGGAGCAATTACTTCTAAATGCCTTCCAATGTTTCGCAAGCTAGACATAAGCTTCTGCCATGGTCTGAAAGATATCAGTTGGGTTCTACAACTCAAGCATATCGAGCATATAAACTTAGATACCTGTAAGCAAATAGAGGAGATGATTAGTGGAGAAAGAGGTGATCATGTGTCTTACGATCTGCCAAGGCTGAAAGCTCTCGCACTCCGAAACCTGCCAAGATTGAAGAGCCTCAGCGAGAGTCCATTATCTGTTCCCTCTCTGGAGTATATCAAGGTGTTGCAGTGCCCCCAGCTGACGAGAAAGAATGGCGGAATGCTTTAGAATGGAAGACTGATATGCAGGAAATTAGTTCATTCTGGTTTTTCCAAGCAGCAGAGTGAAGACGGAAGATTATCTCTGCGCTTCTTTTTATGAGGAAATTTCTCTGTGCTTGTTTTGACTGTGTGCTTCTTTTCTTCTCCTCCGCCTTTCTCTTCCTTTTCTTCCCAAATCTTTCAGTTTGTGGATCTTTTATGCATCTTTTATTTTGCAGTTTGTCAGCTAAACCTGAGTCATGTAAAAAGTAATATGGGATATGTTCTTCAAGAAGAAGCATCAAGTGTTTGACATGGAAACCATGATCACTTCGGGGAGCCTTGGTGGTCTCTGAAAAGCCTATCCAACTGTGATGAAATTTCATGAGTTAGCGAAGCTTCGGGGGGCAGTACAGTATTGACGCTTGTTTTTAACCCCAAAACCATTTCCCTTAAAAAAATATTTTTCGGTTGTAGTTAGCTGAAGAATCCCTCTTCAATTGCTTCCAGGGGTTGTAATTTCGTGTCAATTACTCTTACCACACGTGAAGAATCACCGCAGAGGGCCGACGCTGGAAGGGTTGATACAGAGAGGGCCGACACTGGAGGGGTTAAAGTCGTGAAGCCCATACATGCAAAGGTTTTGAAAAAGGGCGGCCCTAAAGGGCCGACGCTGGTGAGTTCGAGGCCAAGGGGGCCAGAACTGCGGAACCCTCGCATACATGCGAGGCGGCCAGGGCCCAAGGCGACGAACCCGCCATGACAGAAGTGGTAAGGGCCGAGACCGGCAAGGAGGTAAAACCGAGCCAACTAGAGGGAAGATCCTCAGCTTCAGCTCCTCCAGTTATTCTGCTCGACCCTTCTCCTGAGAGGATTGCAAGGGCGCCGTCGCCCTTGCCCAAAGCCGTAGAGACGGAACAAGTTCCTGCGGCAGTAGTGACGATTCCAGCAGCTATCCTGCCCCCCATGGGGGCAACAGCTGAAGTGCCTCCACCAGTCAAGGGGTCGGAGGCGGCAGGCTCAGAGGCGGAATCTGCCTCTGTAGGCCCAACGCCAAGGGAAGAGAGGGGCGTCGATCCTTCCTTCCAATCGTTGTTGGCAAACCACAGCCGCTGGGCTGAACGGACCTTGGAGGAAGCCACGGTGGTTGAGGTGCAAAGTTTCTCCGGGGTCAGGGGAGAGTCACCTTCTTCCGCGAAGCATCGGTGGCGCATCTCTGGGTGAGCTTATGCTCATTATCATATCTCTTTCCTTCCTCTTTTTTTTTTTTTTTTGTTCTCACCTTGACATTTCCTCCAGGCATTAAACTCTCTAGTCACCCTGAAGAACCTCTAGACCCTGAGCGATACCGCTATCGAACAAGCGCGGGAGGAGATGTTGTCCCTCCAAGTCAAGGCAGAGAAGGCGGCAATGGCTCTGGAGGATACTCGGGCCACCCTAAAGGGTGAAATTGATGTCATCCGGCTAAGAGCTGAGAAGGCTGAGTATGCGCTAGAGGTTGCCCAGCGCCGCGCAGCCAATGAGCTGGATAATGCTCAAGTGGCCGAGGAAAAACAGAAGGTGGCCGAGGAGAAGCAGAGGACGGCCGAAGAGAAGCTGAAGGTGGCAGAATTGGAGGTGTGCATTTTGAAGACCCAATTAAGTTCCGCTTCCATTGAGATTGATGCAGCCAAAGAGGCAGCCCGCCAGTCTGACACCAAGATTGCAAATTTGGAGGCGGTAGTGACAGAGGCCCAGAGGGGGGCCATTGAGTTCGAGAAAAGAGCCCTCGAGGCTGAAAAAAGAGTTTCCGAGGCCATAGAAGATTTTAGAAAGTCCAAAGCCTTCGACAAGGAGGTGGCCGAGTCAGCGGCGCTTGCTTATGACGCCAGATTTCAAGACTGCAAGGATAAAATCTAGGAACTCTACGATCTAAAGGATATTGAGGGACTGAAGCCTGATGACATTCCTGAGGATGATGTCCTGGCCCCGGATGACCTTTATTAGCTTTAGTTTTTTCTTTTTGTATCGATCTGTGCCTGACTTGAGTCGGCAACTTTGTAGCCTTTTAGCTATCAATGAATGTTTTTAGTCCCTATTTCACGCCTTTGGTTATAATTAGCTTTAGTTGTGCAAGCTATCGTGAATCACCAACCAATAGGGCTATGTCGAGTAGGTTACGCGAAATGGGACCGTGAGCCGTGACATTGTCCCAAGCGTTAGCACAAGGCCAACATTCGGTGGCGACGTGGGACGTCGGTCTTTATTGCCGACGCTGGGCGCCGGTCTTTGGTGCCAACGCGGAGTTGGTCTTTAGTGTGCCGACGCTGGGTGCCGGTCTTCGGTGCCAACGCGGAGTTGGTCTTTAGTATGCCGATGCTGGGCGCCGATCTTCGGTGCCAACGTGGAGTTGGTCTTTAGTATGCCGACGCTGGGCGCCAGTCTTTGGTACCGACGCTGGGCGCCGGTCTTTGGCTGCCGGAGCGGATCTGGTCTTTAGTGCCAACGCGGAGTTGGTCTTTGTTACCGACGCTGGGTACCGGTCTTTGGTGCCGACGTTGAGCGTCGGTCTTTGGCTGCCGGAGCGGATCCGGTCTTTAGCGCCAATGCGGAGTTGGTCTTTGGTGCCGACGCTGGGCGTCGGTCTTTGGCTGCCGGAGCGGATCCGATCTTTGGTGCCGACGCTGGGCGCCGGTCTTTGACTGCCGGAGCGGATCCGGTCTTTGATGCCAATGCAAAGTTGGTCTTTGGTGCCGACGTTGGGCGCCGGTCTTTAGTGCCAACGCGGAGTTGGTCTTTAGTGCCGATGTTGGGCGCCGGTCTTTGGTGCCAACGCGGAGTTGGTCTTTAGCGTGCCGACGCTAGGTGCCGGTCTTCGGAGTTAAACATACTCATTCGAAAATAAGAACATGATCATTCATGTATCAAACAGATTCAAATTAATGACAATAAAGTTCTATTGATAGTACCGGCGTAAGTTGTCGGCGTTCCAAGTGCGAGGGAGCGGTTTCCCGTCTAGCTCTTCGACTTTGTACGCCCCATGGTGGAGTACCTCCTTGACACGGTATGGTCCTTCCCATTTTGGTGCCAGCTTGCCCCCCTCTATCGGCTTTGATACTTCAGCTCTTCGCAGAACGAGGTCTCCCGGACGGAATGTCTTGGGTCGCACCCGAGAGTTGTAGTGCTTGGCCGCTCGCTGACGGAACGCTGCCATGCGAAGCTGTGCTTGATCTTGCAATTCTTCCACCAAATCCAGATCAGCCCTCAGCCGGTTTGAGTTGCTTTCTTCATGGTATAATTCCGTCCGGGGACTAGGAGCCCCTATTTCCACTGGGATGACCGCCTCGGTCCCAAAGACCAAGCTGAAAGGGGTTTCTTCAGTAGGTGCTCGCGGCGTCGTGTGGTAGGCCCACAGCACACTGGAAAGTTCTTCCACCCAGCACCCTTTGCAACTATCTAGCCGAGCCCTGAGTCCTTGGAGGATGATGCGATTGGTTACCTCGGCTACGCCGTTGGTTTGGGGATGCCCTACTGAGGTGAATCGATAATGGATGCCCAGGCCATCACAGAATTCCCGGAAGGCCGTATTATCAAACTGTCGGCCGTTGTCTGTAACGAGGGTGTGCGGTAGCCCGAACCGGCACACTATGGATTTCCAGAAGAAAGTCCTTACTTTGGCTTCCATGATCTTAGCAAGAGCTTCCGCCTCGATCTACTTAGTAAAATGGTCGACGGCCACCACTAGGAACTTGCGTTGTCCGGAGGCAGGAGGGAACGGTCCCAGGATGTCCATGCCCCACTGCGAAGGGCCATGGTGCAGCTAGAGGGGTCAGCTAAGACGCCGATTGATGTTGGATGTTGGCATGACGCTGGCAGCTGTCACATCTCTTAACGAGTTCAGATGCATCCTCCTTCATTGTCAGCCAATAATACCCCTGACGTAGAGCTTTATATGCAAGAGCCCTGCCTCCGAGATGGCTTCCGCATATCCCTTCGTGTATCTCCCGCAGAATATAATTGGCGTCGGTGGGACTGACACACCTGAGGATAGGGTATGAGAACGACCTTCGGTAGAGCTTTCCCTCCATAATGAAGAACTTTGGGGCCCGTATTTTAAGTTTCCTAGCTTCGGCAGGGTCTTCTGGGAGGGTACCCTCAGTAAGGTACCGGACATAGGCGTCCATCCAGGAGGGTTCCTGCTCCACTGGTAAAGTTTCTCTTGGTACATCAATACTCGGGGCTTCTAAGTGTTCCATATAAGCCTTTCCCAACATCCCATCAGCTGAGGCGGCAAGACAGGATAAGGCGTCGGCTCTAGCATTCTCCTGTCGAGGAATGTAGCTGACGCTGAAGTGAGTAAAGGGGGAAACCAACGAGTGCACCATATCTAAGTAGCGGGCCATGATGGGATCCCTTGCCTCGTATTCCTTTGTAATCTGGCCGGCAACCAGTTGGGAGTCGGTGAATGCTCTAAGGTGTTTCACCCCAAGCTCTCGAGCCAACCTCACACCGGATAGCAAAGCTTCATATTCCGCCTGATTATTAGTGGCTGGAAAGAGGAAGTGAAGTGCACATTCGGTCACAACCCCATCCGAGTTGGCCAAGATGAGGCCTGCTCCGCTCCCTTGAGAGTTCGATGCCCCATCCACATGAAGGACCCACTCATCATCACTGGTTCCGAGGGGCTGAGTGTCCGTAGGAGGTTCTTTAGGTGGCTCCATTCCCCAAGTACATTCGACCAAAAAATCTGCCAAGACTTGAGACTTCATGGCCGAACGAGGGCGAAAAGATAGATCAAACTCCCCCAGCTTGAGGGCCCACCTTGCCAGCTGGCCGAAAGTATCTGGACGAGCTAGAACTGTCTTTAGAGGCTGGTCTGTGATCACCACGATCGGGTGGGCTTGGAAGTACGGCCGCAGACGCTAGGCAGACACGATCAATGCAAAGATGATTTTTTCCATGTTTGAATATCGGGTCTCTGCATCATGAAGCACCTTACTCGTATAGTATACTGGCCTTTGTGTGCCATCAGTGTCCACACGGACTAGCACAGAGCTAACAGCTTCAGGAGAGGCAGCAAGGTACAGAAGGAGCTCTTCTCCACCCGTCGACTTGGCTAGCAGTGGCGGGGTAGATAAGAATTCCTTTAACCCTTCGAACGCCTCCTGGCATTCTTTCGTCCATTCGAACTCGTTGACTCTGCGAAGCGCCTTGAAGAAAGGTAAACACCTTTCAGCGGACTTGGATAGGAAGCGGCTTAGGGCGGCTACTCTTCTCGTCAGGCGCTGTATCTCCTTCTTATTGACAGGAAGCCTCATGTCCAAGATGGCTTGGACTTTGTCCGGGTTTGCTTTGATCCCCCTCCGGGTTACCATGAAGCCCAAGAACTTCCCAGCTGTCACCCCAAATGCACACTTGCGAGGGTTCAGCTTCATCTGGTACCGACGAAGGTTGTCAAAAGTTTCCGTTAGGTCCGCAATGTGGTCAGTGGCACGAACGCTTTTTGTTAACATGTCATCCACGTACACTTCCATGTTACGCCCTATCTGGCCTTCAAAGACCTTGTTCATCAGCCTCTGGTAAGTGGCTCCCGCATTCTTTAACCCAAAAGGCATTACCTTGTAGCAATATAGCCCCTTTTCAGTTATGAATGAGGTAGCTTTTTCATCCGTCGGATTCATCCGGATCTGGTTGTATCCAGAGAAAGCATCCATGAAGCTAAGGACCTCATGGCCGGATGTAGCGTCCACCAGTTGATCGATTCGGGGTAGGGGAAAGCTATCCTTAGGGCATGCCTTGTTGAGGTCAGTGAAATCTACGCACATCCTCCAGCTTCCGTTGGTCTTGCGGACTAGCACCACATTAGCCAACCACTCGGGGTAGTGGACCTCCCGAATATGGCTCGCAGCCATTAACTTGTGGATCTCCTCGTCGATAGCTTTCTATCTGTCTGGAGCAAAGTTTCTTTTTTTCTGTCGGACTGGCCGACACTCTGGCTTGAGGTTGAGTCGATGGGTGATTACTCCTTCAGGGATGCCCGGCATGTCTGAGGATGACCATGCGAAGACGTCAGTGTTGGCACGTAGGAAAGTAAGAAGTTGATGGCATGCTTCTTCTGGGAGCAATGCCCCCACCTGAACAGTCCTTGCCGGGTCATCATCCAAGGGGAGGGTTAGAAGGTGCTCTGCCGGCTCTTCCCTTCTTCCCAACTCCCGAGGATCGAGTGACTCAGAGGCTGTTGCCGACGCCGCGTTCAGCGGGCTGGGAGACAAATGGTAGCAAGGCGGAAGTGGGCTTTGTTCCCTTTTCATTTCTCCGACCCCTTCGTTGGTGGGGAACCTTACCAACAACCTCTTGGTGGAGATTACGGCATCCAGCAGATTCAACCCTGGTCTTCCCAAGATGGCGTTATAAGCCAACGGGACCCGGACCACCAAGAAATTTATAACCACAGTGCTCTGACATGGAGGGGTTCCAGCCGTAATCGGGAGGGCAATTTCGCCCTCGACGTTCACCGAATCTCCAGTGAAGCCCATTAGTGGTGTGGCAACGGTTCGAAGCAAAGATCTTGACAAGTTCATCCGAACAAAAGCCTCATAGCTCAAGACATCCACTGAGCTCCCACTATCAATTAAAATTCTTTTTACAGGATGTTTGGCTATAGTCATGGAGACCACAACGCTGTCGTCATGTTTATTAACTACCCCATCTAGATCCTTTCCGAAGAAAGGAATTACAGAGTCTATTCCCTCTCGCTGCCTCTTCGAACCACCATCCACTCCCCAGGAAATCATAGCTATAGTCTTTTCGGTTGGAGCATTTCTCTTGGAATAGGACAACTGTAATGCTCTGTTTCTAACCGAAACAGAGCAATTCTCTCCATCGTTTTTCCGCTGAAACCCTAGCCTTCCACCCACCTTCCCACGACCAGCACTAGCTCCCCGACATGGCCGAATAGCCTAACAGCCCTACCGGCTTCTGGATGAGCCGTAAACACACAACAGCCACCTTCAAACCCTCCATTCCCTATAAATAGGAGCCCAACCCTCTTCTTTAGCTCATCCATTCCTCTCTCACTCTCCTCTTTTCTCCTCACTCCCTCTCTTTCTTGGCTTGAAACACTGCTACTGGAGCCGAGATGCTGCTGTTGTTGAAAGGGCCACCCAATTCTGTTCTTGCTCAAGGCCGATTCACAACTGCAGACGGTCGTTGTTGGTTTGTGACCACAGAGCTTGATCCTATGATCATCAGAAGGCCACCATACCACCATCATCTTTCTTGTGTGACGCGCAGCAAGAAAAGAAGAAATCAACATAGTAGAAGAATCTTATATCCCATTTGATTTATAAGTGGGAACCACAATGTTATTTGAAAGGTTAATCTGATTTATTGTGCTTGCCTACTCTAATAAGAATCTTTACTGTGAAAAACGCATGGCGTTAGATAATGTAAGAATTGGTTCTCTTCCTTCTAAAATTTATGATCACGGGAATGAATTTCACTTTCCCATTCATAAATGCACCGTCAAGGATTGAACATACATGTCCGTATTCCTGAGGGATGGTACATGAGTTTAGACCCGTTTCAATTCTTGTGTAAATTGGACGAAAAAAGCTTTTGAGATTAGCTGCAGCTCTTTTAAGAGTAAAGCTAAGAAAAATTTTCGACATGTGCAAGGCAAATCATCCATCAAATTTGTAATGCCTCAAATGGCTTTGCTGTTTATTAGTAGATTAAAACCACACGATCTAAAATTTCAAATGAAAATTCATCATGATGAAATTTTATTACTATTTTATGAATAGCCTTTTTTTCTTCATATTCACCAACTATTGTAACTTTCACACATTGGGATCGGCTTTGATACCACTTGCAATGCCTTATTGTAACTTTTATGTACTCGAATTGAATTTGGTATCATTTGAAATGTCTCAAACGAACATCTTGGACACCATAAATTAGCTAGAATATATTTCAAATCAGATTATTAGTGCTGAAAGATAGTTCTATACCATGATGAAACCTTACCATCATCTCATAAATAATCTTTCTTGTGCAGCTCTAATATCATTTGTAATACTTTAAGTTCATCTGCTGATCTAATTAATTTGTTAGTCGAATGAAACTATGTAATCCTAAAATCTTAAAAATTAGAATGAAAGTTAAGTCAATTTGAATTACAAGTTGACAAAATCAATCTGAACCGGGAGAACCGTTGTAGATTGCTCCGCCCGTAGATGGACCGATCGATGCTAGACCGGGTCGAAAGCCATATAACCCAAGCCGGTCCGCTTTGACCCAATTCCCCGTGCACGCGTCACTCACTGAGTCGGCACACGTGCGAATCTTCGAAGTACCACGCTCCTTGATATATCCAAGCCGCTCGTGCCCTAGAGCCCAAGTCGAGGCTAAAAGCCTAAAACCCCAGCTCCTGCCTGCCATTGCTCTGCTCTGAAAACTCTTCTTCCTCGCCCTCCTCACCACCTTCCTCGATGGCGGCGACGCCCACTGACAGCGCTGAGGACTGTGGCGCCGCGGCCGCAGACCCGACCCTGGAGACCGAGGCCCCCGCCGACACGACCACCGAAGTGCAGGAGGAGGTGTCGGACCCGGAGGAGGCCCCCGAGCTGGAGGCAGAGGAAGCGCCCGCGGCCACGATGGTGACGGCGCCAGCGACAGCGCATTCGCAGGCCGGTGAGACCAAGAAGTGGCCAGGGTGGCCTGGGGACAACGTGTACCGCCTGATTGTGCCGGTACTGAAGGTGGGGAGCATCATCGGCCGTAAGGGGGAACTCATCAAGAAGCTCTGCGAAGAGACGCGGGCTCGCGTTCGTATCCTCGAAGGAGCTCTTGGCACCTCTGACCGCATTGTAATACTTTTCTTGCTTGATGGTTGACGGGATTCTAGGGTTTTGCCTCTTCTCTCCGTTTCTAGATTTTTCTTGGCTTGTTCTTATTTTTTATCTTATCCTCCGTTTTCGATTATAACAAGTCTTTTGCTTCTTTGATCTGATCTATCTGGAAGGTTTTTGAACCGACGTTTTTTCTCCCCAAGAACTTAAAGATCTTTGCTTTAAATCAAGAAGCTTGAATTGTCAGGAGTGATCGCACTGTGGGAGTTTCCTAATCAGTATCTTTTTCATTGTGGTCTGATTTTAATTTTTTTTTTAAAAAAGTTTTTTTTTTGGCGTGTTTCGTTGTGTCGAAGCCTCAAGAATTTTTTTTTTATATAGTTTCTTAGTATTAAAAGAATGTTTTGGCATTTTTGTGCTTATGAGTAGTATATGGAATGTTCAATATTTCGATATATAACCCTTCCATTGCTTATGCTATTTAATACATGAGAGAAACAAGGTACTTTCTGTTCACACGAGTTTTCCATTTTCTGCAGTATTTCCTTGTGGATGTCCTTGCTACACTTCTGCAGAGCAAAATAGACCGTGAATAAAAAATATTTTCTTTATTACCGTTGTCATTAGATTTGTGCCCCAGAAGTTGATTAAAATGGGATAAAGAGTTTTGTTTGGTCAGGTGACTTCAGGTTGCATGCATGCTTTTGGTCCCTTTAATTAGCCACCAATAATTTATGATGACTCTTTCGAAAATAAAGTTATAAGACACTAAAACATGCTTATAAAGAAAAATATGAAGTGAAAAACTATGAAATAGGAAACATATCAAAAGCCAAGGATCATAAGTCGCCTAATTATATATGATAGCTCGATGTCTATGGATTGCTCCATTTCTACAAATCAGCTTTTTGAAGACTATGGGAGGATCCTTCTGTGGACTTGGTGGATGACATGCATGTTGGGAATTGCCATCATGTTTACTGGACACTATACGCCAGACTTTCTATATTTGTGATGTCTATGAATATACATTTATTGCAAAAGATTGGTCTTTTGTCTGGCTTATTTTTAGCATGTAGAGTCATCGTTTCAAATTGAATGGGGACATCTAAGGCCTGGATGGATTATAGTCCCAAGTATTGGGATGAGAACGTCCCATTATCATTGTAGCGTCCCAATTGGCATGTCTTGAAACATCTCTCATCCCAACTGTCACAACAAAGCAGGAAGGTGGTGTGTCCCATTCCATAAAAAATTCGAGACAATCTTGTCTCAAGAGATTTATATCTTTATCTGGATCCATTATAGAATGCTCACATCTGATGTGATCCATGAGATTTAGCTCTGCTGTTCTCTGCTTGCTGTTCAATGATTCATGTATTTACCTGGTTGAAACAGGAAAAAAATGTTGTCATTGAATGATATTTTTATCAAGAAACAACATATATAGTGGTCTGATAGAGGTAATATCATGCCCAGCAGCCTCTTCGGTGTGATTTGCACTTTTCATTACGTAAATACTTAAAACATGCCATGTGGTGTAGAGATGGATGGCCTCTCAAGCTGTGGTTTGTGTGCTGTTTGGGAGTTTGCTTTGAATGATAGAATACATATGCATATATGTATAGATGCATGCATTAGTGTTAGTACTGTATTCGTTTGAAGAACCTTTTCTCTCATATATTGAAATTTATCCGCTTAATACCTATAGTGAGGCTTCTGAACTCGTCTGCAGTTTATGCTGAACTGAAATTATTGATCATGCTCATGGATACCTTGTTTCTTTCAATAGATTTTGTAACCAATAAGGTTAAATTCATTTGCTTTTAACTGTTACATGTGTCTTAAAGGGATAAAACCATCTTAGAGATATAATTCTCTTTGCTGGACAGTTTGTAATTCTTTTATTCTCATGTTTAGGTTCTGATATCTGGGAGAGAAGAACCAGATGCAGAAATATCCCCTGCAATGGATGCTGTTCTAAGAGTCTTTAAACGTATCAATGGTATGACAGATAGTGGGGGTGATGGCACTACCCCAGCATCTGCTGCACCTGCATGTTCAGTTCGGTTATTGGTAGCATCATCCCAAGCGATTAATTTGATTGGGAAGCAAGGTACCTTGATTAAGTCAATTCAAGAGAGTAGTGGTGCCGTAGTACGGATTCTTTCTGGAGGTATATTCTATAATTATCTTCATGAATTAATGACCATTTACTGAACTCTACATCTAAAATGTCTGGATATTTTCTTTTGTTCTTGTTTAGCTGACTTTTGTGTGATAAACTGACTCTACCAAACTGTTTGTGGCTGATTATGCTTACATAATATGGGCTGTTTGTGTCCATGTTGTTGTCTGAAGAAGTAAAGTTGAGCTTGCATATTTCTTTGTTAGAAGATGTACCGATTTACATGGTTGTCAAGCAGGTTAAATGGTTGTTAGGTGCTTAAAATCAATTGATTTTGAATTTTTTAATACATTTAAATGGACTTCTGAAAGACCTGGTGTGACAAAAGGGGAAAAGATATAAGCCTAGTTACTTTATGTAAAATTATGATCAGTAACAAACTTAGACTCTAGAAGTAGAATTGGATGCAACAAATGTTGGTGTGTATAAGAGTATGAATGAAATTAACTAGCATGTGAGATCAATATATGATCCAGTAAATATATCGTGCAAATGAATATAGTAAAATTTGTATTTAATAATCAAATGAATTATAAATATTTGGAATATTAGGTACATGAAACATTAAATAAATTCCAGCAATTTCTGTATCAAGTTATTAACGGTTAAATGGTTTAAGTGGCTGCTTAAACATCTAATTAGACTGAACAGATTCTTGGACTCTAACCAGATTTGCTTTAAGTGGCTGTGCTTTGCGTTGTTGTTGATTGCTTCAACATCCATTTTTGATAGTATTGTTGGCTTGTAAATGGTTTCAAGCTGATGAGATTTGGTGGTTGAAAAATGTTAACATGAACATATGATGATTTGATTACTCAAGTGGTAAACATGTTAACATGAGAGTTGAAGGATATTTGATTACTCAAGTGGTAAACATCAACTTGAGATTTTGATGATTTCTTATTTGCCAAGAGTCTAGTTGCCAGCTGTAAGAATAGACCCCTGACTCAATCTCATTTGATTCCTGCTCGGAACAACAGAAGAGAGGGAATCTGTGGCTTCCTTGTCAGCATTTGTGCCCAAGTTACCTGAATTCTTTTACCTGTTTGAGGTATTGGTTTTGATGCTTGTTAATTCAATTGGTCATACTCATAAAATTCTTTCTATTTATTGGAAAAAATATTAAAATCTTATAAATTAGACTGCAATAAAGTTGGATGTCCTCAAATGTGATTTGTTACATGATACAAATCTGTAGTCAATGTATCAAAGTCTACACTTGCTACAAACTAATAGTGTGTATATACACAAAGAGTAGGATACCCCATATCTTGAGTAATACAATGATGGTTATTGTAAATTTTTGAAGCTTTAAGAACTTGACACCTAACTGTGTTGTTGGACATGGACAGTCATATCAATGTTAAAGCTATGTGAGGTAACATCATGGTATCTTAAGTCGTATAAGTTTTCATCGTTGAAAGCAAAGAATTGAAATGCTAATTATATTGTTAAAATTTTTATGTTAATGCATCCATCATTTTGTAGCTGTGTCAAGGTTGTTTAAATTTGGTATTGGAAGTAGGAGTGGTTCAATGCACAATTCACTTTCCATTTGTTCAATATTGATGTTCTAAAGTTGCCCCTCTTATTATGCATGAAATTGAAGATATATTGTACAATGGGTTGTAAGATGACTGGACATTGATTTTTCTTGTACTAGTTGGTAATATATTGTTTTGTTTATCTTTAACTCAATGTGTCTAATTAGCTCCAGTGTTTGATGAGAATGGGCTATCTTTTTGTAATTCTTTTGTTTATGCTATAGATCCTTCGATCTCGATATTTTCTTCTTGATCCACCTTTGTTTTAGTTCTAACTTTATGTTTGATGGAAGCTAAACTCAATTGTTTGTTCAGCAGCAACTACGACATGATCCTTGACTTTAGCATTCTATTCCAACCTTTATATTTCAATTTTGTTTACATCCTTTTATATCTAACACATGCTGAAACCTATCCATTACTTGCTATTATTTTTCTATTCATGCATCATGGCTAATCCTGAGTTTATCGCTGTCATTCTTTTTTATGTCAACAGTTGATTCCTTCTTATTCATGTTCTTAATTTACCCTAATAAGTTGATTCTGCTTATTTACATAATAGAGTTGGATATTTTAGATACATCAGTTCGATTCTAGCCTTTTATTTATGGCACATCATGACCTAGTGACTGTGTTTCAATCATTATATTCTTTCTCATACTTTTATAGATATTTATATCATTTATTTTAATATTCCATAAACTTTATTTAACAATATTTTGACATACACTGTATCTATTTATCCATTATCAGTGATCTATAATAATATGCAGAGCTACTATTATTTAAAAATAATATTATTTGATTCTTGCTTTGAGATATCCTGGAAAAGACTTATTTGAGGGTCTTCTGTCCACAAGCTTTTGGGCTTATTAGTGAGTCTGTATATCTGAAATAAAAGAGTTAAGACTGCTAGATATACAATCCATACATGCATATTGTGTGTTATATTGTAGGCATAGAAATCGAGGATTTGGTCATCTTCACAAGAATATAGAAGGTAATATATTTGTTTCATATTCTTCTGTATGAAGCCACGTGTGGGTTTGGATTCTTAATTAAGGTGCAGTAGGATTTGTTATTTTTACTGAAATTGTTAATAGTTGTGCACGTCTGTCTGTGGAATGTGTGATCCATACCAAACTTTGTACTAAAATCAAGGCACAATTCCAATATCATGCGTGCTTCTCCTCAGATTATATATTTTACCTTTTCAGACCTTTTAGGGAAATTAAAAAGGCATATGTTATATGCTTTGCTTCCTCAAAAGATTGAAAATCTCACTTGACACCTCATTTTTTATACACATTTTGCACCCCCCACCCTCTCTCATTTTGACTCATAAATATAGGGTCGCTGGATGATTTCTTAAACAATAACAATAACAACAACAACAAAACTTTAATTCCAAATTAGTTGGAGTTGGCTACGTCGGCTACGTGAATTTTTTTTTTTTTTTCCGCTTAGCTTGGTTTTGAGTCATGGATGATTGCTTATCAGTTGCATTATTTAAATCTATGCAACCAATAAGTTAGATTTTATCCATTGACCACCCTTCTGAGTCTGATAGTGTTGGAAAGCCGATAGCTATTTTAGGATAGTTTCTGATTTTATAATCATTAGAAGGGAAAATTAATTGTGAAAACCCCTTCATACAAAGATTCAGTGAAATCCCTTAATACAGAGAATTTCTTGATATGGGGATCCAGTTAGGAATAAAATATTTCAATTTTATTCTTTCTAGTTTTTCTGGTTTCTATACATAGTCAATGTATAATGTATATATACTCATTATTATGCATAATGAAATATATAGAGAGAATTTCATTCCATGTTTCCTGACATAGTATTAGAACCCTAGGGTTTCACGCCTCTGAGATTTTTTTTTTTGCCTTTATTGCCAAGTTTCTGCCTACTCTTTCTTGGCCTTCATTGCCGACTTGCGACTTATTGTTTGCCTTCATTATCGACATTCCTTTTTCTTCTTGTTGCGCCAGCCTTTGTAGTTAGTATTTTTTTATAAACTGTGATGTCTGAGATTGCTTAAACAAACAAACCCTCTACTTCAAGCCGATAATGGGATCAGCAGGGTGATAAAAAATTTAGCAACAAGCTCATCAAGTCTCAATCTCATAGCTTCCTAGAGAGACTACTCTTGGTCACTTTAATCAGGCCGAGATTGAGAAGTTTCGAAGTTTATTGGGGTGACTAGAGCAGCCTAGTGGCTCCTGTTCATTAGCATTCTTTGCTAAGTCCCTTTCTCATGAATTATAGGCCTCAGAACGATTTGTACATGATACTTGGGTTATTGACTCAGGAACCACAAATCATATAACACTTTCCTCATCCATTTTTCAACATATTCACCTTGTCCTAGCAATAGAAAAATTGTTGTTGCCAATGGTTTTGTTACCACGGTGGCTGGTGTTGGTCATATTCAGTTGAGTCCGTCTTTGTTATTAAAAGATGTACTTCATGTTCCTAAATTGTCCACTAGTCTCTTGTCTATTCACAAACTAACCCGTGATATGAATTGCAATGCCTTATTTTATCCCTCTCACTGGGTATTTCAGGATCAAGTTTCGGAGAAGAGGATTGGACTTGCTAAGGAAAAGGGTGGTCTTTACTCACCTATCGTCAAGCATGTTTCTTAGAATCTTGTTTTTTTTTGTTTCAAATAATGATATCATTTGGCGTCAACAATTTCGTTTTGGTCATCCTTCATTTATAATTTTAAAGATAATATTTTCTTCTTTATTTAAGGGTGTTAATGTTGAGGATTTTCATTGTGAGGTATGTGAATATGCTAAACATAAAAGGGTTTCTTTTTCAATGAGCAATAATAGATGTTCTTCTTCTTTTTATTTAATTCACACTGATATATGGAGCCTCTCTAAAATTCTGAATGTTATAGGAGATTGGTGGTTTGTTTCTTTCATCGATGATTGCACAAGTCTTGTGGATTTTTCTTCTCAAACATAAATCTGATATGACAACTATCCTTTCAAACTTCATTGCCATGATACATAACCAATTTGGTATCAAAGTAAAATGGTTTCGATCTGATAATGCCAGGAATTATTTTAATCGATTTTTTTTAATCATATTTTCTATGAGAAAGGATAGTTCATGAGTCATCCTGCATAGACACTCCTCAATAGAATGGTCTTGCTAAGAGGTAAAATGGTCACTTGCCATAATTCGTACTTTTCTTTTCCAAAACCGAGTTCTAAAATCATACTGGGGGTAGTTGTCCTTATTGCAACCCACATTATAAATCGACTATCTTCCAAAATCTTGGGCTATCAAACCCCTATGCAACTCATTTTTATCCTAATATTCAAATCACAAATAATCTCACTCTTAAGTCTTTAGTTGTCTAGTTTTTGTTCATGTGTCTAACCATAACAGAGGTAAATTAGATTAATGAGCAATCAAGTGTGTTTGTCGGGTATTTTTCAACACAGAAAGGTTACAAGTGCTATCACCCACCCACACAAAAATTTTATATCTCTATTGATGTCACTTTTGAGGAAGATCAATCTTTTTTCTCTCAGTCTTATCTTCAGAGGGAGTCTGATTCTATTGGGAAAGATAAGGTAGAAGATCTACTATTTCTTGACCTATCCATCTCACAACCTTACTAATCTCAATCTAGATCACCTTCAAAGGAGCCATCCCTGCAACCCAAACTGTCCTCATAAGAGCCAAACCTTGAAACAGTCGAAACAATCCCTACCAATGACAAGCTTGACACTAGGAGGTCTGCGCATGTGTACTCGAGAAGGAGAGATCCGGAACCTGATCTTGTGCAAGTCCATAACTCAACTCCTACTCCTGAAAATGAGGTATGCACAAACCCAATTTCTCTCATATTCCATCTGATCATGATTTATTTATTGCCTTAGGAAAAGGGATAAGAGAGTACGCTAAACTTCCAAAGTATCCATTGGTCAAATTAGTGTCTTTTCATAAATTTTTTTTATCTCACAGAAGTTTCTTGGCCAACTTAATCACCATCCCAATTCCTAATACCTTATCTGAGGCTTTATCTGATGAGAAGTGGAAAGAAGCTATAAGAGTACAAATGGAGGCATTTGAGAAGAACAAAACGTGGGAAATCGTAGAACTCAACTCAACTCATCTAAGCCTTTTTCCAACTACATGGGGTCGGCTACATGAATCTGCTTCCTCCACTCTGCTCTATTCAGGATCAAGTCTGCTTTACTAGATTCATGTTTTAAGGGTTCTGACGAAGTTTTACGCTGGCTGTCAGCTACCTAACGCAACCCTTTTTTACTCGTGGGAAATCGTAGAGCTGCCACAAAATAAAAGAACAGTGAGATGCAAGATGCAAATGGGTGTTTGCCGTGAAGTATAGATTGGACGGGTCTTTAGAGAGATACAAGGCAAGGTTGATTGCTAAGGGCTACATACAAACCTATGAAGTATAGATTTGCACCGGTGGCTAAGATGAATATAGTGAGGGGGTCTATTGTCCTTGGTTGCAAATTTTAGTTGGGATTTACAACAATTTGATGTGAAGAATGCCTTCCTTCATGGTGACTTAGAGAAAGAGATATACATGAAGGTTTCACCGGGCTTTGGAGGAGAGGTCAGAGGGAACAAGGTTTGCAAACAGAAAAAGGCATTATATGGACTCAAGCAGTCTTCGAGAGCTTAGTTTGGTAGGTTTACAAAGGTAATGCTCAATACCAGACATAAGTAGAGTCAAAGTGATCATACATTATTCGTCAAACATGGCTTCAAAGGGAGTTACTGCTCTTCTGGTGTATATTGATAATATAATTGTTATTGGGAATGATGAGAAAAAAAGAGGCCTTAAAAAACTGCTTGGCAAAGGAATTTGAGATGAAAGACTTGAAAGGGTTGAAATACTTCCTCGGGATAGAAGTAGCTTGATCTCGGCAAGGTATCTTCATTTTTCAACAGAAGTATATGGTTGACCTCTTGAAGGAAACCAATAGATTAGCTTGTAAATATGCTTCAACTTCGATTGATCCTAGTCACAAACTTGGAGAGGCCAACGACGATAAGGTAGTAGATAAGGAAGGGTTCCAAAAATTGATTGGGAAGCTAATACATTTGGCACATACTCGGTCATACATTGCCTATGCTGTAAGTGTAGTAAGTCAGTACATGCACAATCCTAAAGAAGTTCACCTACAAGCTGCAAACTGGATACTCCACTACCTAAAAGCTAATCTAGGAAAAAGAATTTTATTCAAGAAAGGTGAGGGGCTGATTCTTGAAGCTTACACTGATGCAGACTATATAGGATCTCCGGTTGATAGACGTTCAACAACAGGTTATTGCACATTCTTAGATGGTAATTTGGTTACGTGGAGGAGCAGGAAACAAATGCGGTAGCTCGGTCAAGTGCAAAAGTGGAGTTCAGGGCTATGGCTCATGTTGTGTGTGAGCTACTATAGTTGAAGATTATCCTTGAAGATCTCAAGATAAAGTGGAAGGAGCCTATGAGACTATACTACGACAACAAATCAGCCATCAATATTGCTCATAATTCGGTACAGCATGACAGGACAAAGTACATCGAGATCGATAGACACTTTATAAAAGAGAGGTTAGACAACAAGTTGATTTGTACTTTCTATATGCCTACAAAGGAGCAACTTGTGGATGTGTTTACAAAGGGATTTAATGGTCATGACTTCTCAACGATTATATCCAAGCCGTGAATGGATATCATCCATTCACCAGCTTAAGGGGGAGTGTTGGAAAGCCGACAGTTATTTTAGGATAGTTTCTGATTTTGTAATCATTAGGAAGGTAAATTAGTTGTGGAAATCTTTTGATACGGGGATCCAGTGAAATCCTTTGATATGGGAATCCAATTAGGAATAAAATTTTTCAAGTTTATTCTTTTCACTTTTTCTGATTTTATACATAGTCAATATGCAATGTATATATACTCATTATTGTGCGTAATGAAATATAGAGAGAGAATTTCATTCCACGTTTCCTGATAGATAGCAAGTATCTCACTTCTGCAGAGCTGTTTCCCTCATTTGGACGGTTGGCATCAGAATGTTCTCATGTTGAAACGAATCATTTCTTCTTCTTCACACATGGATATGAATTTAATTTGGCTCAAAATTACAATGTTAGAACAAAAATGTAGGCTGGGACTAATCATATATGACCATCTGTCATGAAAGAGAAAATATAATCATCCATCAGCAATCAAATGTGTAATATTGAATAAAAAATCAAAATAGATTCTTCACCTATTGTCTATTCTGAACCAGCATCTGTATTCATTGAATCGGACTTGAGGTCTGGTGTCAACCAGCAATCAAATGTACCATATTGAACAAAAACTCAAACTAAGATTCTTTGCCTTTTGACCGTTGTGAACCCTTTTCTGGATTCATGAAATTAGACTTGAAGCTGGCATCAGCTTCCATGCAAGGAACTCAGTAATACCTTCTAACTCAAGAATGTCATGCAAATATTGCTCTCATTCTTTGGTGGGTAAACTGGCTGACAAGGGAAAAAAAAAAAGTTTAGACTGAGACAATACCAATCATTTGGCTCATGCAGTAGGTTATGATCCCATGTTTTAGACATTGTCGAATTAGTGCAAGTTCCTCTTGCAGCCACATGAAATGCTTTTGGTGTTCGCTTTGTTGGCCTGACCGTGTGAAATTCCTTATAGTCAGATGCCTTTGAAATGCTTTTTATACCGGTGAACTTGCTTTTTATGCTGGTGCATTAAAACTATTTTGATGACATTTTGTTTTAATTTTGGAATGATTATGCTGAGATTAAAACTTCTCTTTGACATGCTACCTATATATGTGGTACATAACGTCTTAATCTTTTTGTGGCTAGATGAGTTGCCATTCTATGCAACCACAGATGAAAGAATTGTAGAGATGCAAGGTGAATCTTTGAAGGTTCTCAAGGCACTAGAATCTGTAGTTGGGCATCTCCGGAAGTTTTTGGTTGATCATAGTGTACTTCCTCTATTTGAAAAGAATGTAAGTTTCTTTTCTTCCTTAAAGAGAACTTGAATTTAAATTTTATGCTTTATGATTGCAGCAAACTGATGGCTACTTTGTTCTTCCCCCTCCCTCTTCTCCTTTTCCTTTAGTATAATGCACCAGCCACTCAAGATCGTCCAGTAGATGCTTGGGCAGACAAAACACAATCCTTAGTCCATGCTTCACAACAACCCATAATTGGCAATGATTATGCTCCTCCATTGAAACGGGAATCTCTGTTTTTAGACCGTGAATCTCAATTGGATCCACAAATTCCACGGAGTGGACTGTCATTATACGGACAAGATCCTGCTCTTACCGGGTTACGCTCTTCAGGAATGGGGCGCAGTGGTTCTTTAGTTACTCAGGTCTATTTCATTTTATATTTATTTCTTAAATTTTAATTTCAAGCTAATTATCTTTTAAGGTTGTATTTTACATGATTAATTATGTAGTCTGGAGTAGCATTCCACTTTATGTGCAGGCTACAAGAGTTTATGTTACTACAGTATGAGCATTGGACATGTGTGATGTGCATTAGGGAAGAAGCATAGATAGCTTTGACACTTATCTGTTAGGGACATGTTTTCTTTTTCATGTAACCCGATATTAGAGCTCCTACTTTGTCGGGTGAGCTTCTCTTGCTTGCTTCTCCCAAGACAGCAAGAACTGAACCAAGAGGAGCATATTTACATTTCATTTCAATTATGTGGTGGATGGAGATTTAGGGAGCCCAATATTGTCTGTTTTCTTTCTTTTTTTCCCCTTTTTACCCCTCTTCAACTAATGCCATGGAACTCACAGATGGTTGACTTGGGACGTGATTGGGTTGCGTGAGTTTTTTTTTTTCATAGATGTTTGTAGCTATACATTCACGCATTCACCAGACCATGCTCTAATGTGGCATTATGATTTTACTTTGCTAAAGGTTCTTTCATTGCATTGCCCTTATTTGTACATTACTAGAAGAGGTTGTTGAAATCCTTAAATGCAATGTAGACTCAAAATTCTGCTGCATTGGCACTCTTCTTAGATGACGTATAAGGTATACTTGCTGCGCCAGTTGAAGTTATGAAGTATAGTCTCTGGTATTCATGTCATTGTTGGTAGAAACATAACAATTTGTACAACTGGCATGTGGTAATCTTGCTTGAGGGTATTGATACGGGAAATGACTCAAAAAGCTACTCATGTACTCTTGTTGCTTGTTGAAAGTCCACGAGGGTTGTTAATGATTGAGTTATTAACTCTTTCATTTCAAGGTTATTATAGGTGTTCTAAAGCAGCTATTTGTTTTGCTTAGTCTAGTTCTATGTTCTTTTATTGTAACTTTTTGAAGAAAAGGTGATTTCTTCATTTAGACGTGATCTCATTTGTAGGAAGACAGAACATAACAAAACCCATAACAGCCCTGTGCTTCCATTCTATTGTATTTTTATTTTGATCAACAGTTTGCGTGACTGCCTAAGTTACGAAACAGCCTTAAAAGATTTTGGCACCTATCTGCCATTATTCTTGGTGTTTAAATTAAATGTCCACAAGAACATGTAGAGAGTTATGACTATTCCCTCAGTTTATTCACTAATAATTGTTTAATTCTGTGATTTTACATGATTAATTATGTTCTGGAGTAGCATTCCACTTTATGTGCAGGCTACAAGAGTTTATGTTACTACATATGGCATTGGACTGCATTAGGGAAGAAGCATAGATACTTTGACACTTACTGTTAGGGACATGTTTTCTTTTTCATGTAACCCGATATTAGAGCTCCTATTTGTCGGGTGAGCTTCTCTTGCTTGCTTCTCCCAAGACAGCAAGAACTGAACCAAGAGGAGCATATTACATTTCATTTCAATTATGTGGTGGATGGAGATTTGCCCAATATTGTTGTTTTCTTTTTTTCCCCTTTTTACCCCTCTTCAACTAATGCCATGGAACTCACAATTTGCTTGGGACGTATTGGGTTGCGTGAGTTTTTTTTTTTTCTAATGTTTGTAGCTATACATTCACGCATTCACCAGACCATGCTCTAATGTGGCATTATGATTACTTTGCTAAAGGTTCTTTCATTGCATTGCCCTTATTTGTTACATTACTAGAAGAGGTTGTTGAAATCCTTAAATGCAATGTAGACTCAAATTCTGCTGCATTGGCACTCTTCTTAGATGACGTATAAGGTATTGCTGCGCCAGTTGAAGTTATGAAGTATAGTCTCTGGTATTCATGTCATTGTTGGTAGAAACAAACAATTTGTACAACTGGCATGTGGTAATCTTGCTTGAGGGTATTGATACGGGAAATGACTCAAAAAGCAACTCATGTACTCTTGTTCATTGTTGAAAGTCCACGAGGGTTGTTAATGATTGAGTTATTAACTCTTTCTGTTCAAGGTTATTTAGGTGTTCTAAACTGCTATTTTGTTTTGCTATCTAGTTCTAGTTCTCATTTATGTAACTGTTTTGAAGAAAAGGTGATTTCTTCATTTAAGTGATCTCATTGTGGAAGACAGAAATAAAAAAATAATGCCCTGCGCTTCCATTCTATTATATTTTATTTTGATCAAGAATAATGACTGCCTAAGTTACGAAACAGCCTTAAAAGATTTTGGCACCTATCTGCCATTATTCTTGGTGTTTAAATTAAATGTCCACAAGAACATGTAGAGAGTTATGACTATTCCCTCAGTTTATTCACTGGAAATAATTGTTTGAAATATTCTGTGATTCAGATCACACAGACAATGCAAATTCCACTGTCATATGCAGAGGACATCATTGGCATAGGAGGAGGAAACATAGCATACATACGCCGCACTAGCGGAGCAGTACTTACTGTGCAAGAGAGTAGAGGATTGCCTGATGAGATTACTGTTGAAATCAAGGGCACGTCTTCACAAGTTCAGGTTGCACAACAACTCATTCAGGTGATGTATCTCATTATGTTTTAGTGAACTCGTATGAACCTAACCTTACATGCAGTCATAATTTTTTTTCTCATTTATTATCTATAGGAATTTATATCTGGACGTAAAGAACCGCTAACAAGCAGTTATGGAAGAGTTGATGCTGGTCTGAGATCAAGTTATTCTCAGTTAGCAAGTACCGGTTATCCTTCATCGTCTCAATCACTTAGCGGTTATGGGTCCTCTGGATTGGGAGGGTATGGCGGCTATAGGTTTTAATATGAGAGGCATGGTGCCAGCTGATTTTCCCTCTTTAGAATCACACTATCCACTCACTCTCGTTTGCTGTTCTGTAAAGAGTCGGACAAGGGCGTGTAACTTCTTTTTCAACGTGCTATTATCATTCTAACTAAACTATGTTTTATATACATTGTAAGGCGTAGTTCTTGTTCTGACATCAAATATTGTGCTAGTTTCTGAATGTACCAACAAGCTAACTGCAACAGCTCAACAATTTGCTTTAGAAAGTACGGGTGCTTTACCTTAGCAGTATCTATCATCGTGTTTTGACCTTGCTAATGGTACCGAGACCGGCCTCTCCAGCAGTGTTACCGCGTGGCATTAAACAGGGTAGCTAATGTTGGGGTGCCCGTACGTGTGACCAGATATAATATAACGTCATGGATGGACGCAACCGGCATCCTGGATTTCATGTTCCAATAAACGTTACAAATTCACTTAAGAATATAATGTTAACAGCCATTGACATCAATACAACTTGTTGAGATGCATACTGATTTCAGAAAGAATTTTAACAACCTGCACGTACGTGTGAAGAACAGATGCTTCGTTAGATTCAATACAAATATGTTCTTTTTAAGCAGCCATTTATATAAAATCCTCTACCCAAAAAAAAAAAAAAAAAAAATGAAATTGGGAAACATTGCTAATGACGCATTTCATTTTAAACATCTCATGTTTATGTTGATTAACTTCAACAAACGATTACCAAAATAATTGTTGCAGCTGCAGGAAAAAAATTCAGTTATCCTCCTTTCATAAAGACTTGTACTGTTCAATCAAACGTGAAGCATGAAGACGCGAAGCGGGGATGACAGTGCACCCCAGATTTTGTAGATAAGCAATCTGCAAATAAAACAAGTACAGAATGTGCTGTTTTCATTAAAAAAAAGGGACAAAAATCGTTATCAAAACAAATGTAGTGGAATACTGCTCAAGGTGGATGCACTGAATGGGGTGTAATTTTGACTTGATATGATCTGTTAAGAACAGCCAAGTTGATGGTTTCTCTTGCGGACCTGGGATCAATACCACCCTTAAACTGATATTTGGCTGGGTTTCTGCCTATCCTAGTTCTCAGAAAGGGAGAAAAAAATTCTCATAAAGGGAGAAAAAAAGGGAAAGGAGGTGGTGCATGTAGGTGTGTGTATGTGCGTCCAAGGAAAGGGCTATCATTCTGCCATCAAGTGGATCATGCATTGTGGTAGTTGTATCCCGTATGGAAATATGAAATGCGGAAGAATAATGACTGCGTTTACAAGTTTACCAAAAAAGTATGGCGGGGAAGTTTAATTGATCCAAAGTGCAAAAATGTTATAACAGGACAGCTGGTGTGTTTCGTTCTATTAGTCAACCTAGATAACAAATAAATTTGCAACGGTACCCTCCCTCCTTGAATGATTAGGTTAGTATAAATTAATGACTAAGCCACTATCATGTAAAACATTAACATTGAGGTTTGATGTTTGGTCAACCATCAAAGACAAGAACAGCCATAAAACCTGTTTAGGTGTAGCTTCAGATGATCCCATTGAGTTTTCTATTCTCTGCTTCTGAAAATGTTCCTGAAAGCAAATCAAAGTTACAGTTATGTTTAATACTATAAAATCGCCAAACCTTCTACTTTCACTGATATGCATGTCAATGATGACAAAGTATGCTGTATTTTCCCTTTAAAGCATCATGTGATAGAAGAATTATTAGTTAAGAAATCAGCGTTCTAGTAAAATATACATGAGTTGGCAAATTAGTGCAATGATGGAAATATTGCTAAGCAATTAATGTACCCAGAGCCGAAAACCCTTTTCTCAGGAGAAATATGAACTCACAAACAGAGCTTTGTTCAATAATCTCAGATATTCAGCATATCAGCATGAGGATTGTATCAACGACATGCCCTCATTTATGCACATTCAAGATCTTGCTAGGGAAAAAAAAAGAAAAGAAAAGAAAGAAACCTCAAGTATAAGAGGTTTTATTCTATTTTGATCTAAAAAAAAAGGGAGTAGCTACTAGAGGTGGGTATTAGGCCGTGCCTGGCACGACACGGCATGGCCCAGGCCCACCGGGCCACATCTCCAGACGGGCCGTGCCAGGCATGGCCCGTCAGGGAAAAAAACTGGCCCGGCATGTGCCGTGGCCCTGGTTTTTTTTTTTTTTTGCTTTCCTGTTCCCTTGGTTCACACGAACCAGGGGTGCTCGTGCCAGCAGCCAGGGTCGCCGCCGGCCTCTCGCCGGGGCTGCTCAGCCGTCAGCGACCGATCTAGAACTAGCCGCCGTCGCGGCCTTCCTCTCCCTCTCTCGTTCTCTCTCTTTCTCTTTCATTCTTCTGTGAGGGCAGCGATGCCATTACTGTGCCGATAGCATGATCGGTCACCACCGGCTGGACCGTCACCGGACGCTCGCCCGGCGCCGATGGGGGTCACCGGCAGCCTCCTAGGCCGCGAGCGTCCGATGACGGTTGCCGGCCGCCTCCTAGGTCCGGCGAGGCAGTAGGCACGCCGTCGGGCCTGGACCAATGCGGGAGCCGGGTTCGGCTCCCACCCAAGAGAAGGCTGCCTTGGCCCTGGCCCCTCTCCTCTCTCTCTCCCTGGCCTTTCTCCCTAGCGTGCCGTGCCAGCACCCATGGGCGGCACGGCCTGGTGCCCATCTCTAATAGCTACTCCTTATTAGGAGTGAGCATGGGCTGGATTGGGTTGATTCCAAACCAGAAATTGGAATTGACCCAATCAGAGTCAATTCTAAAATTTTGGATACAGAACTAAACCGATCCTATCCTGAAAATAACCCAGAACTAACCCAATTAAATCAATTTGATTCAAATTGATTTTGAGGCATAACCAATTTTCTTTTTTGCTTTTTTGTTTGATACATGTCAACATATAATGGCTAAATTTGTTCTCTTAGTTTTATTTAATAAAAAGGATATATAACAGTGTTGACTAATATAATACTTACAATCTCTTAGTAGAGATGGTAACCAACTTATAAGGTGAATGTGATATCCTAGTTTGAATCCTTAAGGGCACTTTAATTTTTTTAATTCAACCAAAATAAAAGAAGATGGTCATTTTCGGGTAAAAAGTTGAAGAACTCACCTTTAGAATCAAGAATCAATTCAAAAAAAGGCTGATTCTAGGATTCTAGGCCCAAAACCAACTTTGTCAATGGTCAAAACCAAATCAGGTTAATATCGAATCTCGAGTTATTGCTCACCCCTATTCTTTATTTGATGATTCTCTTTTTCAATGTCAATATTATCATGTCCCTCTAACCAGCAAGATTAGGCTTTGTTTTGTTGTTTATGTGGGTCAAAATGTTTAACAACAGTAGCCAGCAGGAAACTCCATTCCACAATCCAAATAGGTTCAATGTTAACTACCTTATCCTTGACTTTTGGCCAATTACTTTTCCTTTGAAGTTGAGGATCTTATGCTATAATCCAATTAAAGATATTTTCCAAATGATGACCCAATTTTTAATATGCATCCTTACCACAATAACAACAATAACAACAAAGCCTTAATCCCCAACTAGTTGCGGTGAATCATGTGAATCCTTTTTCTCTGTTATGTGTAATTTAAAGTGTTTTATAAGATACAAAGATATTAAATTTTTATTTATCACTCATTGAGTTAAGCATCATTGCTTTTCTTATTCGAAACAAGAAACAAGCCTAGTCCATTTGTTTTGTTTCATATTTTTTGAATAGCTTAAAATTCTTTCTAAAGATTAATAACTAAAGAAATAAAAAAAGGAAAAACAATGAGATGACAGTAGGGACACCGATAGTTGTGAGACAATGGCAGCTTCAATGGCAATGGTTGCATATCGATGGTCAATTCCATCATAATGGCAATGGCAGTATTATTGGTAGATAGTTGCAGTCATGGAGTAGTTGTTGCGGTGATGAGGGCATGGGCAAAATATGATGGTGGCTGCAATGGTGGTTATTTTTTTTCTTTTACAAGAATTATTATGTTATATTTCTTGCTATCTATCAAAGAATAACTAGTTTCATTGAGATGGATTTTTTTTTTTACTTCTATGATTACTTAGGATTATGTGTGTGAAACTTAAACTATACATCTAGCAAAGTAGATCTGCTTCTAGGTAATTTTTTATTTGCTTAAAACTATGTATAAAATTATTTAGATAGACACAAGATTTTATGTGCGAAGGAGAAATAAATATTTTTAAAAATTATTTTAAATGATTTACTTTACTAATGATATGCGCATGGATGTCATTGATTTTTTATATTTTAAATGTTATAAGAAGCATAATGTTGAAATTGAAAATATAATTTTAGTGAAAGTAGAAATATAAATAAAGAAACAATGAATATTGCAAGCTAAGAGATACCAAAGAGTGAAAATTTTAGGTATTTGGGATCAATTATCCAGCAATAAGGTGAAATAGGCGATGTGAATTATAGAGTTAAAGTGGGATGGATTAAGTGGAGGAGTGCTTTGGAAGTATTGTATGATCGATGCATCCCATTAAAATTAAAAGAAAAAATCTATAAAATCGCTTAGGCCAAGTATGCTATACGAAACAGAGGGCTGAGCAATACTAAAACATGTGAATAAATTAAGTGTAACAGAAATGCGCATATTAAGATGGATATGTGGTAAAACTTTAAGATAAAATTAGAAATAAACATATAAGAGAAATGATAGGAGTAGCCCAAATTAAAAATAAAATAAGAGAAAATCGATTACGGTGGTTTTAATATATACAACGAAGACCTTTAGATGCTCCAGTTAAAAAGAGTGACCTTTTAACAATCCATGATAAGAATAGAGGTAGAGGTAGACCTAAATTAACATGAACAAAAATAATTAAAAAAGATATAACTATTTGTAATTTGAGTATCGACTTAGTCCTGAATAGTAGAGTAAAGCAGATTCATGTAATCGACCCCATGTAGTTGGTAAAAGGCTTAGATGAGTTGAGTTGAGTTTATCCCTAGAGTGCACAATCACCCAAATTACAATACAAAAAAATGACAACAATGAATTTCACCATTCTAGAATATTTAGATCCAAGTGTACGTTATATATTTCCAATGGCATCATAGATCAAGTTGGAAGGCTAAACAAGAAATGCTAAGGTGAGAGGGGAGCAGGTGGGTTTGATGAGAATCAGACTAATTAACCATGATACAAGGACTATTTAGCACTGCTCAATTCTTAATGCATTCCATGGTCCCAATCACTATCTTGTGATGGGGCCAAGGCACGTCCCTTTTGCTCCCATGGAGAAGCTTGATGAGAACCACTTTTATTGAAAATGTGTTTAGGTTACATTGCAAAATAGAATCAAAGGCATGACTGGGCTAAAAAAAGAAACTATACATCTGAATAAGAAGACCAGTTCAAAACCATTTCTATCATGATTACATCCAGGCTGCGGAGAGCAGTGGTTTGTAGGGTTGGACTAAGTTTAATATAAATTGTTGACCCCTTTCATTCCTTCACAACTTAAGATTTTAGGTTTCAAGAGGTTAGTTAACAGAACACTCCCCATGTAAATCGGATGAGATTAACATAAGTAACAATGATCAACTAGCACAGGATGAGCTATACTTAAGCTCTGCATATCAGTGCCAAAGCAAACAAGCAATAAGGAACTTAAAAGCAAAAAAAAAATATTGCATAATAAAAAAATAAAGAAACGATTTATCATGCCATGCCAATGCTTGTATCCAGCAATGCCAAAATCAAAAAGATTTTTTAAAAAAAATAAGAACCTTTTTTGTAATATTTTTAAAAAACATTTAATGGAGCCTAGCATGACCGTTGTTGACTTGCACAACATGATAGTAAAACCTTAATTACAACGGTGCATTTAGTATGAGATTAAAGGGAACGAAAAAGTTACTTTTGTAATTTTTCACCCTCTTTCATGATGTTTGACATGGAGCTAAATTTTTTAGAAGATAAATTTTTCCCCCTTTACTCCCTAAATTGTTAATCTAAGAGAGGGTAGGTTAACAAAATGAAAGGTAAAAGCTTTTTAGGAGATGAAAGGGGTCTGAAATATTGGGACTAATAAAATATTAAATTTAATACCACCACATATATATTACGTATGTTATGTATGATATATGTATATAATATATAATACATATTGTATTATATATATAAAGACATTTTTGCCTCCTTTTTATTAACCTTTTTCTAAACACAGTTAACATTTACACTCATAATATTTCCACTCTCTATTCATAGACTCAACCAAACGTAGTTATTAGAGAAAACTTTTACACCCAAAAAATTGCACCAAGAAAAGTTACTTTTGTAACTTTTCACCCCTCTTAACCCTATACCAAATGCACCCTAAATGTTATGTCAAACAGGGCAGTAAAGAAGCAAATCATGGGCAAACTAGTAACTAGGTGGCTTTTGAGTGTGTTGCTGCATTATTAATCTTTAACCGATGGTATAAGTTTGGCTGTTACTAGGAGCAAGGTTTTAAATCTTCTGGGATGGAGTTATCCCAAGACGTGCCAATTGGAACGCTGAGATCATCTTAGTATCCCATCAAGAAATGTCTTAGTATCTCATGAGATCTAAAACCATGACTAGGAGGAAGTGGTAGACCCGAACTTATGATGATCTTAGTTGGAAGTGGTAGACCCAAACTTATCTTTTGGCAAAAACAGAGATCTCTACATGTTTAATTTGATGGAACTGGGGGCCAAATTGCATAGCTAAAGCCCCAACTTCCCCAAAAGAGCTGAGATTTGAGTATAGTTTAGAGTAAAACCTGTAATAAAGCAGCAAATTTAAAGTAGCAAATAATCTACCAAACTAGGAAACATAACATATAAAATTCGCAATTAAACTTCAACTTGGACTAGTATTTGAACGGATGCAAGTGTGAATGCATATAACTTTGGAACCTCTGTTTTTATCCTTGCAGAGGTTTATAGAACTAGATAACCTCTTTTTTCAAGATTTGAAGCTAAGAAAGATCAACTCAATAAACCACTAACCTGTTTTTCTCTAATTAAATGTGCACGTTTATCAATAGGAATTTGCTCCCACCTTATAACCTGTGACATGATATCCAGTTACCAGAAAGGATATAGGATTTTGTTCAATTGCTCTAAACATCATGCACCAGAAGAACAGTTTGGTTTGGACCAAAAAACACTCACATATTGTGCATAATTATAGGCTTCATCACCACTCAGACATGGTTTGAGAATACGTAAAACATCCTGAAAAATCAATTAGTGACCACTGCAGATTACTTTCAATTAAGAAAAGAAAGATCACATAATTTTCAAAGCCAGAAATTATGAGGTGTGTCACCATAGCAAGTGAAATAAAACATGATCAAAGATTACATTATCCTTATCAGTGTAGCAATGCAAAGCAAAAGTAAAATGATTGACCATACATATAAAAAACGTGCCTCACACATCACTCAGAAAGAAAGCTCTGATGTAGCCATTTTACCCCCCAACATCCTGGTGATACATATATAGTCAGACCAATCCATAAAAGAATAAAGAGAAAAGGCTAAAATATTATTCGAGCTAATTGGATGAATCTAGGTGCTCCAATGGTGTTGAGCAATTGATGCATCCACACCCTGTCGATTTGTGTAATATTGGAAAACATAACATGACAATAATAAGGATCATAATGTGGCATGGCTTAGAAAGTTGAGAAGTAAAGAAATATAACATAAAAATTAAGAAAAACAGGATGAAGATAAAGAAAAGGTGGGGTGGGTGCAAGGTGGGAAACCTGAGGATTACCCCCTCCTAGTTTCCAAAAAAAAAAAAGATAAAGAAAACCAAAAAATTTCTCCTCGACATTCAACAAGAACCAAACTATCATAATAACTTGGTATATGTATGCATAAGATTGCACACGTATTGATCTGAAGAAGATTGCACAATATGAGTAATTAAGAAATCAGTAAATATGCAATGAGAGCACTGAAAGTTTCCAAGAAAAACAGCTTAAATTTATCATTTAGTATAAGCAAGAACTGAAATATGATAAAAGCAAAACCTTGTGCTTGTATGTCGTATTCCTCATACGCTCATCAATTACAAATCTAACCTGAGACCAGAGCAAAAAGTTAAATGGAGAAAGGAAACTGTAGGATGTAGGACAAGTACTGACAATGTAAAGCCAAATTAATCTTCAGCACATTACATGGACGTATTACTTGAAGGGGAGAAAAAGGAAAAAAAGCTGTTTGGATTGGATAATGGTGCACCTAAGGTATGATGTGGAGACGGGTAACCATAATACATAAAGTGCAATTCAAGACAATAGACATTTGGGCTATTACACCTAAAAAAAACTAAAATAAAATTTTAGAAAATAGAATCTGTATATTGTTTACATTTCAATATTCCACAATCATGATAGATAAGTCTTGTTTTGGAATCACTTTTATTTCTTTATAATTTTTAAAGATAAAATCAAATAAATTGAGACAAAATATTTGATGCTATTTTTTATTTATATCAAAAGTTAAATTAAATAGAATAAGAAATCCTTATCTTCAATAATTTCAAAAACTAAAAAAATTCTACATTTTTTACCCGTCGCCACAACCCTTGCCTTCACCACCAACATAATTGTTGCCTATGCCACCATTGCAACCACCACCACCTCCACCACCATCACTACATTCACCATACTACTACCACAATCATCGCCACCACTACATTATATCTAACATTCATGCCTTTGTAGCATCCATGCCACCACCATTCTTATTGCCATTGTACCATCGCTGTCAACATGGTCAACATCTAACCACCACCACTGTTATGCCTCCTCCGCATTGTCAGTACAGCCATCACTACCATCATCTCTTCCACCACTATCACTATGCTTATGTTTAAAACAAATAATTAACTATAACAAACATATTCATATTTTTAAAAATTCAATTCTATTTCTATTTTTGAAAATATAAAAAAAAGAAGGCGACACCAAACGACACCATGGCATAAATTTGAAATGATGCATTTTTTTAATTATTATGGGTAGAATCAAACATCCCCTTCAATATGAGGTTTATATAGCACAAGACATGGCTGGAATCATTAATATAAGCTTTTAGATAATACCTAAAATTTGTTCACTTCCATCAAGCTACCACATTTTGTAGTGAGAATAAAAGCTACCTTATCAAGCAATCGCTTTGGATGCTGAAATGCTTGCTTTTTTGCCCATTGATGGAATAAATAAGAGACGATTGATCTTTCTTCAATGTCAAACCTGAAAGATGGAAACATATGATAAATTTATAAGTCCATAATGTATTATAACCACAAGAATATAGAACAATAATTTATTATGCACATTATAAGCAAAATACCTCTTCAAGAAATCATTACCAATGCATATGTCACCCAGTTCCACTGAGCCACTTGAAAATTTTATTTCTTTCATACTAGGTTGATGAATATTTTCAGGCGGTGATTTGCATTCTAATGCATTAGAAGAAATAATTCTATCAGGCAGTGTTCCCGCATCTTTTGAAATAGCCTCACCCTAACAGTTTTCACAAAACAAACGAAAGGGAGATAACAACAGAGAATATATTAATAACTGTATACAGCAGACCTATAAAACTCATTTACAAGATTTGCTTGTTTTTACACTAAGGTACCTGAATCTCAAGAAGATGGGGTGAAATTTCCTTAAGAAAACGTGAAGGTTGCAGCAACTGAAAGTTAAAAATTATAGTCAGAGATGGAGGTAGAGCGGATAGACATCAGGAATATTGCATATCACAAAATAAACTAGCACCACCTGCCAATTGGAATCCATAATAACATGAGATATGTACAACTTCTTCCGAGCACGAGTCATTGCAACATATAGCAGCCTACGCTCCTCCTAGAAAATTTATTCAAGAATGGATAGGAAGCATAAAAAAAAGCAAATTTAGCCCAAAGAAGTGGATAAAAAAATAACTATATACTAAAAGGCAAAAAAAGGGGAAAAAGGGGGAGACTTACCTCCAGAGTGGTCCCTCCTTGTTTTACAGTGCCATTAAACTCATGCAACAAAGGAATTTCAGTTTCATTTGCCTATAGTCGATTAAATTTCATAATGTTACTTCAGGTAGCAAGTAAAAATGAAACTAACATCACAATGCAGTGTTATGCTACGGGGAAACTTGGAAACATTGAATGATCAACAATTTTGAAACAAATACAGGTACATTAACTGTATATAATTGCTAGAGACAATGTGAAATTTCCTTAAAAGAAAAAGAAATCCATTATCAACAAAATAATACTCAATGTAACTATGTAAGAGAGCTCATGTGCACCATACTTCCATTTAGAAAGATTATAAAGAACTGCTTTAGCTATGAAGAACCATGGACCACTGACTGCCGGTGTTTCATGGATAAATACAAGAATCAGATTCATGTGTAACTAAGTATCTGAATAAGACAACAAAAGGAGACGTGTGTCTAGGTCAATACTGACTGCAGATTATTAAAAGATTCTATTCACCAATTCTAAGGCTTCTGTAATACACTAAATCTTTAAAATCTTGCCTAGTCAACATGAATTGACTATGGCTATTTCAAGCTAGCATGGTAGCATCAGAGCATATTCATTTGAGTCCAACAGCTGGAATTCTCTAAAAGGCCTTATAATGCATCCAGATTCTTATTCTGATTCTGGAAGGGGACCATTTTAATGATATTTGTAATAATAGGAAGCTATTATATTATGCATTCCCTTACCTTTGTTTCTAATATTTGGTTGATAATATGATGATTATTTCTTTAATCCTTAAAATGTCTAATTCGTATCTTAAACAGAAATCAAAGTTGTCTAGCTTGGAAAAGTACCAGCTGAAAATTGGTATCTTAGGTACAAAGTATGTTGCTTATAAGTGCTCATCAAGAATTGACCAAAATTATGACGAAGTGTTGACCAAAGTCTTATAATTTGTATTTTAAAATATTTTTTTAGTATTTTATTCTCATCATTGCTAAATTAAATTGATTTTCTAAAATTTTTATCTGAAGTACAAATACCCTAACTTGGTATTTGTTAAACCACAATTTCTTGAAATTCTACAAAATTGTTCCTGAGAGAGTTGAATTTTTATTCTAAAGAAATTTAACTTCTTTGATATTTTTATTGAATTCAAGTAAGGGGTATTCCCTTATTTCCATAAGAATTCTTGCAATGCTCTCAGTCTTATATACCACATAAAAAAAAATTGAAAACCAATGATTTTTTTTAAAAAAATGCAAAGTGTACTGAACCAACCCAAACCACAAATTCAATTCGGTACTGAAGCAAACTAAACTAAACCGCTCTGATACCGATTTGCGATTCAGTGGACCTTAATTTTACTAAAATTATTTTATGCATTCTGTCTTTATTCTAATTAACCTAAAGCCTTCAAATTCTAATGTGGTTCTTCATAATTTCATCTTACAATTGATCACGACTTTAGTTTCATCCACTAACATAATAACATCAACAAATAGCATGTGTCAAAAAATATCATCCTAAGTATGCCTAGTAAACTCATCCATAATTATGGCATAAAGAGAGACTTAGACCAGATCCCTTATATAGACCCATTATAGTTAGAAACTCATTGATATTACCACTGGTAGTTTATATATGCTAGTAACAACTCCATTATACATGTCTTTAATCACATTAATATATCTAATAGGCACTCCTTTCTTTTTTGACACCTACTATTTTTTAATTCTAGAATATGCTTTTTTTTATCAATAAAACTATATGAAGGACTTGTCTTTTTTCTCTGTACTTCTCCATTAACCTCTTTAGAAGAAAATAGTTTCCATAGTCAACCCTTTTGATATAAAATCAATTAGTTCTCTAATAATTTTATGTCATATCAAAATCTATACTCAATCATCCACTTTCAAAATTTCATGGTATAGCTCGAGTTTAATACGATGACAGGACAAGTTTGAATATCACACTTATTCTTACGAATTAGAACTGGGGTTCTCTTTCTCCATTTATTAGGCATTGTCTTGCTCTAAGATCATCATTTATATGACTTTCATTTAATAATTTAATAAATATGTTTTCCTTTCTTTAATCTCATCTCCTTTAACCAAAATTTTTCATCTTCATCTTTGATGTATTTAACCTAAGCCATTCCATAGCCTTTGTTTCTTATTCTTTACTTGGCATGGCATGATATATTTGTTTCCAGGTAGCACAATAAATCAAGATAAGTAACCATTTCTAATGTGGCATCATAGTAATAAAATGTCCTCATTGTAATAAAAACCATGAAATACAAAGCTTGAATGTTATTTTCATGAGATAATGTTAAAGAGGCCAAATCCTCTAAAACCCCAATGCACCTTCAAATATGACACACAATGTGGGCAAGACAAACAAGACTGCAATGACAAAATGATAATATTGCATATTGTTTAAATTTCAGAAACATGTTGATTTAGGGATGAGAAACTTTATATTGAACCAAAATCGAGCTGAATTGATAAAAAGGAGTCACAAAGCTGACCCCAACTAGTTTGGGATTAAGGCTTTGTTGTTGTTGATGATGATTTAGGGATCACAATATTCTTGTTGGAGTAAAGCACATATGATAGTATTCAAAGCAGATGTTCTACTAGATATATCATAAAAAGTTAGAGGGACAACCTTATAGAATTCTGAAAATAAGAGAGTAAGCTTAACAATATTCAAGTAACCATAGTTGTAGCAGGCCATACCTTCACAATAAAAACTATATCCCACTCTAGACCTTTGGACTGCAAAAGAAAAGGTATTATATCAATCTTCTTTTTTTTCACAAAAAGAAAGATAATGTATTGCAAAAAAAAAAGCAGGAAATTATAGGGCTGCTTCCAGAAAATTAACCTGATGAATAGTAGTCAGTGTAACAGAGTTGTCATTTTCTCGCCTTCGAGACCGGAAGTTTTCAGATTCTCTAAGAGATATGTAATCTACAAAAGCCTTAAGTATACTTGCACAACCTTTCTCTCCAATCTTACTTGTGTCTTCTGCATCGGTGAAATGTGCAGACAAGAAAGATACATCATCCATCAGGTATTGAAGGACCTGCATAGCAACATTACATCAATTGGTATAGCATGACATCATAAAAGTTGTAAAGCCCACATAATATAGATTACAAGCTTATGAATATCTTATTAAAAAAAATTCTCAACCTTGAGTTGTTATATGAAATATTATAACTTAGATTTGTCCTAGCTGAAATATTTCCATTTTGACAAAATATTAAAACCTTGACTATTATTCACTTATTGCTCAAGTTGAATCATCATATCACAACATTTCATATGCAATATAACAACAACACAGTTGCTAACATTGTATCAGATTAATAAATTGGCATCAGCCTGTTATCGCAATGCACTCTACTCGGTCCACTGTATTAGGTGGTATGATGGAGTACCATCATCCACCATTTCAAATTTTTAGTATAGGATATGTGGAGCAACAAAATTCTGACAACACAAATAGAGATCAATATATCCAACATTAGATTTGAATCATCATTCAAGAATGTCAATTATTAGTTCTATGCAAATAACTTGATCTTGTTAAGGTGCTGTTTCATCATTGGTCTAGGTATCATGTCATACCAGTTCATAAGTACCATGCCGGCAAGACACTGGTACAAAATAGGAATATGTATCCCGTATAGTCCATACTGATTCATCTCAGCCATTCTCAATCTGGACGATACTTGCCAATCAGGTTGATATGAACCAATACAAGCTCAGATTTGAGCCTTGCCATTCGGCTGGGACCAGGACTAGCAGAACAGGGTGCAGTGCGTACAATGCCAGATTGTGATCAGGACAGCTGCAGCATGCAGTTTTTTACCCTTCCATTAATTCAATTCAAAGACTATTTATATTTGTTTTATAGTTTAACATTCTTTAAAAGGTGTAATCACATGCGTGTTACAAGTTTGAGATAGTTATTCAACATAATTGGGGTTGTATTTGTTTTGCGGATCCAAGTGCCAATTGGCATGACTACCATGCAAGACTCTTACAAGCATAGTTGTGACCGGACCAAACCGGCCGGTTAGACCGGTTGTCGGGAACCGGAGGTCAAGCCGATCTGGTTCTAACATAAAATCAGATGTGTAAGAGACCCAGAATAACCCGGTCAACCCGTTTGGTTCACCCATGAACCGATTTTTTATGGCATTAGATGTTAAAGTTTATTATCATATGATCTTAATTTTTTATTAAAAATTAATTTTTATTAATATAAATATATTTTATATTAAAATAATTGAATCGATGGTTCAACCGGTGACCCGAGCCCTTGGCCGGTCAATGTCCGAGCCGGGTCTGACAACTATGCTTACAAGTACATGACATTAGCAAAGCACGAACCACATTTCAATAATTTGCCTGCTACTGTGCCAGTCACACAAAGCACTCCCACTGTATAGGCACTATTGGTATGGCAGTAGCACATGATACATTAATCCATGATTCATCTATTAAAATCAAGTTTATGAGTCCAAATTATCTTTACTTGCCACGATGATGCAACCTTAAGCATGCAAGAAATTCTGCTAACATTCAAATGTGGTGTCAGTTTCCTTGTTTATGTGCATCAATTGTCAGCAAGACACGGAATAATATGTGTTGCCTTTCAAGGCATAACCCACATAAGCAATAAGCTGTATCTTAATCCTTATACCAACCTCCTCCAATCTATTTGGCGAAGGCATCAGAGGGGGAAAAGAATCCAATATTAAAGCAAAAAATCAAAAAGCAAGATGCAAGATAATAAGTTACATATTAAAAAATATTTATTGGAGATGCAAAGTAAGCTTGTAGCATCATGGCTTACAGATCTTATATCATTGTCTTCCTTTAACAACTTCCCACCTTCCATCTACAACTGCACGTTGTTCAAGATGGTATTTCTACAAAAAAGGAAACCTCTATATTTACAATAAGAGAGAGACATCATGTAAGAAATATTTTTTGGATGAGCACAATTGTGTTACTTCAAGACATACACATGAACATTGAAATAAGCACGTTATATTTAACTCAATTTTTCAATAGAAGAACACAAGAGTCCAGGAGACCAAAATGACAGAAGTTATGAAAAAAGCCACTGATAAAAGGAAATTCTGCAGGAAAAGTGATAGCAAGAACTTGGCATTATCCGTATTGCACTACATATGATAGGCCAAAAACAAGCAAAATGTACTATGCAGTCATAGGACATTGTGCCGGAGGTGGATAATAGAGAGCATGGGCTAATGCAAGTAGCACTCAAATGATCCCACTTCAACCATTCAGTTTTCTCTAGATCAGATACAGGACATATTATGCCATGTAAGATGACACGTTCATGAACTACCAACTGGAAACAAAACAAAACAGAAATAACATATTATTCACAAGATATTTAATAATGCAACATCCATGAAGCACGGAAAAGCTGGTGCATTCAAAACAAGTCAATTTCATTAAGGCTACATACATCAGGAAATCTATAGTTAATCTATGTTTAAAACAAGAACTAACGGAGACTGACCACACAAAATGTAACTAGCATAAGTACATTATTGCAGGCATCAACATGGTATAGAGGTACATACTCAATATGGCATTTGGTAGCTTACATCATGTGTATTGGCCTATATCAATTTGCATCAAAGAAATATGCAATGATACAAATCATACATAGTGATACTTGGCCCGTCCTTGACCAAAATGAACAACCTTATCTGCTTTCATGCTAATCTAGAACTCTTTGAATTTGTTGCCCCTATAAACTAGACATAATAACAACTCAAATTATTATTCAATGCTGAAGCAAAGGTTATAATCAAGATAAACCATATTAATGACGGCTTTATGAGGCTCTGCTGGCGCAATGCTTCCTAGAGCACAATGTGCACGCACCTACAAACTTTTTTAATTGTGCAACTATAATCACATTGTTTCATGTACAAACTTTTTTAATTGTGAAACTATAATTACATTGTTTCATGCTTTTAAGTTTTATCCATAAATTTTGAAATTACTTTTCTTCAATGTAAGTAAAGTGCCCAATGTTAGTTTGTTTGATATTAACTGGAACCATGCAATGTGCTCGTTAAACCATCATAGGAATCATGTATCTAGGAGAATTTAAATCAGAGATTTCTATAAATTAATTAAAAGTTGCTGATTTCCATAAAAATGTCCATTTCTACCAAAATGAATAAAGTAGTATACTTTAGTATGTCATATGTAAATTGTTTTAAAAACTTGTGTTTCTTTGGATGCTAATGCATGCCAGTTATCAGATAAAGGTGCAAAGTTCTCCACTTGAATATGTTATGATAAGAATTGAACCTGAGGTAACATATTTGCCGCAGAAGAGATGACCACAGAGATTGATTGTTCCTAGCAGCACCAACAGAAATTGTGAATCAGTATGTACAGATATTACAAAGGATAAAAGATACATGACAATAGCCTAAAGTTTTAGTTGTCAAGAGATGATAACTGTCAAGAATTTCTGTAAGATTTGTTAAATAAGATGAATCAATATACTCATGACAAATGATTGACATAAAATAAGCATTGGATGGCTGAAAAATACTTTAAAATATCAACTATGTTATGTAACGGAACCAAAGTTCTTTGAATGTTATTCTATAGAAATGTTTGAAACAACCATGAATCATTATAATTTTCATTGATTCTACATGAAGCTTAAAAAATGAAGAGCATTTTGTCAATCAGAAGATATATATATATGTGCTAGTTTCTTACTCTTCTTACAAGCTTGGATAGCATGTCTAGTGTGGACAAAACTTTGCGTCCTTGAGTAAGTTGAGTCCTGTGTCCACAAGTACAGAATTTAGTACAATGATCTAGAAGTGTAAAGGCAAAGTAACAAACAGTATTATTCAAAATGGAGAGGTGAGGCTCAAAATGAAAAGGAAATGCCTAGCATCACACCAAAGAAAAGTAATAAGAGAGACAAACTATTGTAAAGTCCAAAATGGATATGCCTTGCCTAGGCATCATGTCATCTAAAGTAGATGGCTTACACAGCACATAATGTTTTCCTATGATTTATGAGTTAGAATCATCCAAGATAATTGAAATTTGGTTTCTAAATGTTCTAAGATATCTAGATCAAGAGATATATATTGCTAGCACACATAAGACAGTTGCTAGATGAAACCTCCTATTGATGGTCAATTTAGATGCAATAAGTTTTTTCTCTTTTTTTTTTTTTTTTTGAGCAAAAGGGAGAAAGGTTTCAATTTTTGAGGAAGTGCAAACCAGGTATCGAAACCCTTGTTTGCAGGCAAAGGGGTGTGACAATTAAGACAAGGCCGGGTTCACATGTGAGATGCAATAGGTTGCATCAAACAATTTAGATCTTCACTTTGGAAACCCAATTTTGAATTTAAACTAATTAAATCTCAACATAATAAGTCAAAAATCTAGCATAGGGGGTGTCAACAGGCCAGGTTGGGCCTAGGCTCATAACAAACCCAAGATTTGAAGCTTAGGCCCAAAACCAGCCCAACCCAAACTAGGCCCAAGCTCAACCCTACTTGATTTAATTTTTTAGGTTGGGTCAGGCTCAAACCAGGTTTCCATTTATTGTAGACTAAGCCTAGCCCGAATTACTTGAACTTCACAAAAATCAGGCCAAATGAGTTTTGGGGCTTTAAGTCTAGTGTGAGCTCAATTTTTTGTGGGTTAGCTACTTGGGCCAGCCCAACACACAAACAACCCTAAACAGACACAATCACCAACAGAAGGGTTTTCCATGAGGAAATGCAAACTACCAGCCTCATAAGGTTTACGAATAAGTAATTGTCCGATGATAAACAAGGAATATCCATCTTTCCATTAAATAGGATCTATTGAACTCATAATTCATTAGACAACTTCTATGAATGTCAACTATGACGAGTAAATTGATCCCAGTTGTTCAATCATTTGATACACACAGACTACTGCTGAAATGTTCAAGAGAAATCATATTGACAGCTGGTTTAGATCAGGTTCAGATTCTGCTATCCTTATTTCTTTGGGATCTGATTTAAGAGCAAGGAGTCGAGGGATCTGATTGAAGGTCAAGGAGTCGAAGGATTTGATTTAAGAGCAAGGACTATGATCAGATAAATATCATGTCACAATGCATATTGATAGATGCGGTCTCCTATAGAATCCAACATGTAAATCTTTGACATATGACTACTTTCCAGGTTTACATAGAAAGGCTTCCTTTTAATTGCAATTTTCCTATTATGACTTGGTTTCTTTTAGTTTATTATAGTATAATGACCAACATCTGCATGCTAACATCAGCAGCATCACTAGGCAGGCATGAGTTTCAATATTTCAATTGTACACCTTAAACTGTGGATGGTACTTTATTCAAATATTATGAATTAGGATCTCCCTTCTTTATCACTATGATTTCATCACGAAGGCCATCAAGTAAAAACAATGATGCTTAGGTTGCCAAATTTGCAGCAATTCTTTGGGATGAGTGTATTGTTTGCACTAACACATGGTACTAAGTTAAATCAAATAAAGGACCTTTTGAAGGTACCCAAGATCTTTGCGCCAAAGAAGTCACTGGCAGCTGACAGAAAGCTACATTTCCTTACTTAAGATATCTTTTCAACATAATCAACAATCTGTGGGACACAACTCCAACAAAAGCTGAATCAATTAGAAGACTGGTAAAGCAAAAAAAGCCGATGACAAAAGGGCAAAGTGCATCAATATAGCAGCAGAAGGAAATTGATAGGCAAAAATATGACAAGGGAAAAAAAGACCATTTTCTTTTCTTCTTTATCACCAGGAAGAAGTGCCTTGAAGGCTTGACGAAATGGAACATCATCACAACCAGGTAATGTTGTTCTGAGAATTGCCATTATTGCTTTGACTACCTGTAATAAAAGCAAGTACCTAGTTAATCCTCCTTGCAATGACCTAAGAATATGAATTTAACATTTACAAGAGATCATGTTGGTCGTTTTTATAAACATAGGGACAAATATGAAATATTAGTTTCTAAAAATTCTATTTTTTCAAGATAATAAAGATGCTAAGACAATGCATCCTTATAATGCAAGGCATATGATGACAAGATGAAGAGAGAATTCAGTATTGTGTTCAATTGTGAAACAGGAAGATCAGCAAGGTTTTAAAACCTGGCTTCAGTCTAGGTTTCAGTTCCCCAAGTTGAGTTTTCGTTTTGGCAGATTCACTCCTAGTTTTGGAGTTGTAGATCGATTTCAATCCCCTGGTGGGAAACTACAAAAGAATTTGCCAGATGTAAGCCCTTGAGGTGCATTTGACTGGATTCTTGTGGAGTTTATATTTCTGCAATTGTTCAAAAACCATATGAAGGTCATCAAGATGGTCAGCTCTCCTTTTGGTCTTCATGACGAGATCATCCATGTAGCACTCAACCACTTTAAGTAGTGGGACATAAAATATGATAGTCATAGCTCGCTGGCATGTGGCTTCTGCATTTTTTAGCCCAAACTGCATGGTTTTGTAGCAATAGAACCCCTTTGGAGTTCTGAAGGCCATGTGTATCGCATCCTTGAGTGCCATCTTTCTTTGATTGTAACCACCATGGGTTAAATGTGAGGGCTCAGTATGCTTCATGATGGATCAACCATTAGGGTGTTACTCTTCTTGGCTGCCCCTTGCCTTGTCGCACCATTTTCCACTGTGGACTTCACAGCATTTTATTTTATCTTAAGTCATCTAGTCGAAATTGATATTAATTAGATAATTTCAGTTTAAATTTAATTTCATTGCGACTTAATGCATCAATCATAACGCATGAATGTACTAAAATATGGAGTAAAAGAACAAATATCCCTCAATCATGCATAAATTAATAAGAAAAGTATACCAGAACATAAAATCAATTACATATCTCACTCCCTAGAATAACATCACAGCTCCTAGACATGCACCGACAATTTTACTTCTACATATTGCAGTGGTATTTGCAACTTCAAAAAAAAAAATGTCAAAATTGCCTCTTACCCACTTCAATACTAGAGTTTAAGACTAAGATAACATGGATTAGATCACTAGAGTTTAAATAAATGTGTGGTTTAATTGTATTGATGAAATTTAGAAAGAAATATACATATTTGAAAAAAAAAAAAAAACAGCTTGGGCCAATTTTGATCAAAATTAGCCAAAACATTAACTGAAACAAAAATTTCAGTCAACTGTGGATCAGTTTCAGCTGAAACTTCAAGCCCTGAAAATAGGCATGATTACATTATAAGGAGTAGCATATGTTAAATAATTCTGATGTATGATGCAAACTAATAAACCTTATAGGACTTATACTGTCTATGATATCCAAAATCTGAAAAAGATTGAAAACAAATGACAACAGAAGATGGTATGAGAGCGATGAATGATTCATAGATGTAATTTCAGATTCCAAGAACTCCCATGGCTGAGGAAGCTACAAGGCGAGAGATATTATATTAGAAATGTGGAACATAAACTAAGCTTTCACCTCTTTCTAAATGATTGTATATTAAAAGTTTAAAACTTTAACAGCTACACATACATGGATGAAAGTGTGCATACAAAATGTGCAACAATCACCAATAAAATCTACCATAAATGAGTTAGATTATCACATAACTATCAAAAGGACTACAAAGGAATTTTACTGTCATTTCCAGGACTAGAAGTCCTCTCTCATTCTCTGAATCATTAAAAGAAACTACCACAGGGACAACAATTCAATCATATTGGTAGAATAAAACTTCCAAGTTAATGGCTTTTAGGACCAACAATAAATTTCATAGACATACAAGAATATTATCCAATGTTTCCAAGAAGTGAAGAAATGATAATCAAAATCCAGTCATATTGTTGGAATTGAAATCCATTATGTTTGCACAGATTGAGCATGTTGATATACCAATCATTTGCCTACTACAGAAGCTGACGCTATAAAATAAAGAGAGATATGTAGATACACACACACAAAGAAAGAGAAGACTAAATTAGTTAGGACATAACTAGCAATTAATAACAGCTAAACTGGCTATCATGCCTCGTCTTGGTCTAGAACGATGAAAATTGTATTCGTATAAGCATAAGTTTGACAATTAGCAAAAGATGGCTGGCAAAACAGTTTAAGACTAGGACAAGCATGTGACACCAAAGCATGCAAGGTAGATAAGGTTTCATCAACTTCCCACACCGTACTTAGATTCTTGCTAAGTGCATCACTGGATGGGACTAATAAATAAAAGAGTTATATCAATGATCCAAATAAACCAGATCATGGCCAATGCAATCCATTCAATAGTAAAAAGTCAAGCAAGAAATGACAACCTTTTTCCCGTAGAAGACCACTCCATGGACATTGAAGGGTATTTTCCTGTTGCGGAAGCACAAACTGAAATGCTTTGCCAGTAATCTGGATGATATAAGAATATTGTTCATATATAGAATGTACAACATCCAAGAAATCCATAAGCTCTAACCAAAAAAAAAAAAAAAAAAAAACAAAGAGAGAGTTTACTTGTCTCCTGTAAAGGACTGCCACACTGCCAAATGAGCAGTTGGCAACTGAGTCACCGGAAGTGATTTCCAAGATTTTATCAACAATAAATGCACGTTTTGCATCTTCGTTATGACATTCCTTAACAGTAATCTGGATATGGTGAAGGACTAAACAGGTCAAATATAATATTATGATAATTTTGAACATCAAATAAAATATTAATACATAAAGTCCAAGAACAAGAAGTTAGAGAAGGATGCTTTGCAGCCAGAGGGCTTATCCGTTTCAACCTTGTTAAGATGGCAGCGTTCGATGTTATTGTGAATAAGGGAAGACGCAGCCTCAACAATACACCGTGTAGAACGATAATTCTTGTTTAATCTAATCTGCAGTTGTCAACATAAAAAAAGAAAATCAAAGCATTAGTGATAAAAGAATAGCCTGGTGATTAATGTTGTCTTATAGTGTCATATTAGCAATGAAGCATTAGTACAGATAGAGTATGGGATATGATATAATATAGATATTCTTGAAAATCTAATATACAATATGTCTAAGATATGTTAAATAATTAATATAAAATTTAATATAATAAAAAATATTATGCTAACTTGCAAATTAAAAGATGAGTACCCACCATCAAAAATATACAAAAGTTGATTAGAAGCTATTTATAACAAAAGAATGCTTCCATTCTAACTTGTAAGCTGTAAATTACAAAAGAATACGATATTTGTTTCAACATTCGTCCATTATGGAATTTTGAAGGCGTCTAACTTTAACTTAAAGAGATAGAAACATTCAAAATTCCATTAGTTTATAAACTATCAATAATGTATGCTATCCATGAAGCAAAAAAGTCAACCCTCCTTCATATTTTCTAAGCAAAAAGGGATCAAAAAATTATGATATTTATATTTAGTTTAATGAAGCTTGAACAAGAACTGATTTTTAAGGCTTTTATTTTTAAAAAATAACAAAAAAGACCTTATTTTTAATAAAAAATTGATTTTAACCCTAAACATATCCCAAGGTATTCCAAACGTATCCCACGTATCCAAAACCTATACATAACATGTCGAAAATAAAAATATTTTTTATTATATTGGATGCATATCATATATGTATCCAGGCATATCCATATCGAATACGGGTACGAGGCCTGTTTTGGCATATCCATGTTTAATAGCATATTAGTTGGAGAGGCAAGAATGAAATAAAACCTACATGGCACTGACCTCTTTATGAGTTGGAAAATCTTTACGAAAGGAGTCAAATCCACAAACATTAGCACCATTGAAACTGAATATGGACTGAAAGACAATTAGGAATTAAACAATTTTAGAAACATGAATTCTAAAATTTCAAGGAGTAGAGAAATTATTTTGCTTTGATAAAACAGCTAGAAATCCTCCAAAAACAACAGCTAAATTCAAATCAATTGAAAATCACCTGATCTTCATCTCCAACAATAGTCACATGTTTGTGAGAGGCTAAAATCCTTAAAAGGCAATATTGCATAGAACTTGTATCCTGAAACTCATCTACGACTATGGCTTTCCATGTTTCCACACACTCCTTAAACACTGAAAGTTTGCAATCTTGAGTTAATTTTCACAGAAAAAAAAGTATGATATTCCTATTATAGTGTGAGCTCAATCATACCTTCAGGAAAATGAGTCAGTAGCTTCACTGATGAGCTGATAAAATCATGATAGTCCAAAGCATTGCATGATGTGAGTATGTTGTTGTAATGTCTAAGAACCATAGCCTGATTGAGATCACAAAATCAAGAATTTAAAATATGTTACCTAAATTGGCATTTAAATTTTGCACTAGAAAACAACAGCTTACTCCTATCTCATCACCCGTTCTTTCACATTCTTCAGGAGTTTTCCCAGAAGCTTTTGCCTGAAAAGAAAAATTATATCACAGTATCAATAATAACTCAAATGCACGTACCTATGAAGTGAAAGAAAAATTTGCTGCCTGCATACAAGTATCAAGCATGCTATATTTCCATTTTAAGACGGGACGTTGCATTTCTCACTCCATCAAGGTTCCAAAACATAACAGATATCTAGTATTTCACTAGATAATTTACTTTAACCTCCCATATATAAAGTGCCAAACTTTTTTACAAGATAGTTTTGTGCTGCTGAAAATTATATCCAAATGACAAAACATGCCTCGAAAAAAAAGACCATTAACTTCATCATAACACATCTAGAACTGATAACTCATAGGAAAAGCCATTAAATTACCAACAAATATGCTAATGATATGATAATAAAAGACCATGGAATCATGCCATTTTCTTAGTTGGGTAAAAACCCATGACCATATATTAGAACTGGACAATAGCATTGACTCTATAGTTTCACAATGACATGTATATGGAACAAAATGGAAAATGTCAGTCCAAGGTAGTTACATAAAATAAATGAAATCTCAGCCTAACCCTTCAAGCTACATTATTTGGTGTTAGTTGGTAACAAGGTGCCGCTTTAGGTTTGATTGTACATTTGTCAACTTGAATTAGTGACATCTCATAACCAAATGGTTGTGCCAAGTTGTACAATCCAGAGTTGGAAAAATATGTCATCAACAGGCCACTACTTGTGAAATACTTGAATACTGATAATTTGAATAGCACCCAGTGACACAATTATCAGCATTTTTTCTAAAGAGCAAAGAGGTCAAGAGAATTTTGAGTTCGAAACCTCAGGTAGACCACTTATCCATAAAACAAGTGCAGGAAAGATAATTGGGACAAACTAAATAGGATAAGTTAAAAAGTGATATGTTAAAGAGAACAAAGAAAACACATCAATGAAGATGAAGATCAATTATGATAGATAGATCCAAGACAGGAAAAAAAGCGAAGTCATAAGGTGAAGATAAGACTCACATCACAAGGTTTGAAATTCATGCACATTGTTTAGAACAACCAAACCATGTGAAACAACAAAGTAAGAGATATAAATGTTGCATCTAGGCTTGGCTGCTGTAACAACCTTTGCTAGTACGGATCAAGACACATATCCCTCATGTGCAAAGAAAATATATTAGTGCCAATTAGCACAAGGCATGCTGGCATGGAGTCTGCTGTGTTGTTCGATGACAAAACAAAAAAAAGGGGCTACAGAAAAGGGATCTAATTGGCTCATGTGAGCATATGTTGATGTTAATAATAGACTGATCTGGTGTGCCAGTCGGCACAGGCTGTTATAGGTTGCCGCTTAAACTTTGGAGCAAACCTTGAAGCAAAAATATGAAAATGTTGCATGTTTTGGCATACCATCACAATAGCTAAGTGTTCAAGCTTATGAAGTGTCAACTAATATGCTATCTCACATGAGTTTGACTGACTGTTAAATTCACATTAAAATTTATTGAAAAAACCATCCCTTCATTTATTGAAAAGATTCCGTCACAATAGCTAAGTGTTCAAGCTTATGAAGTCAGTTAATGCTATCTCACATGAGTTTGACTGTTAAATTCACAAACCATAATCAATATTAAAAATTATTGAAAAAAACCATCCCTTCATTTATTGAAGAAATTCAAGCCTCAAATGCATGCATCCGGAAAAGAACAAAATGGTTGACAAAGAGAAAATCTCAGATGATCTTGTTTATAAAAATATAGAGCCACTTCCACAGGACATAAGACATTTAAGATACCCACTCAACCATTTAATGTTGAATAATTGCAGTATAGGCCTTAGATGAAATTCATGAGGAGGCTCTTTTGTTGATGATCAAATGTTTGGAAGGAGAAAATAAAAATTAATTACTATAAAGGATGAAAACCTGACCAGAATTAACAGAGAAATGGGATACATGAAGTATATTTATGGGATATCACTTAATACTGTGTTCGATGGATTTCCTGATGTGCAAACCAATTCAGTCATGAAACATGATTTCCATGTGGAAATATAAAAAGGATCAACTTGTAGGTATGAGAGATGCACCTGTGTCACAAATTTTTGCCATTTTTGTGACTTCTCTTTAAAAGATTGCACAATATTACCACTAGTAAATTCATCAAGCTTGTGACCTGCACTTTCTTGTCTGTTCTTTTTCCATTCTCCACAAGGCGCAAGGCCTCAATGACTGCTCGTCTTTGTTGCCCATGTCCATATATTAGGAATTCAGGTGTACGCCCCAACCTAAAATACATACAAAAGTTACATTCATTGCAACCAAACTTATTAGATACTCTGCATTGCATATCAATACTCCATAACATAAGCATTTAAAGACGGGATGATGTAATGGTGCCAAATTATAATGTGTACAAAAAACAATTGATTGATGGGAGGGAGGAAATGGATGTCCAAGCTCTGGAGAAATAGCATATAACATTACATGAAGATCATTTTAGTAACAGTGGTACTGTGTTATAGTGTTACTGTAATCTAAACGCCCAAGCTCCAGAGAAATAACATACATAAGATCATTCTAGTCATAGTGTTACTGTGTTATACTGTTACTATATTAAACCCAACTGTAAATATCTATTTTTTTAAAAAAAGGAAAAACAACTATTACTCATTGGATTTGCATGCCCATGTTGCACCTAATCATTTCCATACAATATGGTGGCATCAAGACAATCACCAACCAATAAATTATTCAAGAATTTATATATAGTTGTCGAGATTACTTAAAGGAGTGTTATCCAATATTTCAGATAAAACAGTTAAAGAGGCATACACTTGCACACATGCATATGCACACAGGGACACTCACATGCATGCGTGCATGCACACACGTATGCATGCATGTATGCACACTCACATGACATATGCACATGCACACACTCACATGCACATGCCCAAAAACAACCAGATATATGTATGTATACATGTATGTATCCATTTACCTATCAATTAGCTTGGCATATCAAACAAACAACCATCAGTTGTCCTAGTGGTCTAGGCTACCTAGGCCAGTTTGTATTAAAGGTAGGGGCTTTAGGCGTATTCCATTCAAAAAGAAAAGGGGGTTTCTGGTGTCCTAAGGAACTAATGAGGGACTTATTCATGAAAAACCCCTAATAAACCTTTTCTGTTACTTAATTTGTCCAAAACTGAAACACTTTCAAGTCTTTCAAGTCAGAGAACCTGACTCAGCTTGCTTTTTTAATAACTAGCATCCAGCACTCGCAATGCACTTGTAACATGTGAACATGCAAGAAATAGGAAGCCCAAATAAAAAGGAGGAAAACAAAGAAGGGAAAAGAAAAGAAACCTGCAGCATGTGCATTGCACATGAATATGGAGATGTTGAAACAGAAATATGAACAGATAAGCTCAGGACTTGTCGTTTACGTCTGATAGTAGGCAACATCGCTACCTTGTCCTCTCCACATAATGTCCTCAAATCCTCAAGAGTGGGGATAGTTCTCTATTATCGATTTAGAACTCATCATACTGTGAAAAGAGAAGATTTTCTAACTCCAGTCCATGCAATTTCAGCAAAATGAAGTCTTATGTTCATCAATTTTGAGCGTTGTGAAACATGGAACCCAGGAAGTATGAGATTAAAAATGTAAATTTGAGGAGATTATAAGAAACTGTCCAGGGGCAAAATGAGAATATATGACTAGGATCTCAATGCAAAACACCAAGAAGTGGTGTCTGATGACCTTTTTCTCATCTAGATGCCTGCTGAGAACCTACATGGATAAATCTCACATGTTTCTTTCTGCAAGGAGATTTCTATAGATTATATTTGTCTATTTTGACTTTTTAACAGGAAGTACTAGAGATTTTTTTTTATGATTAAGAAGAGGCTATTCACTAGCTGCTGTGTTTCAATATCAAAGAGGAAGGATTTAGCATAAAAAATAGTTAATATAGGATTATATATTGGCAAAGTCTTATGTAAAGCAAAGAAGGGGAGTTTGGAAAGCTCTTAGAAGTGTTAAAAATTTCTTCAAGTTTCGGAAGGAAAATGTCAAATTTTTAAGTGGTGCCCCTCTAAGAAGAGTGAGCACATAACTCCTACAATAACGACTACAACTAGACCATTAACACATGGGATGAGATACATGATTCCACTATAAACCCTTTTTCAAAAATTTGTTGAAGACTAAATAATGTGGTTTACCACTAGATATAATTTATTTGTGGATATTATAGCATTAGAGGACTAGGATGAAAAACGAAATAAATGGAGGATTAGTTTAGTTATTTATGGAAAAGTAATCCTAGGATTGATTTAAGATACCGTGGCTTATACATGAAGAGGAACAACTTCAAATATGCTGAAATATCGATGTAAGTTCCTGGTTTTTTTTTTTCCTTCTTCAAAATAAATTTTAGATCCATCCCTATCATGAATTTCGTTATCTAGATTGGATATGACATATGAAGGTTTAGAACTACTCATGAAGCATGCTTGAGCGGATGAAATAACATTTTTCAGTTGTGCCTAGATAAAGTCCTGATATATATATATATATATATATCAAGCGAAAATCCTAAAGGACCATAATTTGTGGAGCCGTTTTAAGCAAAAATGGCAGAATTTTTAACACTCAAAGAATAGAAGTGCCAAAATAAATAAAACCTCATGCTCACAGTAACATACTTCTCAGCGTGTGTCCTGCAGAGCTGCAGACAGAACGAGTGAAACGTGCTAATTGCCAGTTCCTTTGCGACAACCTTTCCCACCACTGCTCCGATTCGATCCCTCATCTCAGATGCAGCAGCAGTCGTGAATGTCATTGCGAGAATGTTGGAGGGGCCAATTCCCTTGAGAAAAGGGATTGGGGAAAAGTCTTTTTTTAACGACATTTGAAACAGTAAAAGCTATGGAAGGAGGAACTGTATCAAGATTTGCTACAAACTTTATAATGTCAACAACAGAACCCGTACCTCTTTGAGGAGTGTCAACACCCGCCCAACCATTGTTGATGTCTGACTTGCCATACCATCGATCGTCAGTAACAAGAGAAAATATAAAACAGTGCAAATATAAATATCAAGAGAGCAATTTTTTTGGGTGTTTCTAGCTTCAAGAAAATGCCAGAAACAAGCGCAAACACAAGTATAATATTTAGTGAAAAGAATAATCGAGGAAAGAGTTCTTGGGTGATACTAGCTCAAGAAAAAGATCAGACCTTTCCGCTTCCCGGACCTGCTACAATCATCAATGGAACGGAGATGTTGCTACAAGCTGCCTCCCTTTGTGCATCATTCAGCGATTTCATATACTCATAATACTTCTGAGGCGCTGAACCATCATTCGTGTCCTGAAACAGATTCGTGCATTCCTCTCTCAGCTGCTTCCTATCTTCTACGGCACTCGAATCACGAGCCATGCTCCTCGGGCCTGGCCTCTGTTTCATTGCCGTGGTCCTCTGTTCACACAGGGCATCCACTTCTTGCAAGAACGCCTCATCAAGCTCATCATCAAGAAAACCAGCATCGCTATGTGGGGAGACTGCAACATCCTGAAAACCATTGCAAATTTCTGGAGGCTTAGCTGGAGTGGAGTACCCATCTTCAATCGGAACCCTAGTCTGAATGTCGGCAAGCGGAACCCTGGGAATGGGAGAGGCATGGAGCAACGGGCTCGAAACATTCGTACCTGTACATCTGAAACAAAAATTCGAAGAAAATATTAATAGGCGAATCGAGAAGGAAGGAAAGACTGAAAGCCAGAGGAAAAGAAGGAGAGAGCGCATCAACTTGGGAGCGTGACAGAGAGAAGGGGATTCTTGGGGCCTTTTGCGAGAGAGATGGGGCTTCGCGGCTCGGAAGCTTAGACTGATTCGAGGCCTTTGATCGTCGGTGGCCGCCACTAACGGGGCCCGGATCGGCCAAGAAGCGTTTTCTTGATCCATTTTTTCTTGAATGATTGAGAGAGACGCAGGATAGAAAGGGACGGGAGGAGAGGAATGGGAAAGAGGGACGGGAGGAGAGGAAGGGGAAAGAGAAACCCTAGAAGGCGATGGCGGTGGTTGGACGGCGTCTGAGGAATGGGCAGCTCATCGGCTGCGGATTTCATAGAGGCCGAGGGCGGAGGACAGCTGGAGGGTATAATTCGAATCGGTCCATTAGTGGTTCCGACCGCTTACTACGCTTTGCGCTTCTTGGGTCCGACGCCTTGATCGTGGGTTTGGATTGGGTTCGGTATGACGTCCACGCTAAAATGGCCTTCAGGAAATGTCGGTGTGCTTATTGTCATCCCAAAAGATAATCTTCTTTTACCTTAAACTGTAAAGAAAATGAAAATAATATTGAATGTAAACAAATGAGAACTAAAACTGGTTGGATCTGATGAGATTCATACTGCGTTAGAACCGAGTAAGGTTTGAACTTGCATCCAAACTCATTAATGATTGTATTTGAATATTTTTTAGATTCAATTTAATATATATAATGTTGATGGGTTAAGTAAGGATTAAACAAATTCCAAATTTGAAATGATTATTATCGTAATACTCTTCCATGTACAATGAATTTTTTGACAAATAGCAGTGGAAAAAAGTAAAATGTAGGAAGTGAATGATTAATTGTTTTGAAAAAAAAAATCCAATAACCTTTTTGAAACCTAACATGAAAGGGTGGCAAAATGGAATACAAGTTAAATCTAACATGAAATAAATGGATCCAGATTAATCTTAAATAGATTCATATCATAAACATATTGGTACAGAATTATGATATAAAATAATCATGTTATATTATGGGTTAACCTGCTAACCCACAAGTAATACATTTAAGATATTTAATTGATGAAATATTAAATGAATCATATTAAGCGAGTTAAGTCATATCTATTCGTATCCAGTAAGTCATATCTATTTTTGTTCATAATATCGTGTCATATTAATTCAATACGATTTGTTTATTAAATAAATTATATATACCATATTGTGTTGCCCATGTAATAATCATTTTATGTTTATGTTTTAATTTTTAACATGAATAATTAATCAAGACATATTTGTATCGATCTATATACTACTATGTTTTAGCTTCGACATGACATGAACATAATAAAAAACATAAAATTGTCACCCCTATTTACACACCCGTGTAAGAATGCCAACTTCATTCAAGGTATTCACTTGATTCCACTTTACTTGGAGCAAGTAGGTCAAAAAATAGCCACAATATAGGTACATAAAAATCTTTGCGAGTACAGTATAATATTCATAATGATAAATTTTTTTGAGTTATTTTAATTTTTTAGATAACAAAATGAAAGGAAAGCTTAAAAATATGGATTGTATCCAAAAATATATGTTATATTTTGTTGATTTTTAGTATTCGAGAACACATTTAGTTGGTATTTTCGAAAACTGTTATTGAACTTGAAAAACAGTAAAAACTAAAATCCATGAGTTTTAGGCATTTTGGGAAAAAAAGGATAAAAATCTGAATAACATCTAAGATGAATTCGAAGAAAACATTGCTTCAATGTTTTTCAGATTCATTCAGATTTTTTAGGATCATTTCGAAAAAATATTTTTGAAAATAATCAAGCCAAATGCGTTTTTCATGCTATGAGTTGAATTTTTTGTTTTCGAAAATTTTTGTTTTCAAAAACAAAAAATCCAACCCTTTTGTTTTCAAAAACAAAAAATCCAACCCAAATCGGCTACCGTTGATCAACAATACATAGGAGAATAGGAGCGAAAGCATATCACTTTGGACCGGTTGTCTTCCTTGAACTTATAGAGAAGAGAATAGGAATAGAGAGGAGAATAGGAGCGAAAGCATATCTCTTTGGACCAGTTGTCTTCCTTGAACTTTGATCTGAGTCTAAAATACCTCCTTTCCACAACGCTTTGATTGATCTAAGATCTCTTGGAACCACACACTTCTCTCTTTTTATTATTATTTTTTTAATAGATGGAAGAGGACATAAACACGTTGAACCATTTCCTCCATGATAAAACGTTGTCCTCCTTTATGAGGACGTTATCATGAAGAAACGTTACCCATTTAATGGAGAAACGTTTATGCCAACTCGCGAGTTATCCCTGCATTTATGGGAGCTGAATCTATTACCAAAAAAAATTACAACTCAATCTGCCACCAATCTTATGTCACATTATTATTCAAGCATTTTCAATTGCATATGAAATGCTTAACATATGAAATGCTTAACATATGAAATGCTTAACATATGCGCGCATCTATCATGTATTCACAATCATACCAAAATATAATTGTTTGGCCAAAGAATGACATGTAGATCCTAATGTGAATAGCATATTTAGTTCAACTTCTCATATCATACCTATCTGTTTCAGCCAATACTTTTTCGACAAGTCTCTTCAGGTTGTATCAATCATAACCCTTTATTGAAATGTAAGATAGCAGATTTTGAACTGTCACTTCAAGATATATTAAGACGTCCCTTAGGGCTTCTTAGAAAGCTCATCTAGCCTTCAAAGAACTCATACAATGAGAAAGTAAGGATATTCTTGCTTACTTTCTTTACTTGTCGCATCTAACAAACATGGTTGACCCAATCTAACATTCCAAAAATGGACTCATAATAAGGCTTGTAGAAAATTTTGAGATTTTCATCTGAAAATGGCTCGTTGATGAGTCGGGGAGGGAAGAAGATGAAAATTTTGCAAACCGATCCCTTGATTTTTACAATTTACAAAATGGCTTGGAGCTGAAGTGCAAAATATTGGGGTCATTTTGTAATTATTAGAAAAGTCAAGGAAGTTTATGCCATTTTCTACAAGTCCGGGGCAATTGACCATTCCCTTTTTTTCAGGCCCAAAGGGTCTGCCCACCATGCAAGCCCATACAGTAGAGCCCCCAAGCATGCCTTCTGAGCCTAGTCGTGGCAGTCAGACCCAGCCCACTTGACCAGACCCAGATGGGGTCCAAGCGAATCGAGCCACCAGCAACGGCCGACGGTGGCTGTTGGAGGTCGCCAAAAGTAGCGATCGGCACCGACGGTCAGATTTTTTGATGGACCCTAAAATTACCCAAATAATTAGTGGTGTCATGTTTGCCACATAAAACCTCTAAATATGATTTTTTATTTTTGTAATGATTAATCATGTATATATATATATATATATATATATATGTGTGTGTGTGTGTGTGTGTGTGTGTGTGATTTTTTAAGAATTTTGTGAATAAGATGGCTTGTTTTAATGCATGATTTTGTGAGTGGGAGTATGTTGGTAGAATTATAGGTATTCTCACATACTCATGTGATAAGTTGAAGGAATTTATCTTATAAATTCCTCACTTACCCACTTGATTAACATGTTTGATGCATATAATTATATACTTGGGATGTTTAACTTTGCAGATATTGATATGTTGATTTTATTGGAATAGAAGTATGTGAATTGATGACTGTATGCATAGCATACTTTCTCTTTTTATACTTTTGTGAAAATATTATTAATTTATGCAATGATGTAGCAAGTATGTTTTACATTATGAATAAGTGCTGAAAAGAACAGTTAATGTCTCTTAGGTTACTTGAATCAGACTATATCCATGGCAACTAAGACTCTCTGAGCAGATCTTAGTCAAATAGACAAATTGGATGGGAAAAACTATGAAATTTGGAAACTCAAAATTAAATATATGCTAGATGAACAAGAAATTTTTGATGTCCTAACTATACAAATGAAGGATCCTCAAAAGGATTCTACTCTATAAAAGGAAAGTCCTACTCCAGAATAGGTGAAAGCATATTCGGAATGGCGGAAAAGAAATTCTCGTGCTCACATTATGCTAAGCAGCATGAGAAATGATCTTAGGTTTGCTTTCATCGGGATTACTTCTGCCAAGGTCCTATGGAAAACTCTAAAAAATAAATATGGCAGTAGTTCTAGGGCTCAACTTAGAAGGCTCACCTTGAGGCTTGAGAATTATAAGATGAATCTCGAACATACCATGAGGCTGCATATATTGGAAATGTCCAATATGATACTGCAATTACAAACTACTGGTCATGTACTTTCAGATAAGCAACAAGTTGCTGCCATCATTCGGTCTCTTCCAGATTCATGGGAGTATATGAAGGTGAATATGACTCACCATGATAACATAAAGACTTTCGATGATATTGCACACCATCTACAATTGGAGGATGATCGTTTGGTTATGACCAAGCCCTCCTCTCAAGCTTTGGTGATGTAGTCTGGTTCTACGCCCAAAAGCAGTGGTTTTAAGCGTAAGAGGAACCAAAAATTGAAAGGAAAGCCAACCGATTAAAGGACTCAAGGCAAGGGTACCCAGCGCAAGGGTGGGAAGCGCGGGAACAAAATGAAGAACATTAACAAGTTGAAGTGTTTCAAATGTGGGAAATTGCGACACTTCGCTCATGATTGCACTGAGTCGAAGAAGACTCAGGAGCAATGAACCACGTAGCTCGAGACCTTGTAGTATTTGTGGAATACCGCCGAATACCTGCAAAATCTTGATGGATATTTGTAGGAAACAATTCCAAAGTAGAAGTACAAGGGATTGGAACATGCAAGTTGAACTTGCAAGGAGGACAAAGTTTATTGCTGAAGGATGTCCTATACGCTCCAAATATTCGACGGAATTTAGTCTCGATTACAGTTCTTCTTAAGTTAGGATATGATTTAAATTTCTCTAGCAATGGACTTCAAATTTTGAAAGGATCTTCATGTATTGGTTATATGGAACAATGAATGATGGATTTGTTGTTTTAAATTCTAGCAATATTGAAAATTGTTTTGCAATTACACCATCCTCTATGAATTTGAATGATGCTATATTATGGTACACTAGATTGGGTCATATAGGCCAAGATAGAATGAATCTTTTGGCTCGAGGTGGACTATTGGGTCAACTCACCAAAGTTTCATTACCAGTATGTGAACATTGCTTGGTTGGTAAAGTTACCAGGAAGCCTTTTGGAAAGGCATCCCGTGCCACTCAACCATTGCAACTTATTCACTCGGACATCTATGGTCCTATGAGTGTGAGGGAGAGGCATGGTGCCTCCTATTTTATCACTTTTATTGATGATTACAAATGCTTTGGCTATGTTTATCTGATCTCTCATAAATCTGAAGCAATGGATTGTTTTAGAAAATTTACAAGTATGGTTAAGAATCAGTTAAACACAACAATAAAAGGATTGCATACAGACAGAAGACATGAGTACTTATTCGAAGAATTTGAAAAATTCTGTAATGAAAAGGGTATAGTCAGATAGCTGACGATTCCACAACAAAATGGTGTTATAGAGAGAAGGAATAGAACCCTATTAGATATGGCGAGGTCCATGATGGCGCAGGCAAAATTACCAATCTCCTATTGGGGAGATGCTCTTTTGACTGTTGCATATGTGCTCAACCGTGTACCCTCTAAATCAGCCGCATTAACACCCTATGAGTTGTGGACTGAAAGGAAGCCTGATCTTAGCTTTTTGAGGCCTTGGGGATCGGCAGCCTATGTTCATAACAAGTCTCACAAACATGGCAAGTTAGGACCAAGAGGGAAGAAGTGTATTTTTATTAAATATTTTGATTATTCCAAGGGTTATGTGTTCATTGGTGAACATGATGATGGTATTATGACTGAAATGGAATCATGAGATGTTACATTCTTAGAGAATGAATTTCCTGATAGAGCAGAAATTGAGAGAAATAATTTATTCTATGAAATGAATGAATTCGAAGAAGTTGACTCACAAAATCAGTCTATTGAGGAGGATGATGGTCCACTTCAATCGCCTGTTTTGAGTGGGAGGAGTCAGCAAATTCTTCAGAACCTTCATTGAGGAGTAATCGTCCAATTACTAAGTGCCAACAATTTTTAATCGAAGATGAGACGCTTATGGTTTCTCCATTGGATGAGGATGAGCCTAAAGCAGTTTCTGAGGCGCTCTCATGCCCTGCAAAGGATAAATGAAAAAAGACAATGGAAGAGGAAATGGACTCTATGAGATCCAACCATGTTTGAAACTTGGTTGATCTTTCGCTTGGGCGTAAGGTTGTTGGGAATAAATGGGTTCTCAAAGTCAAACGCAAAGCGGATGGATCCATAGAAAGGTATAAAGCACGCCTTGTGGAGAAAGGATTTACCCAAAAGGAGGGTATAGATTATGAGGATACTTTCTCCCCGGTGGTGAAATTTACCTTAATTCGTTTGATTCTAGCTATCATCGCGCATTTGGACCTTGAATTACACCAGATGAATGTAAAGACAACATTTCTCAATGGAGAACTGGATGAGGAGATCTACATGGATCAGCCAGCTATTTTTGTAGAAGCAGGCCAAGAGGAAAAAGTATGTAGACTTAACTGCTCAATCTATGGATTAAAATAATCATCCAGGCAGTGGTATTTGAGATTTCATCGAGTGATATTAACTTTTGTTTTTCAATGATTGATGAAGACCATTGTGTGTATGTCAAAAGGTTCAAAGATAATTTTGTGATATTATCTTTATATGTGGATGATATTTTGATAGCGAGAAGGAATAAGGAGTTTGTTGCCATTATTAAGGAATGATTGTCCTCAACTTTTGATATGAAGGACATGGGTGAGGCAAGCTATATTCTCGGGGTGAAGATCCTGAGAGATCGATCAAGAAAGTTGATATCTCTTTCACAAGAGACATATATCAACAAAGTACTTAGCGATTTCATATGTAAAATTGCAATCCCATAGACAATCCTATCGCCAAGGGTGATGGCTTGAGCCTAAAAAATGTCCAAAAATCCTAGATGAAATCAATGACATAAAGAATATTTCTTATGCTAGTGTTGTTGGCAGTTTAATGTATGCCATGATGTGCACCCGTCCAGATGTTTGTTATGCCGTAGAATTAGTTGATCGATACTAGTCGAACCAGGACGTGAGCATTGGAAAGTTGTGAAAAGAATTTTCAGATACCTCAAAGGCACTGCAAACTATATGCTCTGCTATTAAGAACATAATATGCAACTACTAGGATATACAGATGCTGATTGGGGTGGTGACCTTGACGAGCATAAATCCACATATGGATATGTCTTCTCACTAAACAATGAAGTCATATCGTGGAGTAGCAAAAAGCAATCATGTGTAGTATTATCAACCATGGAGGCTGAGTTCATAGCATGTTCAGCTGTAGTGTAGAAGGTAGTTTGATTGAGAAGATTCCTACTGCATCTAGGAGTCAGTGTATTAACTAATGGGCCTGTATGATTATGTTCTGATAACCAAGCGGCTATTGCACACACGAAGGACTCCAGATATCATAGTAGAACCAAATACATCGACATCAAGTATAATTTTGTGAGAGACATTGTAGCCCAGGAGTTAGTGATACCAGAGTATGTCTTCACGCATAGGATGATAGCTAACCTTTTAACTAAGCCTGTCACAAGTGATGTGTTTACGGGTCATGTTGACCCAATTATTGATTTTGATGATTAACAAAACTAATTGAGGATAACATTTGAAGTTACTAATGATTTTGGTTTAGTTTTTCAGTTTATGATATGATTTATTAATCAAAATCAAAAGAAAAATCAAGTTCTAGATCGAATCTAATGTCAAGGTAAGATTGCAGACATTAGAGTCGATACATGGAATCGCATAGTTGACTCCGAAAATCGGCACAGACTTAGAGTCGACACCTGGACTGTTAGAGCTGACTCTAACAGAAAAGATAGAACGATGGTTTCTCCTATCACGACTTAGAGTCGACTCCTGGACTGTTAGAGTCGACTCCAGAAGATTTTCGTGTCGACCCCAGAAAAGTCAGAGACGACTCCAGATCGAGCGGATTGGGGATTTTTGATTTAGAGCCAACTCCAGAAAAGTTAGAGTCAACTCCAGTTTGTCAGAAACGACTCCAGAACTGTCAGAATGTCTCTAAACTTTATCTTTATCTTTTTAATCCCAACGGCTATTATCCTTTTTGGTTCTAATCCTTCTTATACTTGTTTCTAACGGATAGTTCTTGGCTATTTATGGATTAAGAAGAATCTATAAGAAGAGGTTTTATTGTATCCGAAAAAGAAGAGGACAAGCAAGAAAACAAGAGAGAAAAATCAGAAAAATAAGAGTGAAATCCATCAAAAATCAAAAGAGAAAAGAGGGAAAATCGAAAGGAAAGATTATATTGATCTCTCAAAAGAAAAGAGAGAGATTTCTAGCATTCCTTGTTCTATTTTGAAGAAATCCCAAAAGAAGAAGCAAGCCCTAGCTTTCTAATCTTTGGAGCTTCAAGAGCATTCTAAAGGAAGATCCACTCAAGAGAAGAGAAGAAGCAAGCCACCAAGATCTGCAAATCAGGCTTTGATTCCTATCTCTTTATTGTTGTTCTATTATTGTATATTTGCTCATTGGAGGAGCTTTTAAATTTGTAAAAATATTATTGTTTGCTGGGTCAATGAGAGGATTGATTCCGTTGAGCTGTTAACCTTGTGCAAGCTGTTGCTTGTGTTATAAAGTTATGTGCTGGTGAGTCTTGAAAACCAGCTGGGTTCGTAGTGCACCTGGGAAAACAAGTTTGAGTTGTGAGCTTGCAAAACAACTCTACTGTAATCAGATTGATTATAGTGTGGACCCAAGAGGTACTTGGGAGTGGATGTAGGTAGGTACACCGAACCACTATAAAACTTCTTGTGTTTGCAGTGATTATTTCCTTGTCTCTTACTCTATATCTTTGCACACTCTATTTTAATTCGTATACATCTAAGTTTTCACTTCCGCTGGGGGATTATTTTTTAAAAGGAGTTTAATTTTTGAAAAACCCAATTTACCCCCCTTATTGGGTTGCTATCTGGACCAACATTTGGTATCAGAGCTAGTGCTCATTTGATTTGATCTAACGATCAAGAGTCAAAGATCCACATGGCAACTCAAGCTGGTTCATTTTTTTTCGAAGGCCAATCTACAAATAGACCACCCTTGTTTAATGGTTTAAATTATGGTATTGGAAGGCTATAATAAAAATTTTCATTCAAGCACTTGACTATGATCTATGGAGCATTATAGTTAGTGGACCACACACACCCACTACTAGAATTAATGGCATGAAGATTCCTAAACCGAAAACGGAATGGGATGAACATGATAAAAAATTGGCACAACTTAATGCCAAGGCTATGAATGTTTTGTACTGCTCATTAGATGCAAATGAATTCAATCATATATCTATTTGCATTTCTGCTAAGAAAATCTGGGATAGACTTGAGGTTACCCATGAGGGAACAAATCAAGTCAAGGAATCCAAGATTAACTTGCTAGTTCATAAGTATGAATTGTTTAAAATGGATGCATGTGAATCTATTTCTGATATGTTTACAAGATTTACTGATATAGTTAATGGTTTAAAAAGTCTTGGTAAATCTTATGATAATCTAATCTTGTGAGAAAGGTTTTGCGGTCCTTGCCTAGGACTTGGGAAGCTAAAGTGACTGCAATACAAGAGGCAAAGGATCTAAGTACCCTACCCTGGAAGAATTATTGGGATCCTTAATGACTTATGAGCTTCAAGTTAAGCAACATATTGATGATGATGAGTCAAAGAAGAAGAGGACTATGGCTCTTAAGATTTCTGAATATATGGAAGAGCCTCATGAATCTGAAGATGAAAGTAATGATGAGGACATGGCACTCATCACGAGGAAGTTTAAAAGATTTATGAAGAAAAAAAGTTTGAAAAGAAAAAGCCCTTTGCTAGAAAAGATGAGGACAAGGGCAAAGAAAAAGAAGTTATCTGTTTTGAACGCAAAAAGTCGGGACACTTTAAATCTGAATGCCCACAACTAAAGAAAGGCACCCGGAGATACAAAAAGAAGGCAATGATGGCCACATGGAGTGATTCGGAAAGCTCAAGTTCCGAAGAGGAAGAGAAGAGTGAAATGGCCAATCTATGCTTCATGGCGGACAATGATGAGGTAAGTCCAAGTTTTCTTGATGATTTTACTTTCGATGAGTTGCATAGTGCTTTTTATGAATTGATGGATAATTTTGCAAAATTAAGTTCGAAGAACAAAGATCTAAAAAATCAAATGCAAAATCTATCTTTAGAAAATGAAAAGCATGTTGTATAAAAAGAACTTTTAATAAAAGAACATGAAAGCTTGAAAAATGAAGTTGATAGACTTAAACCTATAGTTGATAAATTTACTTTGAGCTCTATCAAACTTAATATGACTTTGGATAATCAAAAAGTTGTTTTTGATAAAGCTGGATTAGGATATAATCCACTTAAAAAACAAAAATCCTTGAAAAATATTTTTGTACATGCTGAAAAATCATCAAATATTACTTGTTTTAAATATGGAAACAAAGGACATAAATCTTATATGTGTAAAACTCCACATGATAAAAGAAAAATGATTTGGGTTCCCAAAGGAACAATATTTATTGTATCTAACCATGAAGGACCCAAGAAGGCTTTGGTACCTAAAGTTAATATATGAATATTTTGCAGGAGTGTCTTGCAGCCATCAGAATGAAAAGAAAGTGGTACCTTGATAGTGGTTGCTCAAGACACATGACGGGTGACAAAGATCAATTCATCACCCTTGAATCAAAAAAAGGTGGAGTAGTTACTTTTGGTGATAATGGTCAAGGCCATATCATGGTATTGGTAAGATTCAAATTCCTCCATCTACTCATATTGATAATATTTTATATGTTAATGGACTTAAGCATAATTTAATAAGTATTAGCCAACTGTGTGATAAAGGTTTCAAAGTTTCCTTTGAAGCTTCTATTTGCACTGTTACTAATCCCATTGATAACAGCATTATTCTTGTTGGTAAACGTTATGACAATGTGTACTTAATTGATTTGAGTAATTTATCTCCAAGTAATCATTGCTTAGTTGCTAATAATGCTAAGATGAATGAGATTGGTTGGCTATGACACCATAGATTAGGTCATGCAAGCACACACCTAATTTCTAAACTATTGAAAATGGATCTAGTTAAAGGTATTCCTAGTTTAAATTTTGAAAATAATCGAATCTGTGATGCATGTCAATTTGGAAAACAAACAAGAACTTCTTTCAAATCTAAGAATGTTGTTTCAACTACTAGGCCACTAGAGCTACTACACATGGACCTTTTTGGACCTACTAGAACCATAAGTCTAGAGGAAAGAAATATGGTCTTGTGATAGTAGATGATTATTCTAGATTCACTTGGGTAATGTTTTTGGCTCACAAAGATGAGACTTTCTCAATATTCCTGAAATTTGTTAAGAAAGTCACAAATGAGAAAAACACTACCATAGTGTCTATTAGAAGTGATCATGGAACTGAATTTTAAAATCACTTATTTGAAAAATTTTGTTTTGAAAAAGGGATACATCATAATTTTTCAGCACCTAGGACACCACAACAAAATGGAGTTGTAGAAAGAAAGAATAGGACTTTAGAAGACATGGCCCGTACCATGCTATGTAAAAGCCAACTTCAAAATATTTTTGGGCGGAAGCTATAAATACAGCATGTTACATCCTAAATAGAGCCCTGATTAGACCTATCCTTAAGAAGACTCCTTATGAACTATGGCATAATAGGAAACTAAATTTAGGTTATTTTCATGCATTTGGTTGTAAATGCTTTATTCATAACAATGGTAAGGACAATCTTGGAAAGTTTGATGCAAAGTCTAATGAAGGCATTTTCCTAGGATATTCTACATCTAGCAAGGCATATAGAGTATTTAATAAAAGAAGCTTAGTTGTAGAAGAATCCATTCATATAGTGTTTGATGAGTCTTTAGCATCAAGTTTGGGTAAAATTAATGATGAGGAAGATACATCTTTGATTGAAAGAGGTATTGAAAAATTAAATGTATCTTCAGATCAAGAACCTGAAGCTAAGGATGATGACTCACCTAAGGATGATCGTATTGATACTGCTCATAATGATAAAGATCTACCTAGAGATTGGAGATATGCTTATGGTCATCCTAAGGACCTAATCATAGGTGATCCATCTCAAGGTGTAAGGACTAGATCATCAATGAGAAATATCAATAATCATCTTGCATTTGTATCTCATATATAACCCAAAACTTTAGAGGAAGCTGAGAAGATAGTTATTGGATGTTAGCAATGCAGGAAGAGTTAAACCAATTCACTAGGAACCAAGTTTGGACTCTAGTAGATAGACCTAGAGATCACCCTATAATAGGATCTAAATGGGTTTTTAGAAATAAATTGGATGAAAATGGCTTGGTGATTAGAAACAAGGCTAGATTAGTTGCAAAGGGATATAATTAGGAAGAAGGTATAGATTTTGATGAAACCTTTGCACCTGTTGCTAGATTAGAAGCCATTAGACTACTGCTTGCATTTGCATGTCATATGAATTTCAACTTATTTCAAATGGATGTTAAAAGTGCATTTTTAAATGGTTTTATAAATGAGGAAGTTTATGTTGAACAACCTCCTGGTTTTGAAGATCATGAATTTTCAAACCACGTCTTCAAACTACACAAAGCACTTTATGGTTTAAAGCAAGCACCTAGAGCTTGGTATGATAGATTAAGTAAATTATTAATTGAAAATAATTTTTTTAGAGAAATGTTGATAAAACTTTATTTTTAAAAAGAAAAGAAAATAATTTTTTAATTGTTCAAATTTATGTTGATGACATTGTATTTGGTGCTACTAACAATCTCCTTTGTCAAGAATTTGCTAAGTTAATGCAGGGAGAATTCGAGATGAGCATGATGGGAGAACTCAATTTCTTCCTTGGACTTCAAATCAAACAAGAGAAAGCAGGGTTTTCATCAACCAAACAAAGTACAAAAAGAAAATACTCAAGAAGTTTGGTATGGAATCTGCTAAACCTCTTGGTACGCCAATGAGTCTCTCATGCAAGCTAGACAAAGATGAAGAAGGTAAGAAAGTAGATCAGAAGCATTACCGAGGTATGATCGGATCACTTCTTTACTTAACTACAAGTAGGCCAGATATTATGTTTTCTGTTTGCCTATGTGCAAGATATCAATATAATCCTAAAGAATCACATTTATTTGCTGTTAAAAGAATCTTTAGATACTTAAATGGAACTAAAAATGTAGGATTATGGTATTCTAGAGACTCAACTTTGAAATTGATTGCTTATTCTAACTCTGATTATGCTAGTTGTAAATTAGATAGGAAGAGTACAAGTGGTGCATGCCAACTTTTAGGAAATAACTTAATCTCTTGGTTTAGCAAGAAGCAAAATTTGATTGCATTATCCATTGCTGAGGCAGAGTATGCTGCAGCTGGAAGCTGCTGTGCTCAAATTCTTTGGATTAAGAGACAACTTGAAGATTATGGTATCACACTTGATAAAATTTCTATTAGATGTGATAACACTAGTGCCATCAATCTAACGAAGAATCCAATCCAACACTCTAGAACTAAACACATAGAAATTAGACATCACTTTATTAGAGAACATGTTTCCAACAATGATGTTTGTCTTGAATATGTGAATACTAATGATCAATTAGCTGATATTTTTACCAAACTATTAAGTGAAGAAAGATTTTGTTATCTTAGAGGAGAATTAGGAGTTTGTGATCCTTTAGAATGATTTTCTAAAACTCTTAAGGACAACAACTATCTAGACTTCATCAATTTCTTAAAAATCCTCTATGTTCAATAAGAAAATTTATCTAGAAATTTGATTCATTGTTTCCCCAATTGATTAAGAAATAATTATCTAGAGTTTGATGATTAATTTGATCAGTTTCATATCCTTGAAATTCAAATTTTTCATTGAAACTATTGTGGAGTCGACACCTACAGTTTGTGGAGTCGACACCTTCCTATTTGGTGTTCTGTCTGGGCAATTAGAGTTGACACCTGCTTCTGCAGAATCGACTCTAATTTAGGTGCTGACAGATTTTCTGGTCGGAGCCGACACCTCGCCTTGCGGGAGTCGACTCTAAGTGAACCTAGGTCAAAAATATATAGGCGGAGTCGACACCTATTCGGATTCTATCGTCTCCAATCCTCTTTAGAGCCATTCCAAACCTATTCCAACCCCTCTAAACCCTTCAAATCCCTTGATTACTCATACCAATCAAATCCTATGGCTCCTAAAAGGCGTGCTATCGTTGGAGGTTCGACCGTTCCCACGAGGCGTCGCACGATTCGAAGGCAAGCACCATCTTCATCATCTTCTGCCACTCGTGAGGCTTCTCCACCATCTCCATCTTCTCATCACATCGACCAATTAGCGGGTAAGGCTATCACAACATGAAGGAGGGTTGATTTCAATTTCTTTGCTTCGGAGGGTTTCTCTATTGGGCGTCAATTGAAAGAAATGGGATGGGAGAAAGCTTGTTCCTTGGATGTTCCTACCTACCCGGCCCTCATAAGAGAATTCTACAATGATTTGAGTACAGGAGAGGGAGGTTTAGTAAGTTATATGAGAGGAACAAGAGTTGTAATCACTGCTGAGATTCTTGAAAATTTGTTAGAGATGCCCACTGTTGGGATAAATGAGTATCAGCATGATGATCGTGGTGGTGCCCTATCTAGGATGTTGGGGAGAGAAGTATCTGAGTTTGAGGAGATTTTGGTAAATCAACTAAATTTGGAACTCAGGCTTCTTCACAACATCTGCGGGAGGATATTATTTCCAAAGATAGGCAGATTTGAGTATGTCTCAGAGCGAGACATCTTGCTGATGGATTGTATCATTACCGGGCAGCCATAAACTTAGTTGGGATGATGATAGGCTATATGGCAGAGGCAGCTACCAAGAAAAGATCTATATTGTCATATGGTATGATTCTGACTTTGGTATTCAGAAGCCAAGGTGTGTTAATCATGGACAATGAGCCACTGAGGAAATTAAGGCATACAGACTACTACAGTGTCTCTACCATTCACCGTATGGGCTTCAAAAAGGTAGGATAAAAGGAGGACAAGAGGCTAGAGCAGAGGAGGCCAGAGCAGAGGACATCCCTGGACCATCAGTTGCGGGACCATCAGTCCCTGACCCATCTGTTGCGGGACCATCTACTATTGGACCTTCTGAGGCTGGACCGAGCACATATTCTTCACCTCCACCTCAGACAACATTTGTATCTGGTAGATTTTCAGATGTGCAGATTGGTCAGCTCAGAGCATTATTAGCTGAGTATGACAGTCAGAGGACCAATAAGATTTGTTAGATGAGAGATGACATCAGACAGTTTAAGGCGGAGATCAATTCCAGACTCGACTTGATTTCATTTTCCATTAGCCGCTCTGCAGAGTCCCTTGGTACTGAGCTTCAAAAGATTTTTAAAAGGATGGAAGGGATTGCAGATGGATCTAGAGCTTATCTAGATGCTACTGGACAATTGAAGAAAGATTTAGACCTTGCTGTTGCTCAAGTTGAGAGTTATCTTGAAGGCTTTAAGAAATCACAAAAAGATGAGATTATGGAAATGATAGGCCATCTGAAGAAAATTGTATACAAGCATGTTTGATTGACCTTCCATTTCCTACAGTAATACCCTATCTAAGCCTATCCTACCCTAACCTTTTAGAAACCTAAGATTAGCTTTTTATATTTTGAATCTTAGGATTTCTAGTTTACTATACTTTGTCAGCTTATATCTAGGATTTTCTGATTGATATAGTACTTTACTAAGAATGTATTTTGATAGACACATGTAATGCATCTTGAAATGAAATACAATTATCTTTTTATTGCAAATTTATCTATGACGAGCAATTACAATGGATGAAGTTTATTATCTCTATGATTGAATGAACCAACAACCTCGCTCTGATAAACTATATTATTTTTAAAATTCACCTTATTGCTGATAACAAAAAAGAGGGAGAGAAAATTGTATATGCATAAAGAATAGAGAATGAAAGAATATAAGAGAGAACTTTAACTCTATATCTCAAAAGGGGAGAGAGAACTTTAACTTTATAAATTCTAATCAATTGGTATCAAGTATGATCAATAGATTTCAGTTTATTTACATGTACCTTGCATAGGGGGAGTTATTTAATGCAGGGGGAGCTTAACGATTTTCTATGTTAAATGATTTTCTGTGTCAAATCATCTTGATTGTTGTTTATAATAGAACTCAAGTATGTTTTTTAAAGTTCATTTTGAAACTTGATATCAAATTCTCTTTTAGGAAGTTTTAAAGCTTTAACAATGTCTATAACACTCATTTCAAATGAATTTTTAATGCATATACTCAAAGTTTTTGTCATCATCAAAAAGGGGGAGATTGTTGACCCAATTATTGATTTTGATGATTAACAAAACTAATTGAGTATAACATTTAAAGTTACTAATGATTTTGGTTTAGTTTTTTAGTTTATGATATGATTTATTAATCAAAATCATAAGAAAAATCAAGTTCTAGTTCGAATCTAATGTCAAGGTAAGATTGCAAACATTAGAGTCGACACATGGAATCGCAGAGTCGACTCCGAAAATCGGCATAGACTTAGAGTCGACACCTGGACTGTTAGAGCCGACTCCAATAGAAAAGACAGAACGATGGTTTTTTCGGTCACGACTTAGAGTCGACTCCTGGACTGTTAGAGTTGACTCTAGAAGATTTTCGTGTCGACCCCAGAAAAGTCAGAGACGACTCCAGATCGAGCGGATTGGGGATTTTCGATTTAGAGCCGACTCCAGAAAAGTTAGAGTCGACTCCAGTTTGTCAGAAACGACTCTAGAACTGTCAAAACGTCTTCAAACTTTATCTTTATTTTTTTAATCCCAACGGCTATTACCCTTTTTGGTTCTAATCCTTCTTACGCTTGTTTCTAACGGATAGTTTTTGGCTATTTATGGATTAAGAAGAATCCATAAGAAGAGGTTTTATTGTATTCGAAAAAGAAGAGGACAAGCAAGAAAACAAGAGAGAAAAATCAGAAAAACAAGAGTGAAATCCATCAGAAAATTAAAAGAGAAAAAAGGAAAAATTTGAAAGGAAAGATTCTACTGATCTCCCAAAAGAAAAGAAAGAGATTTCTAGCATTCCTTGTTCTATTTTGAAGAAATCCCAAAAGAAGAAGCAAGCCCTAGCTTTCTAATCTTCGAGCTTCAAGAGCATTCTAAAGGAAGATCCACTCAAGAGAAGAGAAGAAGCAAGCCACAAAGATCTGCAAATCAGGCTTTGATTCCTATCTCTTATTGTTGTTCTATTATTGTATATTTGCTCATTGGAGGAGCTTTTAAATTTATAAAAACGTTATTGTTTACTGGGTCAATAAGAGGATTGATTCCGTTGAGGCTGTTAGCCTTGTGCAAGCTATTGCTTGTGTTGTAAGGTTGTGTGCTGGTGAGCCTTGAAAACCAGCTGGGTTTGTTGTGCACCCGAGAAAACAACAAGTTTGAGTTGTGAGCTTGCAAAACAACTGCTGTAATGAGATTGATTATAGTGTGGACCCAAGAGGTACTTGGGAGTGGATGTAGGTGTAGGTACACCGAACCACTATAAAACTTCTTGTGTTTGCATGATTGTTTCCTTGTCTCTTACTCTCTATCTTTGCACACTTTGTTTTAATTCGTATACATCTAAGTTTTCACTTCCGCTGGGGGATTATTTTTTAAAAGGAGTTTAATTTTTGAAAACCCAATTCACCCCCCCTCTTGGGTTGCTATCTGAACCAACATGTCATATTAAATCCATGGGATTACGTCGGTCTTAACTGTATCACTTCTATTGTTATTTTATTGACTCATATTGAATAAATATATTTTGATTTGGAATCAATCATTTGTGATATAACACTTATTCATAAATAAAACATGTTTGTCATATGGGTAAAGAGATTGGCCTACTCATATAGGCAATCGCCTTTGACATTCGGGGAATGTGCAAAAATGAGACTACTTCTTTGTCATACTCGAGGAGTATTAGATTTAAGTTTAGGTCGACTTGACTAACAATCATGTTAAAGATCATCAATTACATGATCAAGGGTTTTATTGGTAACTCTATACCCATAAGAAAGCCAAATATGAGACCTTGGTAAGCACCTAGAGATGGCAATTGTCAAGTGAGCTCAGGTTTATGCATAGTTAGAGGAACGAACTATGTGTATAAACTAAGATATGTATAGTGTTTGAGATGGACATACACTTTTTGTAAGATTGCCTCCACCGTAGAACGTGAATCATACTATGTTTGCTAGATGCGATAAGTAAGGAAAGTGAGCAAGAGCATCCCTACTTTCTCCCTATATGAGTTCTATGAAGGCTAGATGGGCTTTCTAGGAAGCCCTAAGGGACGTCTTGATATATCTTGAAGTGACAGTTTAATATAGGCTATCTTGACATTTCAACAAAGGGTTATGATTGATACAACCTTGAAAGACTTGTTGAAAAAGCAGTTGGCTGAAATAGATAAGTATGATATGAGAAGTTGGACTAAATATGCTATTCACATTAGGATCTACATGTCATTCTCTGGTCAAACAATCATATTTTGGTATGATTGTGAATACATGATAGATGCACTCATATGTTAAGCATTTCATATGGGATTAAAAATGCTTGAACAATAATGTGACATAAGATTGATCTAAGGCAAATCAAGTTGTAATTTTTTTGGGTTGTAGCCGTATCCCTAACATGTGCATGGTTCAGCTCCCATAAATGTAGGGATAACTCGCGCATGATCCATTTAGCTGTATGATTGATATCTACGATCTTCATGTTTTTCATATAAATTCCACCACCCATGTGAATAGGAGATGTTGAACGTATCCATATGATGGGCAGGAACGTTTCTCCATTAAATGGGTGGATATGTCCATTAAATGGGTAGAAATGTTTCTTCATTAAAGGGCAACATTTCTTCATGAAAGAAACGACAATAACTTCCTCATTAAGGAAGACGGTGTTTCATTGAGGAGAAAATGGTTTAACATGTTGATGCCCTCTTCCCCATCTATAAAAAAAAGGTGAATGTTTAATATGTTCATGCCCTCTTCCCCATCTATAAAAAAAAAGTATTCACCTGATTCCACTTTACTTAGAGCAAGTAGATCAAAAAATAGCCACAATATAGGTACATAAAAATCTTTACGAGTACAGTATAATATTCATAATGATAAATTTTTTTGAGTTACTTTAATTTTTTAGATAACAAAATGAAGGAAAAACTTAAAAATAGTGTACAAGTTTGAAGAAATAAAGCCACAAATGAACTTACTCAAATTTTAAAAAGCAACAAATTTCTTTTATATTTTATGCTAGTATTTTATTTTTAGTGTGTTACTCGATATCTTGATTTTGTTTTTTTTACGGTCTAGTAATTGAAACTCTTCATAAAACATTTACTTGTTTCATTCAATAATTTTTATTGATATTATTGAATTTTGAAATAAATTTAATTATTATTTAGATTTTTTATTGTAATTATATTAATGTTATCATTGGTTATTGACATTTAATTATGCTTCATTAATATTAAGATTATATGAATTTTATCTCTTTTTTGATTTGGATATTTTTGTGTCTTAAAATTTTAAATTTTGTTGGAGCTAATAATATGAATTAATCACACTTATTTAATTTGTGGGTAAAGGGCGAGCGGGTAATGTATTAGGGATGAATATGAGAATAAAATTTATATTTATAGCGGTCTAGTTGGCACAAGATGGATCTAGATATATATATATATATATTCTATAGAGGTATCTTATTGTTCATACTCTGTCGTGTGATGCGATAAGATAAAAATAAAAATTATTTTTTTATTTTTATTTTAGAATAATTATATAAGGAGTATATAAACTTATTTAGATTTTTAATTAAGCCTTTATATATATATATATTAATTGACTTTATCAACTTATAATTTTTTAATCAAGTACATTTTTAATGGCTATCAATGATAACTTGATGGGTTATATGATGACTATGAATGATGTATGTTTTTAATTGAGTATACTTATTTAAATCGAACTAGCATTTCTTATAAATGCATATCAAATCAATAATTATAAATATATATATATATATATATATAACTCAAAGGAGAAAAATTATTATCTATTTATGTAAAAAAAATTTACATAAGAAAAATTAAGTAATAAAATAGCGACTTTCTAATTGCTCGATTAATAGCGACTGAATTAACAAAAGAATTATACATGCGTATATTTTTTCTTAATTAAGTATACTAATTTATAAAAGTTTTTTAATTAAGCACATTACTTCATAAAAGTTTTTAATTAAGTATACTTATTTAAGTTCAACTAGCTTTTCTCAAATGCACATTAAACCAATCAATCAAAATTTTATATATCAAATTTTATACATAATATCACAAAAAATATATTATCTATTTAAAAAAATTCTATTCTTAAAAGATTTAAAAGATTAAGCAGTTAAATAGCGACTTTTCAAATACTTAACTAATACTAAATGAATTAACGAAAAATTACACATCAAGTATATGCTTGTTTTATTAACGATAAACTTTTTGATATATTACCAACATTTGTCTTAACAAAAAAAAAGTTATTCTTTTCATCTTAGGGCAGATATATTACTCCATATAAGCTCTTTAACTGCCATATAGAATTAGCTATGAAGTGGATGTCAAAGGATAGCTCTTATATTTTTTATATTTAATTAAATTTTTTTATAAGTTATGTTTTTTATTGAAAATTTTTAATAATTTTAAAAAAAAATTATTATACCCATTATAGAATGCATCAAGTCATCATTAATATAATTTATTTATTTATTTATATTACATATATTACTAGAAATAGAGATTGAGATCGAATATCTCGACGATGCCATCCATTTGACAGTAACTCGCACACGAGTGCAGACCCTTCAAGCCTTCGTCTTCCCACGTGAAGCTACCAAGGCTCGGGATGAAGATCTCTAGCAAGCCCCACGGTTCGGCATTGTCAAAGCACTGTACCATTTGGAATGCCTTGACGCTCTTGCCATGGTTCATCCCTTTTCAGGGATGAAGATCTCTAGCAAGCCCCGCGGTTCGGCATTGTCAAAGCACTGTACCATTTGGAATGCCTTGATGCTCTTGCCATGGTTCATCCCTTTTCAGCGCCGCCTACGCAGTCCTTGATGCTTCCATGGAGCTATTTTTTAAACTGGTGTTGTTTGACACCGGTTTAACAAGAATAGCATGAGAGGCAAAGATTTTGAGCCATTTTTCATACCGGTATCCTTTGACACCGGTTATACAACTCTAGCATGAGAGCCAAACTATTTGCAAAATTGGTATTAAAGTGAATGTCAAATAGCATTTTTCACTTCCATCTGTACCTACTTCACCACACTCCAACGCTGCATCAACATGGCTGGGAAGCCGCCCGAAAAGGATTAAAAACGCTACTTGAAGTGGTGCTTCATGGAAGTGGCGCTTCATGTAATGAAATCGCCACTTGAAGTGACGATTCTTGAAAGCACCACTTTAAGTGGCAGTTCTGAGCACACTTCCCCCAACAATCCGAGAGCCTTCTGTTTTGCTATCTCGACTGAAGAGAAGGAGGGTATCTTGGCACAAAAGAGCCACTTCTGAGCACACTTCCCTCACCAACCCGAGAGCCTTTTGTTTGCCTGGCTCGGCTGAACTTGGCACAAAAGCACCACTTGGAGTGGCGCTTTCAAGAAGCGCCACTTCAAGTGGCGCTTCTGAGTACACTTCCCCCTCAACCCAAGAGCCTTATGTTTTGCTGTCTCCGCTAGAGAGGAAGTACCTTGGCACAAAAGCGCCACTTGAAAGTACCACTCCAAGTAGCGGCTTCTGAGCCCTTCACAACTAACCCGAGACTTCTCTTCTCTTTTACCTATCTTGGCCTTGACCTAGCAACAACCCAAGTATCTCCCTTTTTCTGTTGGCACCCATCAATGGCCTCTCTTTTTTTCCTGTCTCCTCTTCAACTTCTCCTCTTAAAGCAACCACTCTTCCAACTAGTCCTCATCTAATTCTTCTTCCTTTAAAAGGTATGATTTTTCTGCTTGATGCCTTTGTTTTCTTTTTTTTACAAGAATTATTATGTTATATTTCTTGCTATCTATCAAAGAATAACTAGTTTCATTCAGATGATTTTTTTTTTTACTTCTATGATTACTTAGGATTATGTGTGCGAAACTTAAACTATACCTATAATATAACAAAATTGTCTGGTTTCTTGCAATCTAGCAAGTAGATCTGCTTCTAGATAATCTTTTATTTGCTTAAAACTATATATAAAATTATTTAGATAGACACAAGATTTTATGTGCGAAGGAGAAATAAATATTTTTAAAAATTATTTTAAATGATTTACTTTACTAATGATATGCGCATGGATGTCATTGATTTTTATATTTTAAATGTTATAACATGCATAATGTTGAAATTGAAAATGATGCGTGTTGACGCCAAATCATCATCCTCGAATGGTGAGCGTCCGGTCGCCTCCTTCAGCGAGCCCGGTATCCTCCGGCGAGCTTCTTGCTCCTATGGGCCTGCAAACAAGTCCCGGGGACTGAAAATTCCAGTGGGGACCCTTCGATGCTCAAGTTAGTGCTCTGGGCCACAGTCGTAAGCTTGAGGAAGCTCGAAAGAAAGAGAAAGAGAGAGAGAGAGCTCAGAGAAGTACTCTCTGTGGGCAAGAATGAGCATAATGAGTTCTCTCGTTCTTGGAGTTCTTGGAGTTACCTGATCGAGGTCCCTCTTACCCTTTTTATTGGTGCTTAGAGCATGTCAGTCTTAGGACATGATCACTTATCAGAGCATTAATTGATGGCAGCAATGGAGCTTACCTCCATATGACGTGTCAGGCTGCAGGCCGTGTCCTGTCAGAGTAGGTGAGTAGGTGGCTGCAGGGCGTAGACGATCGTTACGGTGCTTGCCAGACGTGTCCCCCATGCCATGCTTCCGTTGCCTTGTACGAACAGTGTGTGACAATAAAGTTAGGCATGTGGACCCCAAGGTGTAGCCTTGGGGCAGAAGATGAAGTTTAGAGATAAAGCCAACTGTCACTCGTAGAGCATTGATTATAGAGTGCTTGTGTGGCATCGTTAATGCCTTTGGATGAGCTTCAGAAAAGACTGAGAGAGTGCTTATGTGGCATTATTCATACCTTTGGATGAGCTTCAGAAAAGACCGAGGGTGAATACTTGCATGGCACTGTTCACGGCCGAAGGGAGCTTGGCAGCTGCAATTCCGAGGCCAAGCAAGAGTTGAGGCCGATAAGAGGAACGTGGCAACCATAAATGCCTTTATACATGGAAGAGAATAAGGCAATAAATGCCTTAGCGGATGCACGTGGCCTTTATGAGTCCATAAGTGTTTTGGTGCCGAAGGGGGTCGAAGGCCGAAGTTGGCTTCGGAGATCTAGGGGGACAAGTCCGAGACCGAGAAGGAGCACCAAGGCGAGATGTCCGTGACACTTCATTCCATTAAATGCTTCATTATGACCATTTTTGCACCATTAAAGGCTCCTGACCGGACATTAATGATGAAAGGTGGCCGGAAACCCAGGCACATAACATGACCCTTTCTCCCTCTTATTCAATGCCGTGGATAGATGTTAGGAGCTAAGGCCGAAGGGAGCACATAACATGACCCTTTCTCCCTCTTGTTCAATGCCGTGGATAGATGTTAGGAGCTAAGGCCGAAGGGAGCCTCAGAGGCCGAAGCGGGCATCGGAGGCTGAAGCGGGGCTCCGTCAGTTTCTTCTTTCATGATTCTCTAATGGTGTTGGATCAGCCACATCAGATGCCCCCTCGCTTATAAGACAAAGTGGGTCCACCCCAGCAAGGTGAAAGGGGCATCATCTCCCAAGTGGCTGATCCCCATCTGACTTTAGGTCTTTAACTTTTGACATGAAGTTTAGATGTGGGTCCCCGTCCACATGCCATTGAGGCAGAGAGCCAATGAAGCCGCAATGATGCTCTTGAGACAGAGGGAGCCGTTGAGGCTGAAATAAAATTGCCAAAGCGGAAATAGAGCTGCGGGGGCTGAAATAAAATTACCTAAGCGAAAATAGAGCCGCAGGGGTTGAAATAAAATTGCCTCAAGTGTCCGTGTGCTGGTCCGAGAGGTGACTCAAGCGGGTACGGGCTGTTAGGGATTTGAACCGACTCGAAGCGTATGCTAGCTAGGCCGAGTGGTATCCGTTAGCTGCCATACCGTCGAGCTACTCCGGAACCACCTTGGGGGTTTCGTGGCTGGCCCGAGGGGTGACTCGAGGTTGCTGGAATCATAGGTCTTGAACTGCCGCGGGGGTTTCGCGGCCGGCCCGGGGGTGACCTTTTAATCACAAGACCGTCGAGAGCCTTTTGAATGGTTGGTTTTCCCATAACGCATTTAGATACTAATGAAAAGAAACTTTTTCTTATAGTGTACTTAGCTTTTTGTTGGAGGAATTTGTCTCCTTCTGCTTCGTTTTGGAAGGCTCCACGTTTGTGGCGTTTATTGGTGAGCTTGGAGGGGCTCTTTACTTTTGGCATGAAGTTTAGAGGTGGGTGCCCGTCAACTGTAAGCTAGGGAGTTGGCCTCTCCAAACTGTGAGCTATCTTGGGACTTCTTGATGGCTGAAAGTAACCAGCAATATATTGCAAGTGTATAATTTAAACGAAGGTATTACCCGATTGACCGTTGGCTGCTAATACAAAGTTGAAGCCGCTGAGGCTGAAATGAAGCTGTTAAGGCTATGACGAAGCCGCTGAGGCAAAGTTGAGGCCATCGAGAGCCTTTTGAACCCCGAAGGATAACCTGAGAATCACTGGGATGGGACCATGCTCGGGAGCCTTTAACCTTGGAGGGTGACCTGAGAGTTGAGAGTCATCAGGTATCTTTTTAACCCCGAAGAGTGACATGAGAGTCGAGAGTCGTCAGGTATCTTTTTAACCCCGAAGGGTGACCTGAGAGTTGAGAGTCGTCAGGTGCCTTTTTAACCCCGAAGGGTGACATGAGAGTTGAGAGTCGTCAAGTGCCTTTGGTGCCGAGCTGGCCTCGGGCTTTAGTGCCGATGGTACATCAGGCTTTGAGTGCCGATCGGAGTCGGGCTTTTTGGATCCAGTGGTACACTGATCTTCGGTGCCAATGGTACATTGGTCTTGAATGCTGATGCAAGGTTGGTCTTCTCTGCATAATATTTTTAAGTATCAATGAAAGAAAACTATCTTAAATGCAGCGTACTTAGCTCTTGTAGCACCCCTGTTTTTCTTATGCGGATTTGAGCACTTCCGCTCGCTGGTGGTCTGCCCCCCCAGGGAATCAAGTTGGAACGGAGCTTGGAGTTGGTTGATGACCAGCTCCTCTCCGAAATGAAGATGGGGACCCATCTTTGGAGTGCAGTAAAGAGAGAGATGGGATCCAGAGCCGGGGATGTTGGAGCAGAGCCACGGACGAGAGTCGGAGTCAGACTTGGGAGCTAGAGGTCACCGAGAGAAGCCCGGGCAGCCAGTGGCCGTTGAAGACGAGCGGCCGGGAGAGTCCGCTGAAGTCGAATGGTTAGGAGAGGATGTTGCTGGGAGTTATCAGGATTCGGTCAGCCTCCATATTGGTTCAAGGCAAGGGGCCCTCTAGCTTCCACGGTCTCTCTCCTTCTGTTGAGTTGACGACCTGCCCCCCCCAGGTAACTATGTTGATTGAAGGTGGGGGGAACCAGTGCTGAAATCCAAGGGCAGCTGGAATGGAATCCGCTGGAGGTCTTGGGCTTGGATTGGCTCTGGGTGCAACAGAGAAAAAAAAAGAGAGGGGGTAGATAGAGTCAACAGTCAAAGCACTTTGTCCTCATCTCCCACATTGCATTAATAGCATCAGCATGTCTTAGCTTATCACCGCTAGGAATAAAAATGCCCATAAATACTTGAGGTGACTAGGAGTTAGGATTTGGATGGCAAGGAGTGGCGCTCTTGCTGGCTAACGAGCCTAAGAGCTAACGAGCCTCAGCCTTAAATTGTCGTTAAGCTTGAGTTTGAGGTTGCTCTTGCTCCTGAGCTTGTTGCCATGTGGCCATGGAATATCGCTCCCATAGCCTTTAAACAACTATCGTTAATGATTGGATCTTCAGGGTGAGGATGGCACAGTGTTTTGCTTGAATGGCATGAACTGGTGGTGATAGTGGAACAGAGAACTAGCATCTTGTTGCTCAGCTTGTTGAGGGTGCCCCCCAGCATAACGGGTGGAAGCTACCATTGTTGTCGTAGAGGGAGTGAGAGCTTGTAGCTTAGTGTCACAAAACTCTGCTTTCGACCCCTACATGGTGCACTAATCTATTGATGCCAAATCACCATCCTCGAACATCGGTGAATGTCCGGTCGCCTCCTCCAGCAAGCCTGGGATCCTCCAGTGAGCTTCTTGCCCCTGCGGGCTTGCAAATAAGTCTCGGGGGCCGGAGATTCCGACGGGGACCCTTCGATGCTCAAGTCAGTGCTCTGGACCATAACCGTGAGCTTAAGGAAGCTCGAAAGAGAAAGAGAGAGAGAGAGAGAGAGAGAGAGAGCTCAGAGAAGAGCTCTCTGTGGGCATGAATGAGCATAATGAGTTCTCCCGTTCTTGGAGTTCTTGGTGTTACCTGGTCGGGGTCCCTCTTACCCTTTTTATTGGTGCTTAGAGCCTGTTAGTCTTGGGACATGATCACTTGTCAGAGCATTAATTGATGGCAGCAATGGAGCTTACCTCCATGTGACGTGTCAGGCTACAGGCCGTGTCTCATCAGAGTAGGTGAGTAGGTGGCTGCAGGGCGTGGATGATCGTTACGACGCTTTCCAGATGTATCCCCCATGCCATGCTTCCGTTGCCTTGTGCGAACAGTGATGGGCGATAAAGTTAGGCATGTGGGCCCCAAGGTGTAGCCTTGGGGCAGAAGATGAAGTTTAGAGATGAAGTCAGCCATCCCTCGTAGAGCATTGATTATAGAGTGCTTGTGTGGTACCGTTCATGCCTTTGGATGAGCTTCAAAAAAGACCGAGGGTGAACACTTGCATGACACTGTTCACTTGCATGGCACTATTCATGGCCGAAGGGAGCTTGGCAGCTGCAGGTCCGAGGCCAAGCAAGAGTTGAGGCTTCACGGCCGAAGGGAGCTTGGCAGCTGCATGTCCGAGGCCAAGCAAGAGTTGAGGCCGAGAGGAGCAACGTGGCAACCATAAATGCCTTTATACAGGAAAGAGAATAAGGCAATAAATGCCTTGGAGCAAGTAGATGCATGTGGCCTTTACGAGTCTATAAGTGCTTTAGTGCGAGAGATATGTCGCGGCTACGGGAGCCGAGGCCGAAGGGACTTCAGAGGCCGAAGGGGCTTCGGAAGCCGAAGGGAGCCTCGAAGGCCAAAGCTGGCTTCGGTCGAAGCTGGCTTCGGAGGCCGAAGGGAGCCTCGAAAGCCGAAGCTAGCTTCGGAGGCCAAGGGGGATAAGTTCGAGGCCGGGAAGGAGCGCCAAGGCGAGATGGCCGTGACACTTCATTCCATTAAATGCTCTTCAACCCATTATGACCATTTATGCACCATTAAAGGCTCCCATTGACTTGACCGGACATTAATGACGAAAGGTGGCCCATGGGAAACCCACGTACCCTTTCTCCCTCTTGTTCTCTTTTTTCATTATGACGAGAGCAATGCCGTGGATGGATGTTGGAAGCTTAGGCCGAAGGGACCTCAAAGGCCGAAGCGGGGCTCCGTCAGTTTCCTTCTTTCACGGTTCTCTAACGGCGTTGGATCAGCCACATCAATGCGTATATGTTATTTAAATGCTAAATGCTACTGAAATATATACATATATAATTTTTAGTTTGTTTGTAGCTGATTCGAGATAAAATTTGAACACTATTTTTTCAGATAAAAACTGTTAGAGTTCTGCTCTATTATGATGGATCAGTTGAGCATGGCCTAGATGGGATACAATATAATCAACCTCCATACAAAAGTTTTAGATTGAGCATGGAAAAACATTGTGCTGAGTTGGTTGACCGGATACATAGTGTTTTTAAAATTTCAGTGCAAAGATATATTGTGAGATTGATGTAGAGATCTCCAACTTTGCATCAAAAGTACGTGCTTCATCTAATCGAGAAGGACGGCGATGTAGAGAAAATGTTGATATTTTCCTCTAAATTTCCAGATTATCGGTATATTGAGCTATATATTTGCAAGGGTGATGCTTCAAAGCCATATAGTATTGGTCATACAGAGGATGTTTGGGACAATTCTCCTATAGCCCAGTAGCAGGTCAGGACTCCAATGAGTATCCCAATAATTGAAGGAGTTATGCTAGCAGTGCAGACTGATGATGTGATAGTGCAGAGTGATGATGTAGTAAACAATCAGTTCAACACTGATAGTTGGGGAATTAAGTTAGACGAGAGTGCAGATGATGACTATTGGCATGAACATGATGACTTTGATGAAAAGCCAAATGAAGATGAAGAGCTATATGGAGATGATGTAGTTCATGGTACTGGCTGTAGTTCTATTCCTGTATATAGTCATCTAGAAACTATTCCAACTCAGGTCCATGAACATCAAGCCTTTGCATATGATCAAATACCAAAATTTTATCATGACTTGAATTTGCAAGATGGCGAATGTGTTAGTACTCTGGGAGAGTTATCCTTTTATTCTTAATTTTGGAATCTATCAATGACTGAATTTGCTAAATGATTGTTATTTATTAGTAAAGATGAACTGAAGAGAGCATACAAAATTTATCACATCAAGAAGCATATATAATATGGTGAAGTCAAAAAATCATTTTGGTCTATGAAATGTGCCTCTTCAAGCACTGCCCAGAGCTGTCAATGAAGGTTGCGTGCTACAAAGTTGAAGAAGCATGAATATTTTGAGATCACAAGGTATGAGGGGCTGCACTTTTGTTTGTTTAGCAATTTAACTCAGGATAATAAACACATTAGTTTTCGAGCTATTAGCTATGTTGATCGACATATTGTGAAGAAAGATCCAAGTGTGAATATTGAAGCTATCATAGCAATTGTTGTAGAACAATTTCATTATATGGTGTCATATTCCAAAGCATGGCATGGCAAGCAGAAGGCATTGATTGATATATTTGATAAATAGAAACCATCATATGCTAAGCTACCTAAATACATGCTTGCACTGCAGAATGCAAACCCTGGAACAATAGTATGTTGGGATTTCTACAGTAAAGCGAGTTCTTCTGTATGTGTCATAAATTATGTATTCTGAGCATTTTATCCATCCATTGAGAGGTTTCAGTATTGTCGTCTAGTGATTTCTGTTGATGGAACACATCTTTATAAAAAATATAGGGGGAAGATGCTCATTGCCACAAGCATTGATGCTGATAATAGGATATTTTCACTGGCCTATGTAATTGTGGATGAAAAGTGCACTATTAGCTGGAGCTGGTTTTTGTTGAGGCTCAGGAGGCATATTGTAAAAGACAAAAATGGTATTTGTCTTATTTTTAATCGACATCCAGGTATACTAAGTACCATAGCTGATAATGAAATTGGTTGGGCTCCACCAAGAGCTTATCATCGGTATTGTTTGAAACATGTTTGTAGTAATTTCAACTCAAAATTCTTAAATGTTCAGTTGAAAAGAGCAGTATGGAAAGCAGAGAGCGAACATCAGCTTTGAAAGTTTAACTTTCTGATGGAAAGGATTAAGAAAGTGAATGTAGAAGCTTGGACTTGACTATCGGAGTTGAACTCAGAGAAGTGGACACTGGCAGATGATGGGGGCATCCGCTATGGTATTCTGACAATAAATCTTTCGGAGGTATTTAATAGTGTACTGAGGGGAGCTAGAAATGTGTCAATTACGGTCTGTGTTCAGATGATATTTTATCGTCTCGTTAAGTATTTCAATTCAAGATGTGCGAAAGCCATCATGTATGTGCAAAAGAATCAAAATAACTTCTTCACTCCTCATGTTTCAATTAAGCTTGTTGAAGGTGTGTTCAAAGCTAATGAGCAAAGAATAACCAGATACAACATGCAAAGAGACACTTATGAAGTTGTGACAAGGAGGATGGAGGCAATGTTCAAAATGTATCACTCAATGACCTGAATTGTTCTTGTGGAAAGTAGACAATTTATAAATATCTATGTACACATATCTTAGCAGTGTGCCAGAAGATTGACATGCACTCGATGCCTATTGTTGATGAAGTATACAGTATTAGCTTGGGGTGGAGAGTTCAATACGTTACCCGACGAAGACTACTGGATAGAGATGCCATTCATGAGCAGTCTTGATTGAGATCATCTCAGATCGAAGAAAAAAGGAAAGCCAAAGTCAACTCAGATCCCTAATGAAATGGATGAGGTTCAGCCTAGAAGTAGAAATCGATGTAGTATTTATAGGCAAATGGGTCATTCTAGATGTCGTTGTCCTAATGTTAATGTTGGATCTTCAGGATTATAAATTAGTATATTTTTGAGTTAACATATGTATGCCACTTCTTCATTGCTTGCAATCATCCCATCTGAAATGGTACAAATGAGGTGCATTTTTGACTTTTCATTGTTTTTTCATGTAAAAGGCCAGTGATAGCAATATCTTATATGGCATGGTCTTGATGTTGATCATGAAGGATAGTTTCTTTGAGAGACTGAGACATAGCATGCATTCAAGATGCTATATAACTGATTGCAGCCAGTGAACCCTACAAAATCTTCACTACAAGAAAATAATATAATAGTAACAAAATTTTTCATCATTATTTCATCACAAACTAGGTTTAGTGATGGATTAGTGACGAAAATTTTATAATCACAATTTTTGCCATCGCTAATTTTAGTGACGGAAAGAGCGTCTATCATAAAATAATAAGGACGGATTATAACGGAATATTTCATCAAAAATTTGTGACGGAACACATTTTCATCACTAAATAATAGTTACAGAAAGAGGCTATGTCCATCACTAAATTATGACAAATTAGTAACAAACTATCCGTCACTCATTATTCCGTCACTATTACACCACAAATATTTTCATCACTATTCTATCACTATTTAGTGATGAATTAATGAAGAAAATTTAGTCACTAAAACTTTCGTCACTAGTCCATCACAAATATTTAGCGATATATTGTTAACGAAATGCGTATGACTTATAGTTTCATCTTTATGCCATCATAATTTGCTGACAAATTAGTGACGAAAGAATCCATCAATCATTCGTCATTGTTTCATCACTAATATTTTTGTCACTAATCCGTCACTATTATTTCTATCAGAAATCTATCGCTAATCCATCATTAACCTAATAAAATTTCATCAAATTTTTATTTTTATAAATTTAATTTTTTAAATTATAATATATTTAATGTATTCTAATAAAATTTATAGATGAAAATTTAAATTTATAAATAAAAAATGTATTTCATAAAATAAGATAAATATTCCTTCCTCTTGCAGGAAACAGAAAAGTAGCAGGTCAATGAAGTCCTGCCTGAGTTACGAGGTCTGCATATTCCTCGGAGACAAACGACTTCACCTTCAGCGTTGGGTTACCCGGAGATGCACACTTCACCCCAATTACCGTTGCCAAGCCTGCAACACAACAAAAGTTTAATCTATAAACATTCTTCTCTATTAAATAATGTTTATTCATTGCTATCACTTTATAACCAACTACCATCAACATAGATGTCCGAAATAGCTTCTCTTGGGGTTGTACGATTATATAAATCAAGTTTGCTTCTTTTAGTGAAGCAAGTGAACGGGAAATATATTTAGAAGCTATGTTAAATGTGTTCTGCTAGCTCTAAATTCAAGATTACATATATACTGAAATCTTCACCCTCAGAATATAGCACTCGGTTAGTTCATACAGATTTCCATGCTGTTTGGTGCATAACTTGCAGACAAACCAAACGAATTTATCTATAAGAAACAAATACATGAGATGAGGCAAAAATTTAGGAAAAGAAATGAGAGTGCATACAGGATCCGAATAAGTCTCAGACTTATCACGTTCCTTGTCACCGGTACAAACCCAGCTTCCGTCCTTCGCAACCTCCACAAACCTAAAAAAATTCCTCACTGCCACCACCATCACTTCCCTGCAACAATAAATTTAGCCTCTTTCCTCCCTCAATCTAATTTCTGCCGCCACCATCACTTCCCTGCAACAATAAATTTAGCCTCTTTCCTCCCTCCACCAAAGAAATTAGAGTATCAAATTTGTGAATATCAGATTACACTTTCTGTAGTTTATAATACTAGCGCATATTTGAGAAACAGGTCATAGAGACAACCCATAGGCAGCTTATAATATTGATAAAAAGAGACTGCCATAACTATACAAAACAAAATTAAAAAGAATTCAACTTTTCTACAAGCTATAAAACATACCAATGATATGGCATCGGCATCCCCGTTAGTGTACATATTTGGCATTTTAAAGCATGATATAAACAAAACGATATGTCAAAGAGGGCACGGAGAGGAGCCCATGTCGAATCGGCCCAGACCTCAGAAGCCCCCGCAGCCCAGGCGCCTGTGGAAGAGCCGGTTAAGGAGGTACCAGCTGAAGCGGCCCCTGGGCCAGCCGAGGCCGAGACGGAAGAGGGGGAGATCCCGACCACCACTGAGGCTATCGTGGTGGTTTTGGATCCTGAGGAGGAAGTCCTTGCTGCCGCCGATTTAGCCGAGGCGGGGCAGGTTGCAATTGTTAGAAGCCCTCTGGCTCCCGCCGAGCCGGAGGTGGAGAGAGCACCCCCAGCTGTCGGGGAGGGGGAGGCCACTGCCAGAAAGTCCGATGTTGGGCCGAGGAGGCCCGATGCCGAGGCAAGAAGGTCCAGCAGGCATAGAGCCGAGCCGGGGAGCTCGTCCCGACGGCTTGCAACTCATCTGGTTCGGCGGCCAATTGATGAGACACCGGAGCAGCCGGCGCGGCCGGCACCCAAGCTGACCACCATGGAGGATGTTAGACAGGCAGCCGTCCTACTGTCAGGGGCGCGATGCCCAGAAATCGATGAGGAGATGGGGCGACTGTCCTATGTCGCCGTCCTCGACATGGTAATGGTGAACGTGCTCTAGGTATTTCCCTGAAACTGGTTTCTTTTTGACATGTTTTGGTTGACTTGCGGCTGACAGCTTTTTCTTTTGATGCAGTTGGCTAATGGGGTCTTCGCCCTCCGCACAGCAATGTCCCATTCGGGGGATTTGTTGGCGTGCAGCCGGGAGAGGGCCGAGAGATACAAAAGCAGGGCCAGGAATTGAGTCAGAGACTGGCACAGCTGCAGGAGGAGGCCGAGGCCCGGGAAGAGGACCTGGGCGGCCGAATAAAGGAAGCAGAATGCCGGGCCGAGACTGAAGGCGGCCAAGCCTCTACGGCCGAGGCCCAACTGGCCCTCGTCTCATCCAGACTAGAGTCGGCCAGGGTTAGGATAGAGGAGCTACTCCGCCAGCTCCAATATATGGAAAGTCGGGTCGACGCAGCGATGGGCGAGATTCGAGCGGCAGCGAAGAGAGTCGCTATGGCGAAGGCAGCGACGGTCAATGCTGAGCACGAGCGGGCCGGGGCGAAGGCCCATGCTCATGAAGCCAGGGCCCGCGTCGAGAAGGCAGAAAGCAGGGCCTGAGAAGCCGAGGTGCATGCTAGGGACGCTGAGGCCGGGGCCGAAGCACGAATTCGGAAGGCCGAAGCCAAGGCGGAGGCACAGATCCGGGAGGCCAAGGCCATGGTGACTAATGCCATCGCCGGTTTTAAGGCCTCGACAGAGTTTGAGCAGGAGGTTATCGAGGCCAGCTTTGACGCCTATGTGAAGGGCTTCGAACTTTGCAAGGTGAAAACGTTGCGGCCCTTAATATTAACAGCTCAGATCTTGAAAAGATCCAGCCCGAGGATCTTGGCGAAGAACCAGCGGAGGAGGAAGAGGACAAAGAGGAGCCGAGGCCGAGCGAGCCCTGAAACATCTTACATTTTTGTTTTCTACACTTTGTATTTTTCCCTTTTCCTTTTGTGATTGACCCCAGGTCAAATTTTGTAATCATTCTAAGATATTCAATGAAAAGGGAGTTATTCTTCAAACGCCTCACTTTCTTGCTTGTAAGTATCATGTATGTTGGAGGTGCCGTGGTAGATTCCCAAACTTAGGCTTTAGAGTGACTTGAATAGGTTTGTGAAGATCCGTGCCGCTAACTAGGCCCGTGAACTTAGGGAACCGCTTGGACAGGCGCGAAGCTGTCAAACTCATAGGGGCGCCTTGATGATTGGTTCCGAAGGCTACTCGGGTGGGCGAAGTCTGTTAAGGACGGCACATGACCGAGCATTAGTCATAGTGCCGATGAGCCCTAACCCTGAACTGCCTCGGGGATTTACATGCCGAGGCCAAAGTTGAAGGGAAGAGCCGGGGCAAGGCCAACTAGGATGAGGCCGGGGCAAAAGCTTGGGCGGCAGCTCGAGGTCGGGGCCAAACTCAGAAGTGGATGCCCACCAACCAATTAGCTGTTATTCGTTGAGGTAGATTTTGAGCCGCTGAGGCAAAATCGTAGCTATCAGAAGCCTTTTGAGTCCTAGAGGGCGACCTGAGAGTTGAGAGTCATCAAGTTCCTTTTAAACCATCTCAGGGGTTTGGGAACCGCTGCGAGGGGCGACTCGATTGGTTACGAAGCCTTAGGGTCTTGAACCTACTCGGGGCACCGCCATGCGGGGCCGAGTGATATCCCATGGGCCGCGATGCTGGCGAGCTCCTTTTGAACTGCCTCGGGGGTTTGGGAACCGCTGCGAGGGGCGACTCGACCGATTATGAAGCCTTAGGATCTTGAACCTACTTGGGGGCAGCGCCATGCCATGGCCGAGTGGTGTCCCATGGGCCGCGATGCTGACGAGCTCCTTTTGAACCGCCTCAGGGGTTTGGAAACCGCTGCGAGGGGCGACTCGATCGGTTACGCAGCCTTAGGGTCTTGAACCTACTCGAGGGCACCGCCGTGCCGGGGCTGAGTGGTGTCCCATGGGCCGTGATGCCGGTGAGCTCCTTTTGAACCGCCTCGGGGGTTTGGGAACCGCTGCGAGGGGTGACTCGACCGGTTACGGAGCCTTAGGGTCTTGAACCTACTCGGAGCACCGTCGTGCCGGGGCCGAGTGGTGTCCCATGGGCCGCGATGCCGGTGAGCTCCTTTTGAACCGTCTCGGAAGTTTGAGAACCACTACGAGGGGCGACTCGATCGGTTACGGAGCCTTAGGGTCTTGAACCTACTCGGAGGCACCGCCGTGCGGGACCGAGTGGTGTCCCATGGGCTGCGAAGCCGGCGAGTTCCTTTTGAACCGCCTCGGGGTTTGGGAACTGCTGCGAGGGGCGACTCAACCGGTTATAGAGCCTTAGGGTCTTGAACCTACTCGGGGGCACCGTCGTGCCAGGGCCAAGTGGTCCCATGGGCTGCGATGCCGGCGAGCTCCTTTTAAATCGCCTCGGGGGTTTGGAAACCGCTGCGAGGGGCGACTCGACCGTTACGGAGCCTTAGGGCCTTGAACCTACTTGGAGGCACTGACGTGCCGGGTCAAATGGTGTCTCATGGGCCGTGATGCCGGCAAGCTTCTTTTAAACCGTCTCGGGGGTTTGGGAACCGCTGCGAGGGGCGACTCGATCGGTTACGGAACCTTAGGGTCTTGAACCTACTCAGGGGCACCGCCGTGCTGGGGCCGAGTGGTGTCCCATGGGCCGCGATGCCGGCGAGCTCCTTTTGAACCGCCTCGGGGGTTTGGGAACCGCTGCGAGGGGCGACTTGACTGGTTACGGAGCCTTAAGGTCTTGAACCTACTCAGGGGCACCGTCGTGCCGGGGCCGAGTGGTGTCTCATGGGCCGCGATGCCGGCGAGCTCCTTTTCTGAGACCTGGTCCTTGGAAGAAGCGGCCATGGTGTTGAAGGAGGTCCTTTATTGTTCATAATGTAGAGATACATTATTGATAATATCGACGAAGGTTGTCCGCATTCCAGGTACGCGGGATGAGTCGACCGTTGAGCTCTTCAATTCGGTACGCTCCTTGGTGGAGCGCCTGGGCAATACGGTAAGGACCTTCCCAATTGGCGGACAGTTTGCCCCCCTCCGTCGGCTTGGACGCCTCAACCTTCCTTAGAACCAGATCTCCAAGGCGAAATACTTTGGGATGGACCCGGGCGTTGTAGTACTTGGCTGCTCGTTGGTGAAAGGTTGCCATATGCAATCGCCCCCGATCATGAGCTTCATCAATGAAGTCGAGGTTAGCTCTCAACTGGGTAGAGTTGTCTTCCTCATTGTAGGACTCCACGCGCGGGCTCGGCAATCCGATCTCCACGGAATGACCGCCTCGGACTCGAAGGCTAGACTAAAGGGGGTTTCGCCCTTGGGGTCGTGTGGTAGGCCCACAGTACGCTAGGAAGCTCTTCTACCCACCGGCCTTTGGATCCATCCAAGCGAGTTCTGAGCCCCCTGAGGATGGTACAATTCATAACCTCGGCCTCCCTGTTGGTCTGTAGGTAGCCGACGGAGGTGAACCGATGGTGGATGCCCAGTTCGTTGCAGAAAGTCTTGAATGTGGCGTTGTTGAACTGGCGACCGTTATCGATGACGAGAGTATGAGGTAGGCCGAAATGGCATATGACTGACTTCCAGTTCTCAGTGATCTTGGCCAGTGCCTCAACCTCGACCCACTTGTGAAGTAGTCGATGGCAACAATCAGGAACCTCCACTGTCCCGAAGCTGGAGGGAATGGCCCAAGGATGTCCATCCCCCACTGGGCAAAGGGCCATGGGGCGAGAGTGGATTCATAGGGACAAAGGGTTGGTGCTGGATATGCACGTGGCGCTGGCAGCCGTTACACTTCTGGACCAACTTGGCAGTATCGTCCCTCATGGTGAGCCAGAAGTACCCTTGGCGAAGGGCCTTCTGAGGTAGAGACCTACCCCCCAGGTGATTCTCGTAGATGCCTTTATGAATTTCTCTGAGGATGTAATCGGCGTCGGTAGGTCCTACGCACTTAAGCAGGGGTAAGAAAATGATCTCCTGTACAAGCGTCGTCCAGGAGGGTGAATTTGGAGGCTCTCCATTTGAGTAGCTTAGCTTCGTTGCAGTCAGCGGGGAGAGTGTCATCTGTGAGGTAGCGAATATAGGGATCCATCCAAGTCGGCTCTTGGGTGAGCGGGATGACCTCTTCTTTGTCTTCTATGCTGGGCCTCTCCAAATGCTCAATTAGGCATTCCTCGTGACGCCATCAGTGGAGGTGGCCAGCCGAGAGAGGGTATCGGCTTTGGCGTTCTCACTTCGAGGATATAGCTGATGCTAAAATAAAAGAGTGGAGAGACTAAGAGCTGGACCTTGCTCAAGTACTGGGCCATGGCGGGATCACGTGCCTCGTACTCTCATTGATTTGTCCGATACGAGTTGCGAGTCAATGAAAGCTCTGAGGCATTGTATTCCAAACTCCTGAGCGAGCCTTAGCCCTGCTAGCAGGGCCTCGTACTTGGCCTGATTATTAGTGGCTTCGAATAAGAACTGGAGGGCACACTCCACCATCTCCCCATTTGGGCCCGCAAGAATGAGGCCGGCGCCGTTTCCTTGAGAGTTCGAGGCACCGTCCACATGGAGGATCCAGGATTCCCCATCATCATCCAGCTCGGCAATGGGCTGCTCATGGGAGCTTCCTCGGTCGGCTCCTCGACCCAAGTATATTCGACCAGGAAGTCGGCCAGGACCTGGGACTTCAGAGCCGACCAAGCTTGGAAAGAGAGGTCAAACTCTCCCAGCTTGATGGTCCATTTAGCTAGCTGGCCTGAGGTGTCTGGCGAGCCAGGATGCTCGGAGGGGTTGATCTGTGAGCACCATGATAGGATGGGCTTGGAAATACGGACGAGGCCGGGCAGAGACAATCAGGGCAAAGATAATTTTTTTAGTCCTGGAGTACCTGACTTCCGCATCGTGAAGCACCTTGCTCACATAGTAGACAGGTCTCTGGGTCCGTTGGCATCAGACGCACCAGGACAGAGCTAACAGCTTCTGGAGAGGCAGCAAGGTAGAGAAAAAGGGTCCCCCGTCTTTTGGTTTCGACAGGAGTGGCGGGGAGGACAGGAACGCCTTCAAGCCGTCGAAAGCCTTTTGACAATCATCCGTCCATTCAAAGCTGTTCACCTTCCACAGGGCTTTGAAGAAGGGCAAGCATCGCTCGACTGACTTGGAGAGAAAACGGCTTAGGGCCGCCACCCTTCCCATGAGCCGCTGCGCCTCCTTCTTACTAGATGGCGGCCTCATATCGAGGATGACGCTGATCTTCTCAGGGTTCGCTTGATCCCTCGCTGGGTCACCATGAAGCCTAAGAACTTGCCCACGTGACACCGAAGGCACACTTTTTGGGATTCAATTTGACTTGAAAACGACGGAGGTTATTGAAAGTTTCCTCTAGGTTGGAGATGTGGTCGGAAGCACGGGTGCTTTTTGTCAACATATCATCCACGTAACTTCCATGTTCCGGCCCAGTTGATCTTGGAAGACTTTGTTCATCAACCTTTGATAAGTACCCCTGCATTCTTAAGGCCGAAGGGCATCACCTTATAGTAATAGATGCCTTTCTTTATCACAAAAGATGTGTGCTTCTCATCACCAGGGTCCATCTTTATTTGATTATATCCGGAAAAGACATCCATGAAGCTGAGAAGTTTATGACCGAAGGTAGAATCCACCAGCTGGTCGATCCGGGGCAGAGAAAAACTATCCTTTTGGCATGCCTTGTTCAGGTCGATAAAGTCGATGCAGATCCTCCAGCTCCCGTTTGCCTTTCGTACCATAACTACATTGGCTAGCCAGCTGGGGTAATGTGCCTCCGGATATGATCAGTGCTGAGTAGCTAGTTGACTTCTTCGTTAATGGCCTTTTGCCGTTCGGAAGCAAAGCTTCTCTTCCTTTGACGGATCGGACGGTACTTTGGGTCAATATTGAGCTTATGGGTGATCACCTCCAGAGGGATGCCGGGCATATCGGATGCTGACCAGGCAAATATGTCCGAGTTGGCCCGTAGGAAAGTCAGGAGACAGTCGCGATCCTCTGAAGGGAGGAGCCCGCCGACATGCACAGTCTTTGTCAGGTCGTCTCCGAGGGAAAAGGTTAGGAGCCGCTCAGCTGGCTCTCCTCCTTTGCTGCACTCTCTGAGGTCAGGCACTTTCGAGGTCGACTCGGCCTCCTGAGGGCTTGATGCTGCGTGATAACAAGGCAAGACCGGGCTGACCTCGCCTCGCATCTCTCCGATGCCTCCACTAGTGGGAAACTGCACGAGTAAATGTCGGGTGGAGATGGCCGCGTCCAACAAATTTAGGCCTGGTCGCCCAAGGATGGCATTGTATGCCAAAGGGACTCGTACAATCAGAAACTTCATGATGACTGTGCTCTGGCGTGGCGGTATTTTGACCATCATAGGCAAGATATTTTGCCCTCGACCCTTACTGAATTCCCAATAAATCCGACTAGAGGGGCCGTCACGGGCTGAAGAGAGTCAAGAGATAATCCCATCCGAACAAATGCATCGTAGGTAAGGATGTCAGTTGAGCTGCCACTATCAACTAATATCCTTTTTACAGGGTGCTTGGCGATCGTCATGGAGACGACGATGCCTTATTATTTATATTTTCAACAACTGCCGACCCCCCCCCAAGAACTACATTGTCTGGCACCTCCTCTCCTCTCGACCTTTAAATGAAGAAGCTGCCCCCAAGATACCATCCCGACCGTCCGCTCCATGGGGGTATTGTCGATAGCAGCCTGAGCAGGCGGGAGCCCCATAAGGGCCGACAGTGGCGATGGCGCCTTCTGAACATACTTTCCGAGGTAGCCCCGTTGGATGAGCTTCTCGATAGCACGCTTCAAATTATAGCAACTGTCAGTGTCATGGCCGTAATCCTAGTGGAAGTAACAGTAGTGGCTTTTGTCCCGGGGGTGCCCTTCTTCATGGGAGGAGGTCGTTGAAGGTAAGGCTCGCCCTCAATCTCCATAAGGATATGAGAGCGAGGAGCGAGAGAGGCGTGAGCTCACCCTCTCGAGGGGTGAGGCTCCGACGCTCGCGGTCCGATCGACGGGAGGGCTCGGGCCGCAGGGGGCGAGAAGGTCCGCTTGGCTCCGGACGAGCAGGCCTGTGGCTGATCCCCTCAAGGAGTAGGAGCCCTGGGGCTTCTTATCCAGGGAGAAGGTGAAGCGGGGTGGGAGGAGCCCCCGCTTCAGAGCTAACGTCGCCACCGCGTCATCCAGGTGATAGACTTCGAGGGCGATGGCTTGAATCGGGCCACAAAATCCTGCAGTGACTCCTCCTTCTGACGCACAAAGAAGAGGCTGTCAGCGACCCTCGGGATCCGTCGGCAGGCGTCAAAATGCACCAAAAAGGCCCTTTTCAGCTCTCTAAAGGAGTCGATGCAGTGAGGAGACAGGCGCGTGAGCCAGCGCGGGCAGCTTTCCGCAGAGTGGCGAGGAAAGCCTTGCATAGAAGGGCGTCCGTAGCGCCCTGGACCTGCATCATAGCCTTGTAGCTCTCGAGATGGTCGAGAGGATCTGTCGTATCGTACGGATCTATCTGGGGAAATGAATCTGGAGGGTACGAGCTCCTCCAATATCGGCGGGTGTAGGGAGGATGGGTGTCATACTCCTTCGGTTGGTTATTGATTCTCCTGATGAGCTCGTCTAGTCGCGGACGGTATTCATCCAGGCGATTCTCTGCCTGGCGATCGATTGTAGGGGTCCTCCTAAGTGGCTCAAAGGACGAGGAAGAAGAAGAAGATGGGGAAGGATGCAGAAGATAAGACTTCTGCTTCGGCTCCTCCTGGCACCGTGGCTCCGATGGAAGCTTGCTTGGGCCACAGTTGGGGGATCGTGGCCGCTTGAGGGGTTCACGACGGGCTTCCTAGGGAAGCCTGGCGACGATCGGCCTCTCTCTGAGAGAGCCTCCCCTTGCAGATTATTACTAGCAGAGGGAGCGGTCTGATGCTGGGTGGCTATGGACTGCTACTCCTGAAGTCTGTGGACCATGGCGGTGAGAGCTTGGACCTATTGGGTAAGGGCCGCCAGCTGATCAGCTGGGGAAGTTGCGTCTGGTGGTGGGCAAGGGATGGAAGGATGCGTCTGGTGGTGGGCAAGGGATGGAAGGATCGACAGCAAGGAGGATAACTTCCTGCTGTTGAGCCAGTGAGAGTTGCCCCCCGAGGTAACTGGTAGAAGCATCTTGAGCCCGCGCCATCACCATCGTTGAGAAAGGGAAAAGGAAGGAATGTTGCGGGGTTCGTATCTTTCTTTCTCTGCACCCCCTTCCTGATGCGCCAATCTGATGATGCTCGATCACGGTATTGAGCGCTGAGAAGGTTGATCTATTCGCTGAGGAGATCCTCGCCTAGCTGGATAACCTGTAAGAAGTCCGGGACTGGATGGGTTCTCCGATGGGAACCCTCTCTTTAGGGCAAAGAAATCTCTGAGAATAGAGTTTCTCTGGGATAGTAGAGTGAGAGGGTGCCTACATTCGCCTCCCTGAATCTTCAACGGGTTCACCCTTTTATGCGGTTGAGATTTGCATGGAGATTGGCCACACGAATTCCGTGTGAGGGAAATGTCCGCGGGAAACGTGGAGGTTACATGAATTTGGGGCTGATTGATGGGTCCTGTCCCATCAGAGAGGAGAAGCCGCGGTTGTGGGCCAAGTCCCATCAATCGGCGAAGTCAGGCGGTAGATGGGCCTAGTCCCATCGACGGCATGGTCAGGCGGTGTGGGCCTGGTTGTATCAGGCTGTGCTAGTTAGAAGAGGTCGGGCCGCCTCGGCTGGCTTGGAGACGCCGGAGCCGATGGGCCAACCTAAAGAGGTCGAGGCCGCCTCGGCTGGCTTGGAGACGCCGGGCCAACCTAAAGAGGTCGGGATTGCCTAAGCTGGCTTGGAGATGCCGGGGCCGATGGGGCCGACCTGAAGAGATCGAGGCCACCTCGATTAACTTGAAGATGCCGGGGCTGACAGGGCCGACCTGAAGAGATCGGAGCCGCCTTGGCTAACTTGAAGACGCCAGGGCCGACAGGGCCGACCTGAAGAGGTCGGGGCTGCCTCGGTTGGCTTGGAGATGCTGGGGCCGATGGGCTGACCTAAAGAGGTCGAAGCCACCTCGACTAACTTGAAGATGCTAGGGCCAACAGGGCTGACCTGAAGAGGTCGGGGTCACCTCTTTACTAAACAACCCCCCCTCCCCCCTCAAAACAGCCCCCCTGAGCCCCTGCGACCGTCCTCCCGCCTCCCTCACTCCGGATCAACATTGGATAGTTGATTGAAGCGATTTCAATCTTAAATCAAGCAATAGACAAGCAATTAATAATATGAAGTGCTACGATCGCAAAGATTAATTTATATCTCCGTCTCAATTTTTTTTTTCCCGATTCGTGCGTTGTTCGGCCCTGTGTGGCCGAACAAGTTAGCTCTGTTCAGCCACACAAGGCCGAACAACTTAAATATGTTCGACCCTGAGTAGCTCTGTGGCTGCCACTAACGGGGCCCGGATCGGCCAAGAAGCGTTTTCTTGATCCATTTTTTTTTGAATGATCGAGAGAGACGCAGGATAGAAAGGGACGGGAGGAGAGGAATGGGAAAGAGGGATGGAGGAGAGGAATGGGAAAAGAAACCCTAGAAGGCGATGGCGGTGGTTGGACGGCGTCTGCGATCAGGCCGAGGGCGGAAGGGGCAGCTCATCGGCTGCAGATTTCATAGAGGCCGAGGTGCGGAGGAGAGTGGGAGGGTATAATTCGAATCGGTCCATTAGTGGTTCCGACCGCTTACCATGCTTTGCGCTTCTTGGGTCCGACGCCTTGATCGTGGGTTTGGATTGGGTTCGGTATGACGTCCACGCTAAAATGCCAGAAACAAGCGCAAAAACAAGTATAATATTTAGTGAAAAAATAATCGAGGAAAGAGTTCTTGGGTGATACTAGCTCAAGAAAAAGATCAGACCTTTCCGCTTCCCGGACATGCTACAATCATCAATGGAACGAAGATGTTGCTACAATCTGCCTCCCTTTGTGCATCATTCAGCGATTTCATATACTCATAATACTTCTGAGGCGCAGAACCATCATTCGTGTCCTGAAACAGATTCGTGCATTCCTCTCTCAGCTGCTATCCTATCCTCTACGGCACTCGAATCACGAGCCATGCTCCTCGGGCTGGCCTCTGTTTCATTGCCGTGGTCCTCTGTTCACACAGGGCATCCACTTCTTGCAAGAACGCCTCATCAAGCTCATCATCAAGAAAACCAGCATCGCTACGTGGGGAGACTGCAACATCCTGAAAACCATTGCAAATTTCTGAGGCTTAGCTGGAGTAGAGTACCCATCTTCAATCGGAACCCTAGTCTGAATGTCGTCAAGCGGAACCCTGGGAATGGGAGAGGCATGGAGCAACGGGCTCGAAACATTCGTACCTATACATCTGAAACAAAAATTCGAAGAAAATATTAATACGAATCGAGAAGGAAGAAAGACTGAAAGCCAGAGGAAAAGAAGGAGAGAGGCATTTGGGAGCGTGATAGAGAGAAGGGGATTCTTGGGGCCTTTTGCGAGAGAGATGGGGCTTCGCGGCTCGGAAGCTTAGACTGATTCGAGGCCTTTGCTCATCGGTGGCCGCCACTAACGGGGCCCGGATCGGCCAAGAAGCGTTTTCTTGATCCATTTTTTCTTGAATGATTGAGAGAGATGCAGGATAGAAAGGGACGGGAGGAGAGGAATGGGAAAGAGGGACGGGAGGAGAGGATTGGGAAAGAGAAACCCTAGAAGGCGATGGCGGTGGTTGGATGGCGTCTGCGGTCGGGCCGAGGGCAGAAGAGGGGGCAGCTCATCGGCTGCGGATTTCATAGAGGCCGAGGTGCGGAGGAGAGCGGGAGGGTATAAGTAACAATGATCAACTAGCACAGGATGAGCTATACTTAAGCTCTGCATATCAGTGCCAAAGCAAACAAGCAATAAGGAACTTAAAAGTAAAAAAAATATTGCATAATAAAACAAATAAAGAAACGATTTATCATGCCATGCCAATGCTTGTATCCAGCAATGCAAAAATAAAAAATTTTTTTTTTAAAAAAATAAGAACCTTTTTTGTAATATTTTTAAAAAATATTTAATGGATTCAATGTCAACCTTGGTGAGCCTAGCATGACCGTTGTTGACTAGCACAACATGATAGTAAAACCTTAATTACAAGGGTCCATTTAGTATGAGATTAAAGGGAACGAAAAAGTTACTTTTGTAATTTTTCACTCTCTTTTCATGATGTTTGAAATGGAGCTAAATTTTTTAGAAGATAAATTTTTCCCCTTTTACTCCCTAAATTGTTAATCTAAGAGAGGGTAGGTTAACAAAATGAAAGGTAAAAGCTTTTTAGGAGATGAAAGGGGTCTAAAATATTGGGACTAATAAAATATTAAATTTAATACCACCATATATATATATATATATATATTACGTATGTTATGTATGATATATATATATAATATATAATACATATTGTATTATAATATATATAATGACATTTTTGTCCTTTTTATTAACCATTTTCTAAACACAGTTAACATTTACACTCATAATATTTTCACTCTATTCATAGACTCAACCAAACGTAGTTATTAGAGAAAACTTTTACACCCAAAAAATTGCACCAAGAAAAGTTACTTTTCACCCCTCTTAACCCTATACCAAATGCACCCTAAATGTTATGTCAGACAGGGCAGTATTTCAAAGAAGCAAATCATGGGCAAACTATTAACTAGGTGGCTTTTGAGTGTGTTGCTGCATTATTAATCTTTAACCGATGGTATAAGTTTGGCTGTTACTAGGAGCAAGGTTTTAAATCTTTTGAGATGAGTTATTCCAAGATGTGCCAATTGGAATGCTAAGATGATGGCGGAACAATCCCATCCTAATACTTGAGATAGCAAAATGTCTTAGTATCCCACCGAGAAATGTCTTAGTATCTCATCGAGATCTAAAACCATGACTAGGAGGATACCATATGATGGTTCCAGGCCATGGTTAGTTGGAAGTAGTAAACCCGAACTTATCTTTTGGCAAAAACAGAGATCTCTACATGTTTAATAATTTGACGGAACTGGGGGCCAAATTGCATAGCTAAAGCCCCAACTTCCCCAAAAGAGCTGAGACTATAGTTTAGAGTAAAACCTGTAATAAAGCAGCAAATTTAAAGTAGCAAATAATCTACCAAACTAGGGAACATAACATATAAAATTCGCAATTAAACTTCAACTTGGACTAGTATTTGAACGGATGCAAGTGTGAATGCATATAACTTTGGAACCTCTGTTTTCATCCTTGCGGAGGTTTATAGAACTAGATAACCTCTTTTTTCAAGATTTGAAGCTAAGAAAGATCAACTCAATAAACCACTAACCTGTTTTTCTCTAATTAAATGTGCACGTTTATCAATAGGAATTTGCTCCCACCTTATAACCTGTGACATGATATCCAGTTACCAGAAAGGATATAGGATTTTGTTCAATTGCTCTAAACATCATGAACCGGAAGAACTATTTGGTTTGGACCAAAAAACACTCACATATTGTGCATAATTATAGGCTTCATCACCACTCAGACATGGTTTGAGAATACGTAAAACATCCTGAAAATCAATTAGTGACCACTGGGGATTACTTTCAATTAAGAAAAGAAAGATCACATAATTTTCAAAGCCAGAAATTATGAGGTGTGTCGCCATAGCAAGTGAAATAAAACATGATCAAAGATTACATTATCCTTATCAGTGTAGCAATGCAAAGCAAAAGTAAAATGATTGACCATACATATAAAAAACGTGCCTCACACGTCACTCAGAAAGAAAGCTCTGATGTAGCCATTTTACCCCCCAACATCCTGGTGATATATATATAGTCAGAACAATCCATAAAAGAATAAAGAGAAAAGGCTAAAATATTATTCGAGCCAATTGGATGAATCTAGATGCTCCAATGGTGTTGAGCGATTGATGCATCCACACCCTGTTGATTTGTGTAATATTGGAAAACATAATATGACAATAATAAGGATCATAATGTGGCATGGCTTAGAAAGTTGAGAAGTAAAGAAATATAACATAAAAATTAAGAAAAACAGGATGAAGATAAAGAAAAGGTGGGGTGGGTGCAAGGTGGGAAACCTGAGGATTACCCCCTCCTAGTTTCCAAAAAAAAAAAAAAGAAAGAAAACCAAAAAATTTCTCCTCGACATTCAACAAGAACCAAACTATCATAATAACTTGGTATATGTATGCATAAGATTGCACACGTATTGATCTGAAGAAGATTGCACAATATGAGTAATTAAGAAAATCAGTAAATATGCAATGAGAGCACTGAAAGTTTCCAAGAAAAACAGCTTAAATTTATCATTTAGTATAAGCAAGAACTGAAATATGATAAAAGCAAAACCTTGTGCTTGTATGTCGTATTCCTCATTCGCTCATCAATTACAAATCTAACCTGAGACCAGAGGAAAAGGTTAAATGGAGAAAGGAAACTGTAGGATGTAGGACAAGTACTGACAATTTTAAGCCAAATTAATCTTCAGCACATTACATGGACGTATTATTATAGGCTCTGATGATGCAGGGCAAAAGGCCATATATGGCTTAGTTGGATGCCAATATTTATCATTTCGAACTAAGCAATCATTTCTTCCTTGAATCTCATCAATAGTTAAGAATTATTGCTATAAAAATCAAATGATGCACATATAAGCACACAATGATAATATTGTCTTATTAAGAGTATGTTCATAGGAACATCTACATAATTCATGCTAAAGAAAATATAAGTCAATCTGAATATATGTTTTGAAAAATATAACAATTGTACATAGTGTGAATTTACAATAGTTGAGTTCGCATCTTTTTCGGATAATATGAAGATTTAATAAAAGTGTTTTAAGGTTAAACTTGACGGCCAAATATTATTGATTGAAAAATATCATGAGTGATGAATTGCTGATGACTTTGCAAATTTTTAGATTGACAATTTTAGATAAACTAAACTTGTAAAATTTGGCAATAGTTGTGACAAGCTTGGAAAAAGAGCTGTTTGGATTGGATAACGGTGCACCTAAGGTATGATGTGGAGACGGGTAACCATAATACATAAAGTGCAATTCAAGACAATAGACATTTGGGTTATTACACCTAAAAAAAACTAAAATAAAATTTTAGAAAATAGAATCTGTATATTGCATACATTTCAATATTCCACAATCATGATAGATAAGTCTTGTTTTGGAATCACTTTTATTTCTTTATAATTTTTAAAGATAAAATCACATAAATTGAGACAATATTTGATGCTATTTTTTATTTATATTAAAAGTTAAATTAAATGGAATAAGAAATCCTTATCTTCAATAATTTCAAAAACTAAAAAAACTCCACATTTTTTACGAGTCGCCACAACCCTTGCCTTCACCACCAACATAGTTGTTGCTTATGCCGCCATTGCAACCACCACCATCTCCACCACCATCGCTACATTCACCATACTACTACCACAATCATTGCCACCACTACAATATATCCAACATTCATGCCTTTGTAGCATCCATGCCACCACCATTCTTATTGCCATTGCACCATCGCTATCAACATGGTCAACATCTAACCACCACCACAACCGTTATGCCTCCTTCGCATTGTCGGTACAACAATCACTACTGTCATCTCTTCCACCACTATCACTATGCTTATGTTCAAAACAAATAATTAACTATGACAAACATATTCATATTTTTAAAAATTCAGATTCTATTTCTATTTTTGAAAATATAAAAAAAAGAAGGTGACACCAAACGACACCATGGTATAAATTTGAAATGATGCATTTTTTTATTATTATGGGCATAATCAAACATCCCCTTCAATATGAGGTTTATATAGCTGGAATCATTAATATAAGCTTTTAGATAATACATAAAATTTGTTCACTTCCATCAAGCTACCACATTTTGTAGTGAGAATAAAAGCTACCTTATCAACCAATCGCTTTGGATGCTGAAATGCTTGCTTTTTTGCCCATTGATGGAATAAATAAGAGACGATTGATCTTTCTTCAAGGTCAAACCTGAAAGATGGAAACATATCATAACTAAAATACCTCTTCAAGAAATCATTACCAATGCATATGTCACCCAGTTCCGCTGAGCCACTTGAAAATTTTATTTCTTTCATACTAGGTTGATGAATATTTTCAAGTGATGATTTGCATTCTAATGCATTAGAAGAAATAATTCTATCACGCAGTGTTGCCGCATCTTTTGACATAGCCTCACCCTAACAGTTTTCGCAAAACAAACGAAAGGGAGATAACAACAGACCTATAAAACTCATTTACAAGATTTGCTTGTTTTTACACTAAGGTACCTGAATCTCAAGAAGATGGGGTGAAATTTCCTTAAGAAAACGTGAAGGTTGCAGCAACTGAAAGTTAAAAATTGTAGTCAGAGATGGAGGTAGAGCGGATATACATCAGGAATATTGCATATCACAAAATAAACTAGCACCACCAGCCAATTGGAATCCATAATAACATGAGATATGTACAACTTCTTCCGAGCACGAGTCATTGCAACATATAGCAGCCTACGCTCCTCCTAGAAAATTTATTCAAGAATGGATAGGAAGCATAAAAAAAACAAATTTTAGCTCAAAGAAGTGGATAAAAAAATAACTATATACTAAAAGGCAAATAAAGGGGAAAAAGGGGAAGACTTACCTCCAGAGTGGTCCCTCCTTGTTTTACAGCGCCATTAAACTCATGCAACAAAGGAATTTCAGTTTCATTTGCCTATAGTCAATTAAATTTCATATTGTTACTTCATGTAGCAAGTAAAAATGAAACTAACATCACAATGCTGTGGTATGCTACAGGGAAACTTGGAGACATTGAATGATCAACAATTTTCAAACAAATACAAATACAGGTACATTAACTGTATATAATTGCTAGAGACAATGTAAATTTTCCCTAAAAGAAAAAGAAATCCATTATCAACAAAATAATACTCAATGCAACTATGTAAGAGAGCCCATGTGCACCATACTTTCATTTAGAAAGATTATAAAGAACTGCTTTAGCTATGAAGAACCGTGGACCACTAACTGCCGGTGTTTCATGGATAAATACAAGAATCAGATTCATGTGTAACAAAGTATCTGAATAAGACAACAAAAGGAGACATGTGTCTAGGTCAATACTGACTGTAGATTATTAAAAGATTTTCTATTCACCAATTCTAAGGCTTCTATAATACACTAAATCTTTAAAATCTTGCCTAGTCAACATGAATTGACTATGGCTATTTCAAGCTAGCATGGTAAAATTGGTAGATATGCTTCTCTTATGAAGCAGCATCAGAGCATATTCATTTGAGTCCAACAGCTGGAATTCTCTAAAAGGCCTTATAATGCATCCAGATTCTGATTCTGATTCTAGAAGGGGACCATTTTAATGATATTTGTAATAATAGGAAGCTATTATATTATGCATTCCCTTACCTTTGTTTCTAATATTTGGTTGATAATATGATGATTATTTCCTTAGTCCTTAAAATGTCTAATTGGTATCTTAAACAGAAATCAAAGTTGTCTAGCTTGGAAAAGTACCAGCTGAAAATTGGCATCTTAGGTACAAAGTATGTTGCTTATAAGTGCTCATCAAGTATTGACCAAAGTAATGACGAAGTGTTGACAAAAGTCTTATAATTTGGGTTTTAAAATATTTTTTTAGTATTTTATTTTCTCATCATTGCTAAATTAAATTGATTTTCTAAAATTTTTATCTGAAGTACAAATACCCTAACTTGATATTTGTTAAACCACAATTTCTTGAATTTCTTCAAATTTATTCTTGAGAGAGAGAGTTGAATTTTTATTCTTAAGAAATTTAACTTTTTTGATATTTTTATTGAATTCAAGTAGGGGTATTCCCTTATTTCCATAAGAACTCACGCAATGCTCTCAGTCTTATATACCAAATAAAAAAATTGAAAGCCAATGATTTAAAAAAAAATGCAAAGAGTACCGAACCAACCCAAACCATAAATTCAATTCGCTACTGAAGCAAACTAAACCGCTCTGATACCGATTTGCGATTCAGTGAACCTTAATTTTACTAAAATTATTTTATGCATTCTGTCTTGATTTAATTAACCTAAAGCCTTCAAATTCTATTGTGGTTCTTCATAATTTCATCTTACAATTGATCACGACTTTAGTTTCATCCACTAACATAATAACATCTTAAAATAGCATGTGTCAAAAAATATCATCCTAAGTATGCCTAGTAAACTCATCCATAATTATGGCATAAAGAGAAAGACTTAGACCAGATCCCTTAAATAGACCCATTATAGTTAGAAACTCATTGATATTACCACTAGTAGTTTATATGCTAGTAACAACTCCATTATACATATCTTTAATCACATTAATATATCTAATAGACACACCTTTCTTTTTTGACACCTACTATTTTTTTTTAAATTCTAGTATATGCTTTTTTATCAATAAAACTATAAGAAGCACTTGTCTTTTTTCTCTGTACTTCTCCATTAACCTCTTTAGAAGAAAATAGTTTCCATAGTCAACCTTTTTGATATAAAATCAATTAGTTCCCTAATAATTTTGTCATATCAAAATCTATACTCAATCATCCACTTTCAAAATTTCATGGTATAGCTCGAGTTTCATACAATGACAGGACAAGTTTGAATATCACACTTATTCTTACGAATTAGAACTCGAGTTTCATGGTATAGCATCGTCTTGCTCTCAAGATCCTCATTTATATGACTTTCATTTAATAATTTAATAAATATGTTTTTCTTTCTTTAATCTCATCTCCTTTAACCAAAATTTTTCATCTTTATCTTTGATGTATTTAACCTAAGCCATTCTATAGCCTTTGTTTCTTATTCTTTACTTGGCATGGCATGATATATTTGTTTCCAGGTAGCACATTAAATCAAGATAAGCAACAATTTCTAATGTGGCATCACAGTAATAAAAAGTCCTCATTGTAATAAAAACCATGAAATACGAAGCTTGAATGTTATTTTCATAAGCTAATGTTAAATAGGCCAAATCCACTAAAACCCCAATGCACCTTCAAATATGACACACAATATGGGCAAGACAGACAAGAATGCAATGACAAAATGATAATATTGCATATTGTTTAAATTTCAGAAACATATTGATTTAGGGATGAGAAACTTTATATTAAACCAAAACCGAGCTGAATTGATAAAAAGGAGTCACAAAGCCGACCCCAACTAGTTTGGGATTAAGGCTTTGTTCTTGATGATGATGATTTAGGGATCACAATATTCTTGTTGGAGTAAAGCACATATGATAGTATTCAAAGCAGCTGTTCTACTAGATATATCCTTAAAAAGGTTAGAGGGACAACCTTATAAAATTCTGAAAATAAGAGAGTAAGCTTAACACAATATTCGAGTAACCATAGTTGTAGCAGGCCATACCTTCACAATAAAAACTATATCCCACTCTAGACCTTTGGACTGCAAAAGAAAAGGTATTATATCAATCTTCTTTTTTTTCACAACAAGAAAGATAGTGCATTGCCAAAAAATAAAAAGCAGGAAATTATAGGGCTACTTCCAGAAAATTAACCTGATGAATAGTAGTCAGTGTAACAGAGTTGTCATTTGTCATTTTCTCGCCTTCGAGACCGGATGTTTTCAGATTCTCTAAGAGATATGTAATCTGCAAAAGCCTTAAGTATACTTGAGGTTTGTCCTAGCTGAAATATTTCCATTTTGACAAAATATTAAAACCTTGACTATTATTCACTTATTGCTCAAGTTGAATCATCATATCACAACATTTCATATGCAATATAACAACAACACAGTTGCTAACATTGTATCAGATTAATAAATTGGCATCAGCCTGTTATCGCAATGCACTCTACTCGGTCCACTGTATTAGGTGGTATGATGGAGTACCATCATCCACCATTTCAAATTTTTAGTATAGGATATGTGGAGCAACAAAATTCTGACAACACAAATAGAGATCAATATATCCAACATTAGTTTTCAATCATCATTCAAGAATATCAATTATTAGTTCTATGCAAATAACTTGATCTTGTTAAGGTGCTGTTTCATCATTGGTCTAGGTATCATGTCATACCAGTTCATAAGTACCATGCCGGCAAGACACTGGTACAAAATAGGAATATGTATCCCCGTATAGTCCATACTGATTCATCTCAGCCATTCTCAATCTGGACGATACTTGCCAATCAGGTTGATATGAACCAATACAAGCTCAGATTTGAGCCTTGCCATTTGGCTGGGACCAGGACTAGCAGAACAGGGTGCAGTGCGTACAATGCCAGATTGTGATCAGGACAGCTACAGCATGCAGTTTTTTACCCTTCCATTAATTCAATTCAAAGACTATTTATATTTGTTTTATAGTTTAACATTCTTTAAAAGGTGTAATCACATGCGTGTTACAAGTTTGAGATAGTTATTCAACATAATTGGGGTTGTATTTGTTTTGTGGATCCAAGTGCCAATTGGCATGACGTATACCATGCAAGACTCTTACAAGCATAGTTGTCGGAACCGGACCAAACCAGCCGGTTAGACCGGTTGAATCGGGAACCGGAGGTCAACCCGATCTGATTCAAACATAAAATCAGATGTGTAAGAGACCCAGAATAACACGGTCAACCCGTTTGGTTCACCCATAAACCAATTTTTTTATGGCATAAGATGTTAAAGTTTATTATCATATGATCTTAATTTTTTATTAAAAATTAATTTTTATTAATATAAATATATTTTATATTAAAATAATTGAATTGATGGTTCAACCGGTGACCCAACGGTTGAACCAATGACCCGAGCCCTTGGCCGGCTCAATGTTCGAGCCGGGTCCGGCAACTATGCGTACAAGTACATGACATTAGCAAGGCACGAACCACATTTCAATAATTTGCCTGCTACTGTGCCAGTCACACAAAGCACTCCCACTGTAAGGCACAATATGGGGCACTATTGGTATGGCAATAGCACATGATACGTTAATCCATGATTCACCTATTAAAATCAAGTTTATGAGTCCAAATTATCTTTACTTGCCATCATGATGCAACCTTAAGCATGCAAGAAATTCTGCTAACATTCAAATGTGGTGTCAGTTTCCTTGTTTATGTGCATCAATTGTCAGCAAGACACGGAATAATATGTGTTGCCTTTCAAGGCATAACCCACATAAGCAATAAGTTGTATCTTAATCCTTATACCAACCTCCTCCAATCTATTTGGCAAAGGCATCAGAGGGGGAAAACAATCCAATATTAAAGCAAAAAATCAAAAAGCAAGCCGCAAGAGAATAAGTTGCATATTAAAAAAATATTTATTGGAGATGCAAAGTAAGCTTGTAGCATCATGGCTTACAGATCTTATATCATTGCCTTCATTTAACAACTTCCCACCTTCCACATCTACAACTGCACGTTCAAGATGGTATTTCTACAAAAAAGGAAACCTCTATATTTACAATAAGAGAGAGACATCATCTAAGAAATATTTTTTGGATGAGCACAATTGTGTTTCTTCAAGACGGCACACATGAACATTGAAATAAGCACGTTATATTTAACTCAATTTTTCAATAGAAGAACACAAGAGTCCAGGAGACCAAAATGACAGAAGTTATGAAAAAAGCCACTGATAAAAGGAAATTCTGCAGGAAAAGTGATAGCAAGAACATGGCATTACCCGTATTGCACTACATATGATAGGCCAAAAACAAGCAAAATGTACTATGCAGTCATAGGACATTGTGTCGAAGGTGGATAATAGAGAGCATGGGCTAATGCAAGTAGCACTCAAATGATCCCACTTCAACCATTCAGTTTTCTCTAGATCATGATACAGGACATATTATGCCATGTAAGATGACACGTTCATGAACTACCAACTGGAAACAAAACAAAACAGAAATAACATATTATTCACAAGATATTTAATAATGCAACATCCATGAAGCACGGAAAAGCTGGTGCATTCAAAACAAGTCAATTTCATTAAGGCTATATACATTAGGAAATCTATAGTTAATCTATGTTTAAAACAAGAACTAACGGAGACTGACCACACAAAATGTAACTAGCATAAGTACATTATTGCAGGCATCAACATGGTATAGAGGTACATACTCAATATTGCATTTGGTAGCTTACATCATTTGTATTGGCCTATATCAATTTGCATCAAAGAAATATGGAATGATACAAATCATACATAGTGATACTTGGCCCGTCCTTGACCAAAATGAACAACCTTATCTACTTTCATGCTAATCTAGAACTCTTTGAATTTGTTGCCCTGGTTTTTTATATTGAAATATTAGAGGTTGTGAACTATAAACTAGACATGATAACAACTCAATATTATTATTCAATACTGAAGCAAAGGTTATAATCAAGATAAACCATATTAATGTCGGCTTTATGAGACTCTGCTAGCGCACATGCTTCCTTGAGCACAATGTCCATGCACCTACAAACTTTTTTAATTGTGCAACTATAATCACATTGTTTCATGTACAAACTTTTTTAATTGTGAAGCTATAATTACATTGTTTCATGCTTTTAAGTTTTATCCATAAATTTTGAAATTACTTTTCTTCAATGTAAGTATAACTGCCCAATGTTAGTTTGTTTGATATTAACTCGAACCATGCAATGTGCACGTAAAACCATCATAGGAATCATGTATCTAGGAGAATTTAAATCAGAGATTTCTATAAATTAATTAAAAGTTGCTGATTTCCATAAAAATGTCCATTTCTACCAAAATGAATAAAGTAGTATACTTTAGTATGTCATATGTAAATTGTTTTAAAAACTTGTGTTTCTTTGGATGCTAATGCATGCCAGTTATCAGATAAAGGTGCAAAGTTCTCCACTTGAATATGTTATGATAAGAATATGATAAGAATTGAACCTAAGGTAACATATTTGCTACAGAAGAGATGACCACAGAGATTGATTGTTCCTAGCAGCACCAATAGAAATTGTGAATCAGTATGGACATATATTATCAAAGGATAAAAGATACATGACAATATGCCTAAAGTTTTCAGTTGTCAAGAGACGATAACTGTCAAGAATTTCTATAAGATTTGTTAAATAAGATGAATCAAGTATGCTCATGACAAATGATTGACATAAAATAAGCATTGGATGGATGAAAAACACTTTAAAATATCAACTATGTTATGTAACGGAACCAAAGTTCTTTGAATGTTATTCTATAGAAATGTTTGAAACAACCATGAATCATTATAATTTTCATTGATTCTACATGAAGCTTAAAAACATGAAGAGCATTTTGTCGGTCAAAGAAAATCCAAAATCCGAAAAAGATTGAAAACAAATGACAACAGAACATGGTATGAGAGCGATGAATGATTCATAGATGTAATTTCAGATTCCAAGAACTCCCATGGCTGAGGAAGCTACAAGGCTAGAGATATTATATTAGAAATGTGGAACATAAACTAAGCTTTCACCTCTTTCTAAATGATTTTATAATTAAAAGTTTAAAACTTCAACAGCTACACATACATGGATGAAAGTGTGCATACAAAATGTGCAACAATCACCAATAAAATCTACCATAAAGGAGTTAGATTATCACATAACTATCAAAAGGACTACAACAAACTCTCGGAATTTTACTGTCATTTCCAGGACTAGAAGTCCTATTTCATTCTCTGAATCATTAAAAGAAACTACCACAGGGACAAGAATTCAATCATATTGGTAGAATAAAACTTCCAAGTTAATGGCTTTTAGGACCAACAATTAATTTCATAGACATACAAGAATATTATCCAATGTTTCCAAGAAGTGAAGAAATGATAATCAAAATCCAGTCATATTGTTGGACTCCAAATCCATTAGGTTTGCACAGATTGAGCATGTTGATATACCAATCATTTGCCTACCACAGAAGCTGATGCTATAAAATAAAGAGAGATATGTAGATACACACACACACAAAAAGAAAGAGAAGACTAAATTAGCTAGGACATAACTAGAAATTAATATTTAAGACTAGGACAAGCATGTGACACCAAAGCATGCAAGGTAGATAACGTTTCATCAACTTCCCACACCGTACTTAGATTCTTGCTACTGTGCATCACTGGATGGGACTAAAAAATAAGAGTTATATCAATGATCCAAATAAACCAGATCATGGCCAATGCAATCCATTCAATAGTAAAAAGTCAAGCAAGAAATGACAACCTTTTTCCTGCAGAAGGCCACTCCATGGACATTGAAGGGTATTTTCCTGTTGCGGAAGCACAACTGAAATGCTTTGCCAGTAATCTGGATGATATAAGAATATTGTTCATATATAGAATGTACAACATCCAAGAAATCCATAAGCTCTAACCAAAAAAAAAAAAGAAAGGAAAAAAAAAAAAACAAAGAGAGAGTTTACTTGTCTCCTGTAAAGGACTGCCACACTGCCAAATGAGCAGTTGGCAACTGAGTCATCAGAAGTGATTTCCAAGATTTTATCAACAATAAATGCACATTGTGCATCTTCATTATGACATTCCTTAACAGTAATCTGGATATGGTGAAGGACTAAATAAGCCAAATATAATATTATCATAATTTTGAACATCAAATAAAATATTAATACATAAAGTCCAAGAACAAGAAGTTAGAGAAGGATACTTTGCAGCCAGAGTAATTATCTGTTTCAACCTGCTTAAGATGGCAGCGTTTGATGTTATTGTGAATAAGGGAAGACGCAGCCTCAACAATACACCGTGTAGAGTGATAATTCTTGTTTAATCTAATCTGCAGTTGTCAACATAAAAAAAGAAAATCAAAGCATTAGTGACAAAAGAATAGCTTGGAGATTAATGTTCACTTAGAGTGCTCATTTTAGCAATGAAGCATTAGCACAGATAGAGTATGGGATATGATATAATATAGATATTCTTGAAAATCTAATATACAATATGTCTAAGATATGTTAGATAATTAATATAAATTTTAATATAATAAAGAATATATTATGCTAACTTGCAAATTAAAAGATTGAGTACCCACCATCAAAAATATACAAAAGTTGATTAGAAGCTATTTATAACAAAAGAATGCTTCCATTCTAACTTGTATGCTGTAAATTACAAAAGAATATGATATTTGTTTCAACATTCGTCCATTATGGAATTTTGAAGGCGTCTAACTTTAACTTAAATAGATAGAAACATTCAAAATTCCATTAGTTTATAAACTATCAATAATGTATGATATCCATGAAGCAAAAAATTGAACCCTCCTTCATATTTTCTAAGCAAAAAGTAATCAAAAAATTATGATATTTATATTTAGTTTAATGAAGCTTGAACAATAACTGATTTTTAAGGCTTTTATTTTTTAAAAATAACAAAAAAGACCTTATTTTTTAATAAAAATTTGATTTTAACCCTAAACATATCCCAAGGTATTCCAAACGTATCCCACGTATCCTAAACCTATACATAACATGTTGAAAATAAAATATTTTTTTATTATATTGGATGCATATCAGATACGTATCCAGGCATATCCGTATCGAATACGGGTATGAGGCCTGTTTTGACATATCCTTGTTTAATAGCATATTAGTTGGAGAGGCAAGAATGAAATAAAACCTACATGGCACTGACCTCTTTATGAGTTGGAAAATCTTTACGAAAGGAGTCAAATCCACAAACATTAGCACCATTGAAACTGAATATGGACTGAAAGACAATTAGGAATTAAACAATTTTAGAAACATGAATTCTAAAATTTCAAGGAGTAGAGAAATTATTTTGCTTTGATAAAACAGCTAGAAATCCTCCAAAAACAACAGCTAAATTCAAATCATATTGAAAATCACCTGATCTTCATCTCCAACAATAGTCACATGTTTGTGAGAGGCTAAAATCCTTAAAAGACAATATTGCATAGAACTTGTATCCTGAAACTCATCTACGACTATGGCTTTCAATGTTTCCACACACTCCTTAAACACTGAAAGTTTGCAATCTTGAGTTAATTTTCACAGAAAAAGAAAGTATTATATTCCTATTATAGTGTGAGCTCAATCATTACCTTCAGGAAAATGAGTCAGTAGCTTCACTGATGAGCTGATAAAATCATGATAGTCCAAAGCATTGCATGATGTGAGTATGTTGTTGTAATGTCTAAGAACCATAGCCTGATTGAGATCACAAAATCAAGAATTTAAAATATGTTACCCAAATTGGCATTTAAATTTTGCACTAGAAAACAACAGCTTACTCCTATCTCATCACCCGTTCTTTCACATTCTTCAGGAGTTTTCCCAGAAGCTTTTGCCTGAAAAGAAAAATTATATCACAGTATCAATACAATAACTCAAATGCACGTACCTATGAAGTGAAAGAAAAATTTGCTGCCTGCATACAAGTATCAAGCATGCTATATTTCCATTTTAAGACGGGACGTTGCATTTCTCACTCCATCAAGGTTCCAAAACATAACAGATATCTAGTATTTCACTAGATAATTTACTTTAACCTCCCATATATAAAGTGCCAAACTATTTTTTACAAGATAGTTTTGTGCTGCTGAAAATTATATCCAAATGACAAAACATGCCTTGAAAAAAAAGACCATTAACTTCATCATAACACATCTAGAACTGATGACTCATAGGAAAAGCCATTAAATTACCAACAAATATGCTAATGATATGATAATAAAAGACCATGGAATCATGCCATTTTCTTAGTTGGGTAAAAACCCATGACCATATATTAGAACTGGACAATAGCATTGACTCTATAGTTTCACAATGACATGTATATGGAACAAAATGGAAAATGTCAGTCCAAGGTAGTTACATAAAATAAATGAAATCTCAGCCTAACCCTTCAAGCTACATTATTTGGTGTTAGTTGGTAACAAGGTGCCGCTTTAGGTTTGATTGTACATTTGTCAACTTGAATTAGTGACATCTCATAACCAAATGGTTGTGCCAAGTTGTACAATCCAGAGTTGGAAAAATATGTCATCAACAGGCCACTACTTGTGAAATACTTGAATACTGATAATTTGAATAGCACCCAGTGACACAATTATCAGCATTTTTTCTAAAGAGCAAAGAGGTCAAGAGAATTTTGAGTTCGAAACCTCAGGTAGACCACTTATCCATAAAACAAGTGCAGGAAAGATAATTGGGACAAACTAAATAGGATAAGTTAAAAAGTGATATGTTAAAGAGAACAAAGAAAACACATCAATGAAGATGAAGATCAATTATGATAGATAGATCCAAGACAGGAAAAAAAAGCGAAGTCATAAGGTGAAGATAAGACTCACATCACAAGGTTTGAAATTCATGCACATTGTTTAGAACAACCAAACCATGTGAAACAACAAAGTAAGAGATATAAATGTTGCATCTAGGCTTGGCTGCTGTAACAACCTTTGCTAGTACGGATCAAGACACATATCCCTCATGTGCAAAGAAAATATATTAGTGCCAATTAGCACAAGGCATGCTGGCATGGAGTCTGCTGTGTTGTCCGATGACAAAACAAAAAAAAGGGGCTACAGAAAAGGGATCTAATTGGACTCATGTGAGCATATGTTGATGTTAATAATAGACTGATCTGGTGTGCCAGTCGGCACAGGCTGTTATAGGTTGCCGCTTAAACTTTGGAGCAAACCTTGAAGCAAAAAATATGAAAATGTTGCATGTTTTGGCATACCATCACAATAGCTAAGTGTTCAAGCTTATGAAGTGTCAACTAATATGCTATCTCACATGAGTTTGACTGTTAAATTCACATTAAAATTTATTGAAAAAACCATCCCTTAATATACTGAAAAGATTCCGTCACAATAGCTAAGTGTTCAAGCTTATGAAGCATCAGTTAATGCTATCTCACATGAGTTTGACTGTTAAATTCACAAACCATAATCAATATTAAAAATTATTGAAAAAAAAACCATCCCTTCATTTATTGAAGAAATTCAAGCCTCAAATGCATGCATCCGGAAAAGAACAAAATGGTTGACAAAGAGAAAATCTCAGATGATCTTGTTTATAAATATAGAGCCACTTCCACAGGACATAAGACATTTAAGATACCCACTCAACCATTTAATGTTGAATAATTGCAGTATAGGCCTTAGATGAAATTCATGAGGAGGCTCTTTTGTTGATGATCAAATGTTTGGAAGGAGAAAATAAAAATTAATTACTATGAAGGATGAAAACCTGAGCCAGAATTAACAGAGAAATGGGATACATGAAGTATATTTATGGGATATCACTTAATACTGGTGTTCGATGGATTTCCTGATGTGCAAACCAATTCAGTCATGAAACATGATTTCCATGTGGAAATATAAAATGGATCAACTTGTAGGTATGAGAGATGCACCTGTGTCACAAATTTTTGCCATTTTTGTGACTTCTCTTTAAAAGATTGCGCAATATTACCACTAGTAAATTCATCAAGCTTGTGACCTGCACTTTCTTGTCTGTTCTTTTTTCCATTCTCCACAAGGCGCAAGGCCTCAATGACTGCTCGTCTTTGTTGCCCATGTCCATATATTAGGAATTCAGGTGTACGCCCCAACCTAAAATACATACAAAAGTCATAAAGTATAGAAGTTACACTCATTGCAACCAAACTTATTAGATACTCTGCATTGCATATCAATACTCCATAACATAAGCATTTAAAGACGGGATGATGTAATGGTGCCAAATTGTAATGTGTACAAAAAACAATTGATTGATGGGAGGGAGGAAATGGATGTCCAAGCTCTGGAGAAATAGCATATAACATTACATGAAGATCATTTTAGTGTGTTATAGTGTTACTGTAATCTAAACGCCCAAGCTCCAGAGAAATAACATACATAAGATCATTCTAGTCATAGTGTTACTGTGTTATACTGTTACTATATTAAACGCAACTGTAAATATCTATTTTTTTTAAAAAGGAAAAACAACTATTACTCATTGGATTTGCATGCCCATGTTGCACCTAATCATTTCCATACAATGGTGGCATCAAGACAATCACCAACCAATAAATTATTCAAGAATTTATATAGTTGTCAAGATTACTTAAAGGAGTGTTATCCCATATTTCAGATAAAACAGTTAAAGAGGCATACACTTGCCCACATGCATATGCACACAGGGACACTCACATGCATGCGTGCATGCACACACGTATGCATGCATGTATGCACACTCACATGGCATATGCACATGCACACACTCACATGCACATGCCCACAAACAACCAGATATATTTATGTATACATGTATGTATCCATTTACCTATCAATTAGCTTGGCATATCAAACAAACAACCATCAGTTGTCCTAGTGGTCTAGGCTACCTAGGCCAGTTTGTATTAAAGGTAGGGACTTTAGGCGTATTCCATTCAAAAAGAAAAGGGGGTTTCTGGTGTCCTAAGGAACTAATGAGGGACTTATTCATGAAAAACCCCTAATAAACCTTTTCTGTTACTTAATTTGTCCAAAACTGAAACACTTTCAAGTCTTTCAAGTCAGAGAACCTGACTCAGCTTGCTTTTTTAATAACTAGCATCCAGCACTCGCAATGCACTTGTAACATGTGAACATGCAAGAAATAGGAAGCCCAAATAAAAAGGAGGAAAACAAAGAAGGGAAAAGAAAAGAAACCTGCAGCATGTGCATTGCACATGAATATGGAGATGTTGAAACAGAAATATGAACAGATAAGCTCAGGACTTGTCGTTTACGTCTGATAGTAGGCAACATCGCTACCTTGTCCTCTCCACATAATGTCCTCAAATCCTCAAGAGTGGGGATAGTTCTCTATTATCGATTTAGAACTCATCATACTGTGAAAAGAGAAGATTTTCTAACTCCAGTCCATGCAATTTCAGCAAAATGAAGTCTTATGTTCATCAATTTTGAGCGTTGTGAAACATGGAACCCAGGAAGTATGAGATTAAAAATGTAAATTTGAGGAGATTATAAGAAACTGTCCAGGGGCAAAATGAGAATATATGACTAGGATCTCAATGCAAAACACCAAGAAGTGGTGTCTGATGACCTTTTTCTCATCTAGATGCCTGCTGAGAACCTACATGGATAAATCTCACATGTTTCTTTCTGCAAGGAGATTTCTATAGATTATATTTGTCTATTTTGACTTTTTAACAGGAAGTACTAGAGATTTTTTTTATGATTAAGAAGAGGCTATTCACTAGCTGCTGTGTTTCAATATCAAAGAGGAAGGATTTAGCATAAAAAATAGTTAATATAGGATTATATATTGGCAAAGTCTTATGTAAAGCAAAGAAGGGGAGTTTGGAAAGCTCTTAGAAGTGTTAAAAATTTCTTCAAGTTTCGGAAGGAAAATGTCAAATTTTTAAGTGGTGCCCCTCTAAGAAGAGTGAGCACATAACTCCTACAATAAGGACTACAACTAGACCATTAACACATGGGATGAGATACATGATTCCACTATAAACCCTTTTTCAAAAATTTGTTGAAGACTAAATAATGTGGTTTACCACTAGATATAATTTATTTGTGGATATTATAGCATTAGAGGACTAGGATGAAAAACGAAATAAATGGAGGATTAGTTTAGTTATTTATGGAAAAGTAATCCTAGGATTGATTTAAGATACTGTGGCTTATACATGAAGAGGAACAACTTCAAATATGCTGAAATATCGATGTAAGTTCCTGGTTTTTTTTTTTTTTTTTCCTTCTTCAAAAAAATTTTAGATCCATCCCTATCATGAATTTCGTTATCTAGATTGGATATGACATATAAATGTTTAGAACTACTCATGAAGCATGCTTGAGCGGATGAAATAACATTTTTCAGTTGTGCCTAGATAAAGTCCTGATATATATCAAGCGAAAATCCTAAAGGACCATAATTTGTGGAGCCGTTTTAAGCAAAAATGGCAGAATTTTTAACACTCAAAGAATAGAAGTGCCAAAATAAATAAAACCTCATGCTCACAGTAACATACTTCTCAGCGTGTGTCCTGCAGAGCTGCAGACAAAACGAGTGAAACATGCTAATTGCCAGTTCCTTTGCGACAACCTTTCCCACCACTGCTCCGATTCGATCCCTCATCTCAGATGCAGCAGCAGTCGTGAATGTCATTGCGAGAATGTTGGAGGGGCCAATTCCCTTGAGAAAAGGGATTGGGGAAAAGTCTTTTTTTAACGACATTTGAAAATTTGCTACAAACTTTATAATGTCAACAACAGAACCCGTACCTCTTTGAGTGTCAACACCCGCCCAACCATTGTTACTTCACGTAGCAAGTAAAAATGAAACTAACATCACAATGCTGTGGTATGCTACAGGGAAACTTGGAGACATTGAATGATCAACAATTTTCAAACAAATACAGGTACATTAACTGTATATAATTGCTAGAGACAATGTAAATTTTCCCTAAAAGAAAAAGAAATCCATTATCAACAAAATAATACTCAATGCAACTATGCAAGAGAGCCCATGTGCACCATACTTTCATTTAGAAAGATTATAAAGAACTGCTTTAGCTATGAAGAACCGTGGACCACTGACTGCCGGTGTTTCTTGGATAAATACAAGAATCAGATTCATGTGTAACTAAGTATCTGAATAAGACAACAAAAGGAGACGTGTCTAGGTCAATACTGACTGCAGATTATTAAAAGATTTTCTATTCACCAATTGTAAGGCTTCTATAATACACTAAATCTTTAAAATCTTGCCTAGTCAACATGAATTGACTATGGCTATTTCAAGCTAGCATGGTAAAATTGGTAGATATGCCTTATAATGCATCCAGATTCTGATTCTGATTCTGAAAGGAGACCATTTTAATGATATTTGTAATAATAGGAAGCTATTATATTATGCATTCCCTTACCTTTGTTTCTAATATTTGGTTGATAATATGATGATTATTTCCTTAGTCCTTAAAATGTCTAATTGGTATCTTAAACAGAAATCAAAGTTGTCTAGCTTGGAAAAGTACCAGCTGAAAATTGGCATCTTAGGTACAAAGTATGTTGCTTATAAGTGCTCATCAAGTATTGACCAAAGTAATGACGAAGTGTTGACAAAAGTTTTATAATTTGGGTTTTAAAATATTTTTTTTAGTATTTTATTTTCTCATCATTGCTAAATTAAATTGATTTTCTAAAATTTTTATCTCAAGTACAAATACCCTAACTTGATATTTGTTAAACCAATTTCTTGAAATTCTTCAAATTTGTTCTTGAGAGCGAGAGTTGAATTTTTATTCTTAAGAAATTTAACTTTTTGATATTTTTATTGAATTCAAGTAGGGGGTATTCCCTTATTTCCATAAGAACTCACGCAATGCTCTCGGTCTTATATACCAAATAAAAAAATTGAAAACCAATGATTTAAAAAAATTGCAAAGAGTACCGAACCAACCCAAACCACAAATTCAATTCGCTACTGAAGCAAACTAAACCGCTCTGATACCGATTTGCGATTCAGTGGACCTTAATTTTACTAAAATTATTTTATGCATTCTGTCTTGATTCTAATTAACCTAAAGCCTTCAAATTCTATTGTGGTTCTTCATAATTTCATCTTACAATTGATCTGAATTTTTATTCTTAAGAAATTTAACTTTTTTGATATTTTTATTGAATTCAAGTAAGGGGTATTCCCTTATTTCCATAAGAACTCACGCAATGCTCTCGGTCTTATATACCAAATAAAAAAATTGAAAACCAATGATTTAAAAAAAATGCAAAGAGTACCGAACCAACCCAAACCACAAATTCAATTCGCTACTGAAGCTAACTAAACTGCTCTGATACCGATTTGCGATTCAATGGACCTTAATTTTACTAAAATTATTTTATGCATTCTGTCTTGATTCTAATTAACCTAAAGCCTTCAAATTCTATTGTGGTTCTTCATAATTTCATCTTACAATTGATCACGACTTTAGTTTCATCCACTAACATAATAACATCTTCAAATAGCATGTGTCAAAAAATATCATCCTAAGTATGCCTAGTAAACTCATCCATAATTATGGCATAAAGAGAAAGACTTAGACCAGATCCCTTATATAGACCCATTATAGTTAAAAACTAATTGATAAAAAGGAGTCACAAAGCCAACCCCAACTAGTTTGGGATTAAGGCTTTGTTCTTGATGATGATGATTTAGGGATCACAATATTCTTGTTGGAGTAAAGCACATATGACATTATTCAAAGCAGATGTTATACAAGATATATCCTTAAAAAAGTTAGAGGGACAACCTTATAAAATTCTGAAAATAAGAGAGTAAGCTTAACACAATATTCGAGTAACCATAGTTGTAGCAGGCCATACCTTCACAATAAAACTATATCCCACTCTAGACCTTTGGACTGCAAAAGAAAAGGTATTACATCAATCTTCTTTTTTTTCACAACAGGAAAGATAGTGCATTGCCAAAAAATAAAAAGCAGGAAATTATAGGGCTACTTCCAGAAAATTAACCTGATGAATAGTAGTCAGTGTAACAGAGTTGTCATTTTCTCGCCTTCGAGACCGGAAGTTTTCAGATTCTCTAAGAGATATGTAATCTGCAAAAGCCTTAAGTATACTTGAGGTTTGTCCTAGCTGAAATATTTCCATTTTGACAAAATATTAAAACCTTGACTATTATTCACTTATTGCTCAAGTTGAATCATCATATCACAACATTTCATATGCAATATAACAACAACACAGTTGATAACATTGCATCAGATTAATAAATTGGCATCAGCCTGTTATCGCAATGCACTCTACTCGGTCCACTGTATTAGGTGGTATGATGGAGTACCATCATCCACCATTTCAAATTTTTAGTATAGGATATGTGGAGCAACAAAATTCTGACAACACATATAGAGATCAATATATCCAACATTAGTTTTCAATCATCATTCAAGAATATCAATTATTAGTTCTATGCAAATAACTTGATCTTGTTAAGGTGCTGTTTCATCATTGGTCTAGGTATCATGTCATACCAGTTCATAAGTACCATGCCGGCAAGCACTGGTACAAAATAGGAATATGTATCCCCGTATAGTCCATACTGATTCATCTCAGCCATTCTCAATCTGGACGATACTTGCCAATCAGGTTGATATGAACCAATACAAGCTCAGATTTGAGCCTTGCCATTCGGCTGGGACCAGGACTAGCAGAACAGGGTGCAGTGCGTACAATGCCAGATTGTGATCAGGACAGCTGCAGCATGCAGTTTTTTACCCTTCCATTAATTCAATTCAAAGACTATTTATATTTGTTTTATAGTTTAACATTCTTTAAAAGGTGTAATCACATGCGTGTTACAAGTTTGAGATAGTTATTCAACATAATTGGGGTTGTATTTGTTTTGTGGATCCAAGTGCCAATTGGCATGACGTATACCATGCAAGACTCTTACAAGCATAGTTGTCAGAACCGGACCAAACCAGCCGGTTAGACCGGTTGAATCGGGAACCGGAGGTCAACCCGATCTAGTTCAAACATAAAATCAGATGTGTAAGAAACCCAGAATAACACGGTCAACCCGTTTGGTTCACCCATAAACCAATTTTTTATGGCATTAGATGTTAAAGTTTATTATCATATGATCTTAATTTTTTTAAAAATTAATTTTTATTAATATAAATATATTTTATATTAAAATAATTGAATCGATGGTTCAACCGGTGACCCAATGGTTGAACCATTGAAGCCCTTGGCTGGGTCTGACAACTATGCTTACAAGTACATGACATTAGCAAGGCACGAACCACATTTAAATAATTTGCTTGCTACTGTGCCAGTCACACAAAGCACTCCCACTATAAGGCACAATATGGGGCACTATTGGTATGGCAGTAGCACATGATACATTAATCCATGATTCATCTATTAAAATCAAGTTTATGAGTCCAAATTATCTTTACTTGCCACGATGATGCAACCTTAAGCATGCAAGAAATTCTGCTAACATTAAATGTGGGGTCAGTTTCCTTGTTTATGTGCAGCAATTGTCAGCAAGACACGGAATAATATGTGTTGCCTTTCAAGGCATAACCCACATAAGCAATAAGCTGTATCTTAATCCTTATACCAACCTCCTCCAATCTATTTGGCGAAGGCATCAGAGGGGGAAAACAATCCAATATTAAAGCAAAAAATCAAAAAGCAAGCAGCAAGATAATAAGTTACATATTAAAAAAATATTTATTGGAGATGCAAAGTAAGCTTGTAGCATCATGGCTTACAGATCTTATATCATTGTCTTCCTTTAACAACTTCCCACCTTCCACATCTACAACTGCACGTTGTTCAAGATGGTATTTCTACAAAAAAGGAAACCTCTATATTTACAATAAGAGAGAGACATCATGTAAGAAATATTTTTTGGATGAGCACAATTGTGTTTCTTCAAGACAGGCACACATGAACATTGAAATAAGCACGTTATATTTAACTCAATTTTTCAATAGAAGAACACGAGTCCAGGAGACCAAAATGACAGAAGTTATGAAAAAAGCCACTGATAAAAGGAAATTCTGCAGGAAAAGTGATAGCAAGAACATGGCATTACCCGTATTGCACTACATATGATAGGCCAAAAACAAGCAAAATGTACTATGCAGTCATAGGACATTGTGCCGAAGGTGGATAATAGAGAGCAAGGGCTAATGCAAGTAGCACTCAAATGATCCCACTTCAACCATTCAGTTTTCTCTAGATCATGATACACGACATATTATGCCATGTAAGATGACACGTTCATGAACTACCAACTGGAAACAAAACAAAACAGAAATAACATATTATTCACAAGATATTTAATAATGCAACATCCATGAAGCACGGAAAAGCTGGTGCATTCAAAACAAGTCAATTTCATTAAGGCTACATACATTAGGAAATCTATATTTAATCTATGTTTAAAACAAGAACTAACGGAGACTAACCACACAAAATGTAACTAGCATAAGTACATTATTGCAGGCATCAACATGGTATAGAGGTACATACTCAATATTGCATTTGGTAGCTTACATCATGTGTATTGGCCTATATCAATTTGCATCAAAGAAATATGCAATGATACAAATCATACATAGTGATACTTGGCCCGTCCTTGACCAAAATGAACAACCTTATCTGCTTTCATGCCAATCTAGAACTCTTTCAATTTGTTGCCCTGGTTTTTTATATTGAAATATTAGAGGTTGTGAACTATAAACTAGACATAATAACAACTCAATATTATTCAATGCTGAAGCAAAGGTTATAATCAAGATACACCATATTAATGTCGGCTTTAGAGACTCTGCTAGCGCACATGCTTCCTTGAGCGCAATGTCCACGCACCTACAAACTTTTTTAATTGTGCAACTATAATCACATTGTTTCATGTACAAACTTTTTTAATTGTGAAACTATAATTACATTGTTTCATGCTTTTAAGTTTTATCCATAAATATTTCAATTGTACACGTTAAACTGGGGATGGTACTTTATTCAAATATTATGAATTAGGATCTCCCTTCTTTATCACTATGATTTCATCACGAAGGCCATCAAGTAAGTAAAAACAATGATGCTTAGGTTGCCAAATTTGCAGCAATTCTTTGGGATGAGTGTATTGTTTGCACTAACACATGGTACTAAGTTAAATCAAATAAAGGACCTTTTGAAGGTACCCAAGATCTTTGCGCCAAAGAAGTCACTGGCAGCTGACAGAAAGCTACATTTCCTTACTTAAGATATCTTTTCAACATAATCAACAATCTGTGGGACACAACTCCAACAAAAGCTGAATAAATTAGAACACTGGTAAAGCAAAAAAAGCCAATGACAAAAGGGCAAAGTGCATCAATATAGCAGCAGAAGGGAATTGATAGGCAAAAATATGACAAGGGAAAAAAAGACCATTTTCTTTTCTTCTTTATCACCAGGAAGAAGTGCCTTGAAGGCTTGACGAAATGGAACATCATCACAACCAGGTAATGTTGTTCTGAGAATTGCCTTATTGCTTTGACTACCTGTAATAAAAGCAAGTACCTAGTTAATCCTCCTTGCAATGACCTAAGAATATGAATTTAACATTTACAAGAGATCATGTTGGTCGTTTTTATAAACATAGGGACAAATATGAAATATTGTTTCTAAAAATTCTATTTTTTTCAAGATAATAAAGATGCTAAGACAATGCATCCTTATAATGCAAGGCATATGATGACAAGATGAAGAGAGAATTCAGTATTGTGTTCAATTGTGAAACAGGAAGATCGGCAAGGTTTTAAAACCTGGCTTCAGTCTGGGTTTCATTCCCCAAGTTGAGTTTTGGTTTTGGCAGATTCACTCCTAGTTTTGGAGTTGTAGATTGATTTCAATCCCTTGGTGGGAAACTACAAAAGAATTGCCAGATGTAAGCCCTTGAGGTGCATTTGACTGGATTCTTGTGGAGTTTATATTTTGCAATTGTTCAAAAACCATATGAAGGTCATCAAGATGGTCAGCTCTCCTTTTGGTCTTCATGACGAGATCATCCATGTAGCACTCAACCACTTTAAGTAGTGGGACATAAAATATGATAGTCATAGCTCGCTGGCATGTGGGCTTCTGCATTTTTTAGCCCAAACTGCATGGTTTTGTAGCAATAGAACCCCTTTGGAGTTCTGAAGGCCATGGGTATCGCATCTTGAGTGCCATCTTTCTTCGATTGTAACCACCATGGGTTAAATGTGAGGGCTCAGTATGCTTCATGATGGATCAACCATTAGGGTGTTACTCTTCTTGGCTGCCCCTTGCCTTGTCGCACCATTTTCCACTGTGGACTTCACAGCATTTTATTTTATCTTAAGTCATCTAGTCGAAATTGATATTAATTAGACAATTTCAGTTTAAATGTAATTTCATTGCGACTTAATGCATCAATCATAACGCATGAATGTACTAAAATATGGAGTAAAAGAACAAATATCCCTCAATCATGCATAAATTAATAAGAAAAGTATACCAGAACATAAAATCAATTACATATCTCACTCCCTAGAATAACATCACAGCTCCTAGACATGCACCGACAATTTTACTTCTACATATTGCAGTGGTATTTGCAACTTCAAAAAAAAAAATGTCAAAATTGCCTCTTACCCACTTCAATACTACAGTTTAAGACTAAGATAACATGGATTAGATCACTAGAGTTTAAATAAATGTGTGGTTTAATTGTATTGATGAAATTTAGAAAGAAATATACATTTTGAAAAAAAAAAAAAAAAAACAGCTTGGGCCAATTTTGATCAAAATTAGCCAAAACATTAACTGAAACAAAAATTTCAGTCAACTGTGGATCAGTTTCAGCTGAAACTTCAAGCCCTGAAAATAGGCATGATTACATTATAAGGAGTAGCATATGTTAAATAATTCTGATGTATGATGCAAACTAATAAACCTTATAGGACTTATACTGTCTATGATATCCAAAATCTGAAAAAGATTGAAAACAAATGACAACAGAAGATGGTATGAGAGCGATGATGGTTCATAGACGAGAGATATTATATTAGAAATGTGGAACATAAACTAAGCTTTCACCTCTTTCTAAATGATTGTTATTAAAAGTTTAAAACTTTAACAGCTATACATACATGGATGAAAGTGTGCATACAAAATGTGCAACAATCACCAATAAAATCTACCATAAATGAGTTAGATTATCACATAACTATTAAAAGGACTGTCATTTCCAGGACTAGAAGTCCTCTCTCATTCTCTGAATCATTAAAAGAAACTACCACAGGGACAACAATTCAATCATATTGGTAGAATAAAACATCCATGTTAATGGCTTTTAGGACCAACAATAAATTTCATAGACATACAAGTATATTATCCAATGTTTCCAAGAAGTGAAGAAATGATAATCAAAATCCAGTCATATTGTTGGAATTGAAATCCATTATGTTTGCACAGATTGAGCATGTTGATATACCAATCATTTGCCTACTACAGAAGCTGACGCTATAAAATAAAGAGAGATATGTAGATACACACACAAAGAAAGAGAAGACTAAATTAGTTAGGACATAACTAGCAATTAATAACAGCTAAACTGGCTATCATGCCTCGTCTTGGTCTAGAACGATGAAAATTGTATTCGTATAAGCATAAGTTTGACAATTAGCAAAAGATGGCTGGCAAAACAGTTTAAGACTAGGACAAGCATGTGACACCAAAGCATGCAAGGTAGATAAGGTTTCATCAACTTCCCACACCGTACTTAGACTCTTGCTAAAGTGCATCACTGGATGGGACTAATAAATAAAAGAGTTATATCAATGATCCAAATAAACCAGATCATGGCCAATGCAATCCATTCAATAGTAAAAAGTCAAGCAAGAAATGACAACCTTTTTCCCGTAGAAGACCACTCCATGGACATTGAAGGGTATTTCCCTGTTGCGGAAGCACAAACTGAAATGCTTTGCCAGTAATCTGGATGATATAAGAATATGTTCATATATAGAATGTACAACATCCAAGAAATCCATAAGCTCTAACCAAAAAACAAAAAAGAAAGGGAAAAAAAAAAAAACAAAGAGAGAGTTTACTTGTCTCCTGTAAAGGACTGCCACACTGCCAAATGAGCAGTTGGCAACTGAGTCACCGGAAGTGATTTCCAAGATTTTATCAACAATAAATGCACGTTTTGCATCTTCGTTATGACATTCCTTAACAGTAATCTGGATATGGTGAAGGACTAAACAGGTCAAATATAATATTATGATAATTTTGAACATCAAATAAAATGTTAATACATAAAGTCCAAGAACAAGAAGTTAGAGAAGGATGCTTTGCAGCCAGAGGGCTTATCCGTTTCAACCTTGTTAAGATGGCAGCGTTCGATGTTATTGTGAATAAGGGAAGACGCAGCCTCAACAATACACCGTGTAGAACGATAATTCTTGTTTAATCTAATCTGCAGTTGTCAACATAAAAAATGAAAATCAAAGCATTAGTGATAAAAGAATAGCTCAGTGATTAATGATGTCTTATAGTGGTCATATTAGCAATGAAGAATTAGTACAGATAGAGTATGGGATATGATATAATATAGATATTCTTAAAAATCTAATATACAATATGTCTAAGATATGTTAAATAATTAATATAAAATTTAATATAATAAAAAATTATGCTAACTTGCAAATTAAAAGAATGAGTACCCACCATCAAAAATATACAAAAGTTGATTAGAAGCTATTTATAACAAAAGAATGCTTCCATTCTAACTTGTAAGCTGTAAATTACAAAAGAATACGATATTTGTTTCAGCATTCATCCACTATGGAATTTTGAAGGCGTCTAACTTTAACTTAAAGAGATAGAAACATTCAAAATTCCATTAGTTTATAAACTATCAATAATGTGTGCTATCCATGAAGCAAAAAAGTCAACCCTCCTTCATATTTTATAAGCAAAAAGGGAACAAAAAATTATGATATTTATATTTAGTTTACTGAAGCTTGAACAAGAACTGATAGGCTTTTATTTTTTAAAAATAACAAAAATACCTTTTTTTGATAAAAACATATCCCAAGGTATTCCAACTTATCCCACGTATCCAAAACCTATACATAACATGTCGAAAATAAAAATATTTTTTAGTATATTGGATGAATATCATATATGTATCCAGGCATATCCATTTCGAATACGGGTACGAGGCCTGTTTTGGCATATCCATGTTTAATAGCATATTAGCTGGAGAGGCAAGAATGAAATAAAACCTACATGGCACTGACCTCTTTATGAGTTGAAAATTCTTTACGAAAGGAGTCAAATCCGCAAATATTAGCACCATTGAAACTGAATATGGACTGAAAGACAATTAGGAATTAAACAATTTTAAAAATTCAGATTCTATTTCTATTTTTGAAAATATAAAAAAGAAGAAGGTGACACCAAACGACACCATGGTATAAATTTGAAACGATGCATTTTTTTTATTATTATGGGAATAATCAAACATCCCCTTCAATATGAGGTTTATATAGCTGGAATCATTAATATAAGCTTTTAGATAATACATAAAATTTGTTCACTTCCATCAAGCTACCACATTTTGTAGTGAGAATAAAAGCTACCTTATCAACCAATCGCTTTGGATGCTGAAATGCTTGCTTTTTTGCCCAATGATGGAATAAATAAGAGACGATTGATCTTTCTTCAAGGTCAAACCTGAAAGATGGAAACATATGATAAATTTATAACTCCATAATGTATTATAACCACAAGAATATAGAACAATAATTTATTATGCACATTATAACCAAAATACCTCTTCAAGAAATCATTACCAATGCATATGTCACCCCGTTCCGCTGAGCCACTTGAAAATTTTATTTCTTTCATACTAGGTTGATGAATATTTTCAGGTGGTGATTTGCATTCTAATGCATTAGAAGAAATAATTCTATCACGCAGTGTTCCCGCATCTTTTGACATAGCCTCACCCTAACAGTTTTCGCAAAACAAACGAAAGGGAGATAACAACAGAGAATATATTAATAACTGCATACAGCAGACCTATAAAACTCATTTACAAGATTTGCTTGTTTTTACACTAAGGCACCTGAATCTCAAGAAGATGGGGTGAAATTTCCTTAAGAAAACGTGAAGGTTGCAGCAACTGAAAGTTAAAAATTGTAGTCAGAGATGGAGGTAGAGCGGATATACATCAGGAATATTGCATATCACAAAATAAACTAGCACCACCTGCCAATTGGAATCCATAATAACATGAGATATGTACAACTTCTTCCGAGCACGAGTCATTGCAACATATAGCAGCCTACGCTCCTAGAAAATTTATTCAAGAATGGATAGGAAGCATTAAAAAAACAAATTTTAGCTCAGAGAGGTGGATAAAAAAATAACTATATACTAAAAGGCAAATAAAGGGGAAAAGGGGGGAGACTTACCTCCAGAGTGGTCCCTCCTTGTTTTACAGCGCCATTAAACTCATGCAACAAAGGAATTTCAGTTTCATTTGCCTATAGCCGATTAAATTTCATATTGTTACTTCAGGTAGCAAGTAAAAATGAATCTAACATCACAATGCAGTGGTATGCTACAGGGAAACTTGGAGACATTGAATGATCAACAATTTTCAAACAAATACAGGTACATTAACTGTATATAATTGCTAGAGACAATGTAAAATTTCCCTAAAAGAAAAAGAAATCCATTATCAACAAAATAATACTCAATGCAACTATGTAAGAGAGCCCATGTGCACCATACTTTCATTTAGAAAGAATATAAAGAACTGCTTTAGCTATAAAGAACCGTGGACCACTGACCGCCGGTGTTTCATGGATAAATAAAAGAATCAGATTCATGTGTAACTAAGTATCTGAATAAGAAAACAAAAGGAGACATGTGTCTAGGTCAATACTGACTGCAGATTATTAAAAGATTTTCTATTCACCAATTCTAAGGCTTCTGTAATACACTAAATCTTTAAAATCTTGCCTAGTCAACATGAATTGACTATGGCTATTTCAAGCTAGCATGGTAAAATTGGTAGATATGCTTCTCTTATGAAGCAGCATCAGAGCATATTCATTTGAGTCCAACAGCTGGAATTCTCTAAAAGGCCTTATAATGCATCCAGATTCTTATTCTGATTCTGATTCTGGAAGGGGACCATTTTAATGATATTTGTAATAATAGGAAGCTATTATATTATGCATTCCCTTACCTTTGTTTCTAATATTTCGTTGATAATATGATGATTATTTCCTTAGTCCTTAAAATGTCTAATTGGTATCTTAAACATTGAAATAAGCACGTTATATTTAACTCAATTTTTCAATAGAAGAACACAAGAGTCCAGGAGACCAAAATGACAGAAGTTATGAAAAAAGCCACTGATAAAAGGAAATTCTGCAGGAAAAGTGATAGCAAGAACATGGCATTACCCGTATTGCACTACATATGATAGGCCAAAAACAAGCAAAATGAACTATGCAGTCATATGACATTGTGCCGAAGGTGGATAATAGAGAGCATGGGCTAATGCAAGTAGCACTCAAATGATCCCACTTCAACCATTCAGTTTTCTCTAGATCATGATACAGGACATATTATGCCATGTAAGATGACACGTTCATGAACTACCAACTGGAAACAAAACAAAACAGAAATAACATATTATTCACAAGATATTTAATAATGCAACATCCATGAAGCACGGAAAAGCTGGTGCATTCAAAACAAGTCAATTTCATTAAGGCTACATACATTAGGAAATCTATAGTTAATCTATGTTTAAAACAAGAACTAACGGAGACTGACCACACAAAATGTAACTAGTATAAGTACATTATTGCAGGCATCAACTTGGTATAGAGGTACATACTCAATATGGCATTTGGTAGCTTACATCATGTGTATTGGCCTATATCAATTTGCATCAAAGAAATATGCAATGATACAAATCATACATAGTGATACTTGGCCCGTCCTTGACCAAAATGAACAACCTTATCTGCTTTATGCTAATCTAGAACTCTTTGAATTTGTTGCCCTAGTTTTTTATATTGAAATATTAGAGGTTGTGAACTATAAACTAGACATAATAACAACTCAATATTATTATTCAATGCTGAAGCAAAGGTTATAATCAAGATAAACCATATTAATGTCAGCTTTATGAGGCTCTGCTAGCGCACACGCTTCCTAGAGCACAATGTGCATGCACCTACAAACTTTTTTAATTGTGCAACTATAATCACATTGTTTCATGTACAAACTTTTTTAATTGTGAAACTATAATTACATTGTTTCATGCTTTTAAGTTTTATCCATAAATTTTGAAATTACTTTTCTTCAATGTAAGTATAACTGCCCAATGTTAGTTTGTTTGATATTAACTGGAACCATGCAATGTGCACGTTAAACCATCATAGGAATCATGTATCTAGGAGAATTTAAATCAGAGATTTCTATAAATTAATTAAAAGTTGCTGATTTCCATAAAAATGTCCATTTCTACCAATGTAAATAGTATAATTTAGTATGTCATATGTAAATTGTTTTAAAAACTTGTGTTTCTTTGGATGCTAATGCATGCCAGTTATCAGATAAAGGTGCAAAGTTCTCCACTTGAATATGTTATGATAAGAATTGAACCTGAGGTAACATATTTGCCACAGAAGAGATGACCACAGAGATTGATTGTTCCTAGCAGCACCAACAGAAATTGTGAATCAGTATGTACATATATTATCAAAGGATAAAAGATACATGACAATATGCCTAAAGTTTTCAGTTGTCAAGAGACGATAACAGTCAAGAATTTCTGTAAGATTTGTTAAATAAGATGAATCAAGTATGCTCATGACAAATGATTGACATAAAATAAGCATTGGATGGATGAAAAACACTTTAAAATATCAACTATGTTATGTAACGGAACCAAAGTTCTTTGAATGTTATTCTATAGAAATGTTTGAAACAACCATGAATCATTATAATTTTCATTGATTCTACATGAAGCTTAAAAACATGAAGAGCATTTTGTCGGTTAGATATATATATATATATATATATATATATATATATATATGCAAGTTTCTTACTCTTCTTACAAGCTTGGATAGCATGTCTAGTGTGGACAAAACTTTGCATCCTTGAGTAAGTCGAGTCCTGTGTCCACAAGTACAGAATTGAGTACAATGATCTAGAAGAGTAAAAGCAAAGTAACAAACAGTATTATTCAAAATGGAGAGGTGAGGCTCAAAATGAAAAGGAAATGCCTAGCATCACGCCAAAGAAAAGTAATAAGAGAGACAAACTATTGTAAAGTCCAAAATGGATATGCCTTGCCTAGGCATTATGTCATCTAAAGTAGATGGCTTACAGCACCTAACGTTTTCCTCTGATTTATGAGTTAGAATCATCCAAGATAATTGAAATTTGGTTTCTACATGTTCTAAGATATCTAGATGAAGAGATATATATTGCTAGCACACATAAGACAGTTGCTGGATGAAACCTCCTATTGATGGTCAATTTAGATGCAATAAGTTTTTTCTCTTCTTTTTTTTTTTTTTTTTTGAGCAAAAGGGAGAAAGGGAGGGAGAACCACCCGCAACATAAATACCAAGGTTTCAATTTTTGAGGAAGTGCAAACCAGGTATCGAAACCCAAAAAGAACCCTTGTTTGCAGGCAAAGGGGTGTGACAATTAAGACAAGGCCGCGTTCACATGTGAGATGCAATAGGTTGCATCAAACAATTTAGATCTTCACTTTGGAAACCCAATTTTGAATTTAAACTAATTAAATCTCAACATAATAGAGTCAAAAATCTAGCATAGGGGGTGTCAACAGGCCAGGTTGGGCCTAGGCTCACAACAAACCAAGATTTGAAGCTTAGGCCCAAAACCAACCCAACCCAAACTAGGCCCAAGCTCAACCCTACTTGATTTATTTTTTTAGGTTGGGTCAGGCTCAAACCAGGTTTCCATTTATTGTAGACCAAAATCCCAGACTAAGCCTAGCCCGAATTACTTGAACTTCACAAAAATCAGGCCAAATGAGTTTTAGGGCTTTAAGTCTAGTTTGAGCTCAATTTTTTGTGGGTTAGCTACTTGGGCCAGCCCAACACACAAACAACCCTAAACAGACACAATCACCAACAGAAGGGTTTTCCATGAGGAAATGCAAACTACTAGCCTCATAAGGTTAACGAATAAGTAATTGTCCGATGATAAACAAGGAATATCCATCTTTCCATTAAATAGGATCTATTGAACTCATAATTCATTAGACAACTTCTATGAATGTCAACTATGACGAGTAAATTGATCCCAGTTGTTCAGTCATTTGATACACACAGACTACTGCTGAAATGTTCAAGAGAAATCCCTATTGACAGCTGGTTTAGATCAGGTTCAGATTCTGCTATCCTTATTTCTTTGGGATCTGATTTAAGAGCAAGGGAGGGATCTGATTGAAGGTCAAGGAGTCGAAGGATTTGATTTAAGAGCAAGGACTATGATCAGATAAATATCATGTCACAATGCATATTGATAGTTGTGGTCTCCTATAGAATCCAACAACATGTAAATCTTTGACATATGGCTACTTTCCAGGTTTACATAGAAAGGCTTCCTTTTAATTGCAATTTTCCTATTATGACTTGGTTTCTTTTAGTTTATTATAGTATAATGACCAACATCTGCATGCTAACATCAGCAGCATCACTGGGCAGGCATGAGTTTCAATATTTCAATTGTACACCTTAAACTGTGGATGGTACTTTATTCAAATATTATGAATTAGGATCTCCCTTCTTTATCACTATGATTTCATCAAGAAGGCCATCAAGTAAGTAAAAACAATGATGCTTAGGTTGCCAAATTTGCAGCAATTCTTTGGGATGAGTGTATTGTTTGCACTAACACATGGAACTAAGTTAAATCAAATAAAGGACCTTTTGAAGGTACCCGAGATCTTTGCGCCAAAGATGTCACTGGCAGCTGACAGAAAGCTACATTTCCTAACTGAAGATATCTTTTCAACATAATCAACAATCTGCGGACACAACTCCAACAAAAGCTGAATAAATTAGAACACTGGTAAAGCAAAAAAAGCCGATGACAAAAGGGCAAAGTGCATCAATATAGCAGCAGAAGGGAATTGATAGGCAAAAATATGACAAGGGAAAAAAAGACCATTTTCTTTTCTTCTTTATCACCAGGAAGAAGTGCCTTGAAGGCTTGACAAAATGGAACATCATCACAACCAGGTAATGTTGTTCTGAGAATTGCCATTATAGCTTTGACTACCTGTAATAAAAGCAAGTACCTAGTTAATCCTCCTTGCAATGACCTAAGAATATGAATTTAACATTTACAGGAGATCATGTTGGTAATTTTTATAAACATAGGGACAAATATGAAATATTAGTTTCTAAAAATTCTATTTTTTCCAAGATAATAAAGATGCTAAGACAATGCATCCTTATAATGCAAGGCATATGATGACAAGATGAAGAGAGAATTCAGTATTGTGTTCAATTGTGAAACAGGAAGATCGGCAAGGTTTTAAAACCTGGCTTCAGTCTGGGTTTCAGTTCCCCAAGTTGAGTTTTGGTTTTGGCAGATTCACTCCTAGTTTTGGAGTTGTAGATTGATTTCAATCCCCTGGTGGGAAACTACAAAAGAATTGCCAGATGTAAGCCCTTGAGGTGCATTTGACTGGATTCTTGTGGAGTTTATATTTCTGCAATTGTTCAAAAACCATATGAAGGTCATCAAGATGGTCAGCTCTCCTTTTGGTCTTCATGACGAGATCATCCATGTAGCACTCAACCACTTTAAGTAGTGGGACATAAAATATGATAGTCATAGCTCGCTGGCATGTGGCTTCTGCATTTTTTAGCCCAAACAGCATGGTTTTGTAGCAATAGAACCCCTTTGGAGTTTTGAAGGCCATGTGTATCGCATCTTGAGTGCCATCTTTCTTCGATTGTAACCACCATGGGTTAAATGTGAGGGCTCAGTATGCTTCATGATGGATCAACCATTAGGGTGTTACTCTTCTTGGCTGCCCCTTGCCTTGTCGCACCATTTTCCACTGTGGACTTCACAGCATTTTATTTTATCTTAAGTCATCTAGTCGAAATTGATATTAATTAGACAATTTCAGGTTTAAATTTAATTTCATTGCGACTTAATGCATCAATCATAACGCATGAATGTACTAAAATATGGAGTAAAAGAACAAATATCCCTCAATCATGCATAAATTAATAAGAAAAGTATACAAGAACATAATATCAATTACATATCTCACTCCCTAGAATAACATCACAGTTCCTAGACATGCACCGACAATTTTACTTCTACATATTGCAGTGGTATTTGCAACTTCAAAAAAAAAATGTCAAAATTGCCTCTTACCCACTTCAATTCTAGAGTTTAAGACTAAGATAACATGGATTAGATCACTAGAGTTTAAATAAATGTGTGGTTGAATTGTATTGATGAAATTTAGAAAGAAATATACATATTTGAAAAAAAAAAAAAAACAGCTTGGGTCAATTTTGATCAAAATTAGCAAAAATATTAACTGAAACAAAAATTTCAGTCAACCGTGGATCAGTTTCGGCTGAAATTTCAAGCCTTGAAAATAGGCATGATTACATTATAAGGAGTAGCATATGTTAAATAATTCTAATGTATGATGCAAACTAGTAAACCTTATAGGACTTATACTGTCTATGATATCCAAAATCTGAAAAAGATTGAAAACAAATGACAACAGAACATGGTATGAGAGCGATGAATGATTCATAGATGTAATTTCAGATTCCAAGAACTCCCATGGCTGAGGAAGCTACAAGGCGAGAGATATTATATTAGAAATGTGGAACATAAACTAAGCTTTCACCTCTTTCTAAATGATTTTATAATTAAAAGTTTAAAACTTCAACAGCTACACATACATGGATGAAAGTGTGCATACAAAATGTGCAACAATCACCAATAAAATCTACCATAAAGGAGTTAGATTATCACATAACTATCAAAAGGACTACAACAAACTCTCGGGAATTTTACTGTCATTTCCAGGATTAGAAGTCCTATTTCATTCTCTGATTCATTAAAAGAAACTACCACAGGGACAAGAATTCAATCATATTGGTAGAATAAAACTTCCAAGTTAATGGCTTTTAGGACCAACAATTAATTTCATAGACATACAAGAATATTATCCAATGTTTCCAAGAAGTGAAGAAATGATAATCAAAATCCAGTCATATTGTTGGAGTCCAAATCCATTAGGTTTGCACAGATTGAGCATGTTGATATACCAATCATTTGCCTACCACAGAAGCTGACGCTATAAAATAAAGAGAGATATGTAGATACACACACACACACACAAAGAAAGAGAAGACTAAATTAGTTAGGACATAACTAGCAATTAATATTTAAGACTAGGACAAGCATGTGACACCAAAGCATGCAAGGTAGATAACGTTTCATCAACTTCCCACACCGTACTTAGATTCTTGCTACTGTGCATCACTGGATGGGACTAATAAATAAAAGAGTTATATCAATGATCCAAATAAACCAGATCATGGCCAATGCAATCCATTCAATAGTAAAAAGTCAAGCAAGAAATGACAACCTTTTTCCTGTAGAAGGCCACTCCATGGACATTGAAGGGTATTTTCCTGTTGCGGAAGCACAACTGAAATGCTTTGCCAGTAATCTGGATGATATAAGAATATTGTTCATATATAGAATGTACAACATCCAAGAAATCCATAAGCTCTAACCAAAAAAAAAAAAAGGAAAAAAAAAAAAAAGAGAGAGTTTACTTGTCTCCTGTAAAGGACTGCCACACTGCCAAATGAGCAGTTGGCAACTGAGTCATCAGAAGTGATTTCCAAGATTTTATCAACAATAAATGCACATTGTGCATCTTCATTATGACATTCCTTAACAGTAATCTGGATATGGTGAAGGACTAAACAGGCCAAATATAATATTATCATAATTTTGAACATCAAATAAATTATTAATACATAAAGTCCAAGAACAAGAAGTTAGAGAAGGATACTTTGCAGCCAGAGTAATTATCCGTTTCAACCTGCTTAAGATGGCAGCGTTTGATGTTATTGTGAATAAGGGAAGACGCAGCCTCAACAATACACCGTGTAGAGCGATAATTCTTGTTTAATCTAATCTGCAGTTGTCAACATAAAAAAAGAAAATCAAAGCATTAGTGATAAAAGAATAGCCTGGAGATTAATGTTCACTTAGAGTGCTCATTTTAGCAATGAAGCATTAGCACAGATAGAGTATGGGATATGATATAATATAGATATTCTTGAAAATCTAATATACAATATGTCTAAGATATGTTAGATAATTAATATAAATTTTAATATAATAAAGAATATATTATGCTAACTTGCAAATTAAAAGATTGAGTACCCACCATCAAAAATATACAAAAGTTGATTAGAAGCTATTTATAACAAAAGAATGCTTCCATTCTAACTTGTATGCTTTAAATTACAAAAGAATATGATATTTGTTTCAACATTCGTCCATTATGGAATTTTGAAGGCGTCTAACTTTAACTTAAATAGATAGAAACATTCAAAATTCCATTAGTTTATAAACTATCAATAATGTATGCTATCCATGAAGCAAAAAATTCAACCCTCCTTCATATTTTCTAAGCAAAAAGTGATCAAAAAATTATGATATTTATATTTAGTTTAATGAAGCTTGAACAAGAACTGATTTTTAAGGCTTTTATTTTTTAAAAATAACAAAAAAGACCTTATTTTTTAATAAAAAATTGATTTTAACCCTAAACATATCCCAAGGTATTCCAAACGTATCCCACGTATCCTAAACCTATACATAACATGTTGAAAATAAAAATATTTTTTAATATTGGATTATTTATCCAGGCATATCCATATCGAATACGGGTATGAGGCCTGTTTTGACATATCCTTGTTTAATAGCATATTAGTTGGAGAGGCAAGAATGAAATAAAACCTACATGGCACTGACCTCTTTATGAGTTGGAAAATCTTTACGAAAGGAGTCAAATCCACAAACATTAGCACCATTGAAACTGAATATGGACTGAAAGACAATTAGGAATTAAACAATTTTAGAAACATGAATTCTAAAATTTCAAGGAGTAGAGAAATTATTTTGCTTTGATAAAACAGCTAGAAATCCTCCAAAAACAACAGCTAAATTCAAATCATATTGAAAATCACCTGATCTTCATCTCCAACAATAGTCACATGTTTGTGAGAGGCTAAAATCCTTAAAAGACAATATTGCATAGAACTTGTATCCTGAAACTCATCTACGACTATGGCTTTCAATGTTTCCACACACTCCTTAAACACTGAAAGTTTGCAATCTTGAGTTAATTTTCACAGAAAAAGAAAGTATGATATTCCTATTATAGTGTGAGCTCAATCATTACCTTCAGGAAAATGAGTCAGTAGCTTCACTGATGAGCTGATAAAATCATGATAGTCCAAAGCATTGCATGATGTATGTTGTTGTAATGTCTAAGAACCATAGCCTGATTGAGATCACAAAATCAAGAATTTAAAATATGTTACCTAAATAGGCATTTAAATTTTGCACTAGAAAACAACAGCTTACTCCTATCTCATCACCCGTTCTTTCACATTCTTCAGGAGTTTTCCCAGAAGCTTTTGCCTGAAAAGAAAAATTATATCACAGTATCAATACAATAACTCAAATGCACGTACCTATGAAGTGAAAGAAAAATTTGCTGCCTGCATACAAGTATCAAGCATGCTATATTTCCATTTTAAGACGGGACGTTGCATTTCTCACTCCATCAAGGTTCCAAAACATAACAGATATCTAGTATTTCACTAGATAATTTACTTTAACCTCCCATATATAAAGTGCCAAACTATTTTTTACAAGATAGTTTTGTGCTGCTGAAAATTATATCCAAATGACAAAACATGCCTTGAAAAAAAAGACCATTAACTTCATCATAACACATCTAGAACTGATGACTCATAGGAAAAGCCATTAAATTACCAACAAATATGCTAATGATATGATAATAAAAGACCATGGAATCATGCCATTTTCTTAGTTGGGTAAAAACCCATGACCATATATTAGAACTGGACAATAGCATTGACTCTATAGTTTCACAATGACATGTATATGGAACAAAATGGAAAATGTCAGTCCAAGGTAGTTACATAAAATAAATGAAATCTCAGCCTAACCCTTCAAGCTACATTATTTGGTGTTAGTTGGTAACAAGGTGCCGCTTTAGGTTTGATTGTACATTTGTCAACTTGAATTAGTGACATCTCATAACCAAATGGTTGTGCCAAGTTGTACAATCCAGAGTTGGAAAAATATGTCATCAACAGGCCACTACTTGTGAAATACTTGAATACTGATAATTTGAATAGCACCCAGTGACACAATTATCAGCATTTTTTCTAAAGAGCAAAGAGGTCAAGAGAATTTTGAGTTCGAAACCTCAGGTAGACCACTTATCCATAAAACAAGTGCAGGAAAGATAATTGGGACAAACTAAATAGGATAAGTTAAAAAGTGATATGTTAAAGAGAACAAAGAAAACACATCAATGAAGATGAAGATCAATTATGATAGATAGATCCAAGACAGGAAAAAAAAGCGAAGTCATAAGGTGAAGATAAGACTCACATCACAAGGTTTGAAATTCATGCACATTGTTTAGAACAACCAAACCATGTGAAACAACAAAGTAAGAGATATAAATGTTGCATCTAGGCTTGGCTGCTGTAACAACCTTTGCTAGTACGGATCAAGACACATATCCCTCATGTGCAAAGAAAATATATTAGTGCCAATTAGCACAAGGCATGCTGGCATGGAGTCTACTGTGACAAAACAAAAAAAAGGGGCTACAGAAAAGGGATCTAATTGGGCTCATGTGAGCATATGTTGATGTTAATAATAGACTGATCTGGTGTGCCAGTCGGCACAGGCTGTTATAGGTTGCCGCTTAAACTTTGGAGCAAACCTTGAAGCAAAAAATATGAAAATGTTGCATGTTTTGGCATACCATCACAATAGCTAAGTGTTCAAGCTTATGAAGTGTCAACTAATATGCTATCTCACATGAGTTTGACTGTTAAATTCACATTAAAATTTATTGAAAAAACCATCCTTAATTTATTGAAAAGATTCCGTCACAATAGCTAAGTGTTCAAGCTTATGAAGCATCAGTTAATGCTATCTCACATGAGTTTGACTGTTAAATTCACAAACCATAATCAATATTAAAAATTATTGAAAAAAAACCATCCCTTCTTTATTGAAGAAATTCAAGCCTCAAATGCATGCATCCGGAAAAGAACAAAATGGTTGACAAAGAGAAAATCTCAGATGATCTTGTTTATAAATATAGAGCCACTTCCACAGGACATAAGACATTTAAGATACCCACTCAACCATTTAATGTTGAATAATTGCAGTATAGGCCTTAGATGAAATTCATGAGGAGGCTCTTTTGTTGATGATCAAATGTTTGGAAGGAGAAAATAAAAATTAATTACTATGAAGGATGAAAACCTGAGCCAGAATTAACAGAGAAATGGGATACATGAAGTATATTTATGGGATATCACTTAATACTGGTGTTCGATGGATTTCCTGATGTGCAAACCAATTCAGTCATGAAACATGATTTCCATGTGGAAATATAAAAAGGATCAACTTGTAGGTATGAGAGATGCACCTGTGTCACAAATTTTTGCCATTTTTGTGACTTCTCTTTAAAAGATTGTGCAATATTACCACTAGTAAATTCATCAAGCTTGTGACCTGCACTTTCTTGTCTGTTCTTTTTTCCATTCTCCACAAGGCGCAAGGCCTCAATGACTGCTCGTCTTTGTTGCCCATGTCCATATATTAGGAATTCAGGTGTACGCCCCAACCTAAAATACATACAAAAGTCATAAAGTATAGAAGTTACATTCATTGCAACCAAACTTATTAGATACTCTGCATTGCATATCAATACTCCATAACATAAGCATTTAAAGACGGGATGATGTAATGGTGCCAAATTATAATGTGTACAAAAAACAATTGATTGATGGGAGGGAGGAAATGGATGTCCAAGCTCTGGAGAAATAGCATATAACATTACATGAAGATCATTTTAGTAACAGTGGTACTGTGTTATAGTGTTACTGTAATCTAAACGCCCAAGCTCCAGAGAAATAACATACATAAGATCATTCTAGTCATAGTGTTACTGTGTTATACTGTTACTATATTAAACCCAACTGTAAATATCTATTTTTTTTAAAAAAAGGAAAAACAACTATTACTCATTGGATTTGCATGCCCATGTTGCACCTAATCATTTCCATACAATATGGTGGCATCAAGACAATCACCAACCAATAAATTATTCAAGAATTTATATATAGTTGTCGAGATTACTTAAAGGAGTGTTATCCATATTTCAGATAAAACAGTTAAAGAGGCATACACTTGCACACATGCATATGCACACAGGGACACTCACATGCATGCGTGCATGCACACACGTATGCATGCATGTATGCACACTCACATGACATATGCACATGCACACACTCACATGCACATGCCCACAAACAACCAGATATATGTATGTATACATGTATGTATCCATTTACCTATCAATTAGCTTGGCATATCAAACAAACAACCATCAGTTGTCCTAGTGGTCTAGGCTACCTAGGCCAGTTTGTATTAAAGGTAGGGGCTTTAGGCGTATTCCATTCAAAAAGAAAAGGGGGTTTCTGGTGTCCTAAGGAACTAATGAGGGACTTATTCATGAAAAACCCCTAATAAACCTTTTCTGTTACTTAATTTGTCCAAAACTGAAACACTTTCAAGTCTTTCAAGTCAGAGAACCTGACTCAGCTTGCTTTTTTAATAACTAGCATCCAGCACTCGCAATGCACTTGTAACATGTGAACATGCAAGAAATAGGAAGCCCAAATAAAAAGGAGGAAAAACAAAGAAGGGAAAAGAAAAGAAACCTGCAGCATGTGCATTGCACATGAATATGGAGATGTTGAAACAGAAATATGAACAGATAAGCTCAGGACTTGTCGTTTACGTCTGATAGTAGGCAACATCGCTACCTTGTCCTCTCCACATAATGTCCTCAAATCCTCAAGAGTGGGGATAGTTCTCTATTATCGATTTAGAACTCATCATACTGTGAAAAGAGAAGATTTTCTAACTCCAGTCCATGCAATTTCAGCAAAATGAAGTCTTATGTTCATCAATTTTGAGCGTTGTGAAACATGGAACCCAGGAAGTATGAGATTAAAAATGTAAATTTGAGGAGATTATAAGAAACTGTCCAGGGGCAAAATGAGAATATATGACTAGGATCTCAATGCAAAACACCAAGAAGTGGTGTCTGATGACCTTTTTCTCATCTAGATGCCTGCTGAGAACCTACATGGATAAATCTCACATGTTTCTTTCTGCAAGGAGATTTCTATATTATATTTGTCTATTTTGGCTTTTTAACAGGAAGTACTAGAGATTTTTTTTTATGATTAAGAAGAGGCTATTCACTAGCTGCTGTGTTTCAATATCAAAGAGGAAGGATTTAGCATAAAAAATAGTTAATATAGGATTATATATTGGCAAAGTCTTATGTAAAGCAAAGAAGGGGAGTTTGGAAAGCTCTTAGAAGTGTTAAAAATTTCTTCAAGTTTCGGAAGGAAAATGTCAAATTTTTAAGTGGTGCCCCTCTAAGAAGAGTGAGCACATAACTCCTACAATAACGACTACAACTAGACCATTAACACATGGGATGAGATACATGATTCCACTATAAACCCTTTTTCAAAAATTTGTTGAAGACTAAATAATGTGGTTTACCACTAGATATAATTTATTTGTGGATATTATAGCATTAGAGGACTAGGATGGAAAACGAAATAAATGGAGGATTAGTTTAGTTATTTATGGAAAAGTAATCCTAGGATTGATTTAAGATACCGTGGCTTATACATGAAGAGGAACAACTTCAAATATGCTGAAATATCGATGTAAGTTCCTGGTTTTTTTTTTTTTTCCTTCTTCAAAATAAATTTTAGATCCATCCCTATCATGAATTTCGTTATCTAGATTGGATATGACATATGAAGGTTTAGAACTACTCATGAAGCATGCTTGAGCAGATGAAATAACATTTTTCAGTTGTGCCTAGATAAAGTCCTGATGTATATATATATATATATATATTCAAGCGAAAATCCTAAAGGACCATAATTTGTGGAGCCGTTTTAAGCAAAAATGGCAGAATTTTTAACACTCAAAGAATAGAAGTGCCAAAATAAATAAAACCTCATGCTCACAGTAACATACTTCTCAGCGTGTGTCCTGCAGAGCTGCAGACAGAACGAGTGAAACGTGCTAATTGCCAGTTCCTTTGCGACAACCTTTCCCACACTGCTCCGATTCGATCCCTCATCTCAGATGCAGCAGCAGTCGTGAATGTCATTGCAAGAATGTTGGAGGGGCCAATTCCCTTGAGAAAAGGGATTGGGGAAAAGTCTTTTTTAACGACATTTGAAACAGTAAAAGCTATGGAAGGAGGAACTGTATCAAGATTTGCTACAAACTTTATAATGTCAACAACAGAACCCGTACCTCTTTGAGGAGTGTCAACACCCGCCCAACCATTGTTGATGTCTGACTTGCCATACCATCGATCGTCAGTAACAAGAGAAAATATAAAACAGTGCAAATATAAATATCAAGAGAGCAATTTTTTTGGGTGTTTCTAGCTTCAAGAAAATGCCAGAAACAAGCGCAAGCACAAGTATAATATTTAGTGAAAAGAATAATTGAGGAAAGAGTTCTTGGGTGATACTAGCTCAAGAAAAATATCAGACCTTTCCGCTTCCCGGACCTGCTACAATCATCAATGGAACGGAGATGTTGCTACAAGCTGCCTCCCTTTGTGCATCATTCAGCGATTTCATATACTCATAATACGTCTGAGGCGCTGAACCATCATTCGTGTCCTGAAACAGATTCGTGCATTCCTCTCTCAGCTGCTTCCTATCTTCTACGGCACTCGAATCACGAGCCTTGCTCCTCGGGCCTGGCCTCTGTTTCATTGCCGTGGTCCTCTGTTCACACAGGGCATCCACTTCTTCCAAGAACGCCTCATCAAGCTCATCATCAAGAAAACCAGCATCGCTATGTGGGGAGACTGCAACATCCTAAAAACCATTGCAAATTTCTGGAGGCTTAGCTGGAGTGGAGTACCCATCTTCAATCGGAACCCTAGTCTGAATGTCGGCAAGCGGAACCCTGGGAATGGGAGAGGCATGGAGCAACGGGCTCGAAACATTCGTACCTGTACATCTGAAACAAAAATTCGAAGAAAATATTAATAGGCGAATCGAGAAGGAAGGAAAGACTGAAAGCCAGAGGAAAAGAAGGAGAGAGCGCATCAACTTGGGAGCGTGATATAGAGAAGGGGATTCTTGGGGCCTTTTGCGAGAGAGATGGGGCTTCGCGGCTCGGAAGCTTAGACTGATTCGAGGCCTTTGCTCGTCGGTGGCCGCCACTAACGGGGCCCGGATCGGCCAAGAAGCGTTTTCTTGATCCATTTTTTCTTGAATGATTGAGAGAGACGCAGGATAGAAAGGGACGGGAGGAGAGGAATGGGAAAGAGGGACGGGAGGAGAGGAATGGGAAAGAGAAACCCTAGAAGGCGATGGCGGTGGTTGGGTATAAATCGAATCGGTCCATTAGTGGTTCCGACCGCTTACTACGCTTTGCGCTTCTTGGGTCCGACGCCTTGATCGTGGGTTTGGATTGGGTTCGGTATGACGTCCACGCTAAAATGGCCTTCAGGAAATGTCGGTGTGCTTATTGTCATCCCAAAAGATAATCTTCTTTTACCTTAAACTGTAAAGAAAATGAAAATAATATTGAATGTAAACAAATGAGAACTAAAACTGGTTGGATCTGATGAGATTCATACTGCGTTAGAACCGAGTAAGGTTTGAACTTGCATCCAAACTCATTAATGATTGTATTTGAATATTTTTTAAATTCAATTTAATATATATAATGTTGATGGGTTAAGTAAGGATTAAACAAATTCCAAATTTGAAATGATTATTATCGTAATACTCTTCCATGTACAATGAATTTTTTGACAAATAGCAGTAGAAAAAACTAAAATGTAGGAAGTGAATGATTAATTGTTTTGAAAAAAAAAATCCAATAACCTTTTTGAAACCTAACATGAAAGGGTGGCAAAATGGAATACAAGTTAAATCTAACATGAAATAAATGGATCCAGATTAATCTTAAATAGATTCATATCATAAACATATTGGTGCAGAATTATGATATAAAATAATCATGTTATATTATGGGTTAACCCGCTAACCCACAAATAATACATTTAAGATATTTAATTGATGAAATATTAAATGAATCATATTAAGCGAGTTAAGTCATATCCAGTAAGTCATATCTATTTTTGTTCATAATATCGTGTCATATTAATTCAATACGATTTGTTTATTAAATAAATTATATATACCATATTGTGTTGCCCATGTAATAATCATTTTATGTTTATGTTTTAATTTTTAACATGAATAATTAATCAAGACATATTTGTATCGATCTATATACTACTATGTTTTAGCTTCGACATGACATGAACATAATAAAAAACATAAAATTGTCACCCCTATTTACACACCCGTGTAAGAATGTCAACTTCATTCAAGGTATTCACTTGATTCCACTTTACTTGGAGCAAGTAGGTCAAAAAATAGCCACAATATAGGTACATAAAAATCTTTGCGAGTACAGTATAATATTCATAATGATAAATTTTTTTGAGTTATTTTAATTTTTTAGATAACAAAATGAAAGGAAAGCTTAAAAATATGGATTGTATCCAAAAATATATGTTATATTTTGTTGATTTTTAGTATTCGAGAACACATTTAGTTGGTATTTTCGAAAACTGTTATTGAACTTGAAAATAGTAAAAACTAAAATCCATGAGTTTTAGGCATTTTGGGAAAAAAAGGATAAAAATCTGAATAACATCTAAGATGAATTCGAAGAAAACATTGCTTCAATGTTTTTCAGATTTATTCAGATTATTTTTAGGATCATTTCGAAAAAATATTTTTGAAAATAATCAAGCCAAATGCGTTTTTCATGCTATGAGTTGAATTTTTTGTTTTCGAAAATTTTTGTTTTCAAAAACAAAAAATCCAACCCTTTTGTTTTCAAAAACAAAAAATCCAACCCAAATCGGCTACCGTTGATCAACAATACATAGGAGAATAGGAGCGAAAGCATATCACTTTGGACCGGTTGTCTTCCTTGAACTTATAGAGAAGAGAATAGGAATAGAGAGGAATAGGAGCGAAAGCATATCTCTTTGGACCAGTTGTCTTCCTTGAACTTTGATCTGAGTCTAAAATACCTCCTTTCCACAACGCTTTGATTGATCTAAGATCTCTTGGAACCACACACTTCTCTCTTTTTATTATTATTTTTTTAATAGATGGAAGAGGACATAAACACGTTGAACCATTTCCTCCATGATAAAACGTTGTCCTCCTTTATGAGGACGTTATCATGAAGAAATGTTACCCATTTAATGGAGAAACGTTTATGCCAACTCGCGAGTCTATTACCAAAAAAAAATTACAACTCAATCTGCCACCAATCTTATGTCACATTATTATTCAAGCATTTTCAATTGCATATGAAATGCTTAACATATGAAATGCTTAACATATGAAATGCTTAACATATGCGCGCATCTATCATGTATTCACAATCATACCAAAATATAATTGTTTGGCCAAAGAATGACATGTAGATCCTAATGTGAATAGCATATTTAGTTCAACTTCTCATATCATACCTATCTGTTTCAGCCAATACTTTTTCGACAAGTCTCTTCAGGTTGTATCAATCATAACCCTTTATTGAAATGTAAGATAGCAGATTTTGAACTGTCACTTCAAGATATATTAAGACGTCCCTTAGGGCTTCTTAGAAAGCTCATCTAGCCTTCAAAGAACTCATACAATGAGAAAGTAAGGATATTCTTGCTTACTTTCTTTACTTGTCGCATCTAACAAACATGGTTGACCCAATCTAACATTCCAAAAATGGACTCATAATAAGGCTTGTAGAAAATTTTGAGATTTTCATCTGAAAATGGCTCGTTGATGAGTCGGGGAGGGAAGAAGATGAAAATTTTGCAAACCGATCCCTTGATTTTTACAATTTACAAAATGGCTTGGAGCTGAAGTGCAAAATATTGGGGTCATTTTGTAATTATTAGAAAAGTCAAGGAAGTTTATGCCATTTTCTACAAGTCCGGGGCAATTGACCATTCCCTTTTTTTCAGGCCCAAAGGGTCTGCCCACCATGCAAGCCCATACAGTAGAGCCCCCAAGCATGCCTTCTGAGCCTAGTCGTGGCAGTCAGACCCAGCCCACTTGACCAGACCCAGATGGGGTCCAGGCGAATCGAGCCACCAGCAACGGCCGACGGTGGCTGTTGGAGGTCGCCAAAAGTAGCGATCGGCACCGACGGTCAGATTTTTTGATGGACCCTAAAATTACCCAAATAATTAGTGGTGTCATGTTTGCCACATAAAACCTCTAAATATGATTTTTTATTTTTGTAATGATTATATATATATATATATATATATATATATATATATATATATATATATATATATGTGTGTGTGTGTGTGTGTGTGGATTTTTTAAGAATTTTGTGAATAAGATGGCTTGTTTTAATGCATGATTTTGTGAGTGGGAGTATGTTGGTAGAATTATAGGTATTCTCACATACTCATGTGATAAGTTGAAGGAATTTATCTTATAAATTCCTCACTTACCCACTTGATTAACATGTTTGATGCATATAATTATATACTTGGGATGTTTAACTTTGCAGATATTGATATGTTGATTTTATTGGAATAGAAGTATGTGAATTGATGACTGTATGCATAGCATACTTTCTCTTTTTATACTTTTGTGAAAATATTATTAATTTATGCAATGATGTAGCAAGTATGTTTTACATTATGAATAAGTGTTGAAAAGAACAGTTAATGTCTCTTAGGTTACTTGAATCAGACTATATCCATGGCAACTAAGACTCTCTGAGCAGATCTTAGTCAAATAGACAAATTGGATGGGAAAAACTATGAAATTTGGAAACTCAAAATTAAATATATGCTAGATGAACAAGAAATTTTTGATGTCCTAACTATACAAATGAAGGATCCTCAAAAGGATTCTACTCTAGAAAAGGGAAGTCCTACTCCAGAATAGGTGAAAGCATATTCGGAATGGCGGAAAAGAAATTCTCGTGCTCACATTATGCTAAGCAGCATAAGAAATGATCTTAGGTTTGCTTTCACCGGGATTACTTCTGCCAAGGTCCTATGGAAAACTCTAAAAAATAAATATGGCAGTAGTTCTAGGGCTCAACTTAGAAGGCTCACCTTGAGGCTTGAGAATTATAAGATGAATCTCGAACATACCATGAGGCTGCATATATTGGAAATGTCCAATATGATACTGCAATTACAAACTACTGGTCATGTACTTTCAGATAAGCAACAAGTTGCTGCCATCATTCGGTCTCTTCCAGATTCATAGGAGTATATGAAGGTGAATATGACTCACCATGATAACATAAAGACTTTCGATGATATTGCACACCATCTACAATTGGAGGATGATCGTTTGGTTATGACCAAGCCCTCCTCTCAAGCTTTGGTGATGTAGTCTGGTTCTACGCCCAAAAGCAGTGGTTTTAAGCGTAAGAGGAACCAAAAATTGAAAGGAAAGCCAACCGATTAAAGGACTCAAGGCAAGGGTACCCAGCGCAAGGGTGGGAAGCGCGGGAACAAAATGAAGAACATTAACAAGTTGAAGTGTTTCAAATGTGGGAAATTGCGACACTTCGCTCATGATTGCACTGAGTCGAAGAAGACTCAGGAGCAATGAACCACGTAGCTCGAGACCTTGTAGTATTTGTGGAATACCGCCGAATACCTGCAAAATCTTGATGGATATTTGTAGGAAACAATTCCAAAGTAGAAGTACAAGGGATTGGAACATGCAAGTTGGACTTGCAAGGAGGACAAAGTTTATTGCTGAAGGATGTCCTATACGCTCCAAATATTCGACGGAATTTAGTCTCGATTACAGTTCTTCTTAAGTTAGGATATGATTTAAATTTCTCTAGCAATGGACTTCAAATTTTGAAAGGATCTTCATGTATTGGTTATATGGAACAATGAATGATGGATTTGTTGTTTTAAATTCTAGCAATATTGAAAATTGTTTTGCAATTACACCATCCTCTATGAATTTGAATGATGCTATATTATGGTACACTAGATTGGGTCATATAGGCCAAGATAGAATGAATCGTTTGGCTCGAGGTGGACTATTGGGTCAACTCACCAAAGTTTCATTACCAGTATGTGAACATTGCTTGGTTGGTAAAGTTACCAGGAAGCCTTTTGGAAAGGCATCCCGTGCCACTCAACCATTGCAACTTATTCACTCGGACATCTATGGTCCTATGAGTGCGAGGGAGAGGCATGGTGCCTCCTATTTTATCACTTTTATTGATGATTACAAATGCTTTGGCTATGTTTATCTGATCTCTCATAAATCTGAAGCAATGGATTGTTTTAGAAAATTTACAAGTATGGTTAAGAATCAGTTAAACACAACAATAAAAGGATTGCATACAGACAGAAGACATGAGTACTTATTCGAAGAATTTGAAAAATTCTGTAATGAAAAGGGTATAGTCAGATAGCTGACGATTCCACAACAAAATGGTGTTATAGAGAGAAGGAATAGAACCCTATTAGATATGGCGAGGTCCATGATGGCGCAGGCAAAATTACCAATCTCCTATTGGGGAGATGCTCTTTTGACTGTTGCATATGTGCTCAACCGTGTACCCTCTAAATCAGCCGCATTAACACCCTATGAGTTGTGGACTGAAAGGAAGCCTGATCTTAGCTTTTTGAGGTCTTGGGGATCGGCAGCCTATGTTCATAACAAGTCTCACAAACATGGCAAGTTAGGACCAAGAGGGAAGAAGTGTATTTTTATTAAATATTTTGATTATTCCAAGGGTTATGTGTTCATTGGTGAACATGATGATGGTATTATGACTGAAATGGAATCATGAGATGTTACATTCTTAGAGAATGAATTTCCTGATAGAGCAGAAATTGAGAGAAATAATTTATTCTATGAAATGAATGAATTCGAAGAAGTTGACTCACAAAATCAGTCTATTGAGGAGGATGATGGTCCACTTCAATCGCCTGTTTTGAGTGGGAGGAGTCAGCAAGATTCTTCAGAACCTTCATTGAGGAGTAATCGTCCAATTACTAAGTGCCAACAATTTTTAATCGAAGATGAGACGCTTATAGTTTCTCCATTGGATGAGGATGAGCCTAAAGCAGTTTCTGAGGCGCTCTCATGCCCTGCAAAGGATAAATGAAAAAAGACAATGGAAGAGGAAATGGACTCTATGAGATCCAAACATGTTTGAAACTTGGTTGATCTTTCGCTTGGGCGTAAGGTTGTTGGGAATAAATGGGTTCTCAAAGTCAAACGCAAAGCGGATGGATCCATAGAAAGGTATAAAGCACGCCTTGTGGAGAAAGGATTTACCCAAAAGGAGGGTATAGATTATGAGGATACTTTCTCCCCGGTGGTGAAATTAACCTTAATTCATTTGATTCTAGCTATCGTCGCGCATTTGGACCTTGAATTACACCAGATGAATGTAAAGACAACATTTCTCAATGGAGAACTGGATGAGGAGATCTACATGGATCAGCCAGCTATTTTTGTAGAAGCAGGCCAAGAGGAAAAAGTCTGTAGACTTAACTGCTCAATCTATGGATTAAAATAATCATCCAGGCAGTGGTATTTGAGATTTCATCGAGTGATATTAACTTTTGGTTTTTCAATGATTGATGAAGACCATTGTGTGTATGTCAAAAGGTTCAAAGATAATTTTGTGATATTATCTTTATATGTGGATGATATTTTGATAGCGAGAAGGAATAAGGAGTTTGTTGCCATTATTAAGGAATGATTGTCCTCAACTTTTGATATGAAGGACATGGGTGAGGCAAGCTATATTCTCGGGGTGAAGATCCTGAGAGATCGATCAAGAAAGTTGATATCTCTTTCACAAGAGACATATATCAACAAAGTACTTAGCGATTTCATATGCAAAATTGCAATCCCATTGACAATCCTATCGCCAAGGGTGATGGCTTGAGCCTAAAAAATGTCCAAAAATCCTAGATGAAATCAATGACATAAAGAATATTTCTTATGCTAGTGTTGTTGGCAGTTTAATGTATGCCATGATGTGCACCCGTCCAGATGTTTGTTATGCCGTAGAATTAGTCGATCGATACTAGTCGAACCAGGACGTGAGCATTGGAAAGTTGTGAAAAGAATTTTCAAATACCTCAAAGGCACTGCAAACTATATGCTCTGCTATTAAGAACATAATATGCAACTACTAGGATATACAGATGCTGATTGGGGTGGTGACCTTGACGAGCATAAATCCACATATGGATATGTCTTCTGTGCGAATCCTGACTATCCTGACTCCATGGTCCCACTCCACCAATAATTGTACCCGCTGCCTCCCTCATCATTGTCCTTCCTAGCAGCTCCACCTTAAAACATTGTACCTCCATGGTCCCACTCCACCAATAATTGTACCCGCTGCCTCCCTCATCATTGTCCTTCCTGGCAGCTCCACTTTAAATCATTGTACCTCCATGGTCCCACTCCACCAACAATTGTACCCGTTGCCTCCCTCATCATTGTCCTTCCTGACCTTGTGCCATCAAATCATCATCCTCTTTATTGACCGCATCTCCGTTACTGCTTAGAAGGGAATGGACCAAGATAGCCTTCCCTCGGATATAAAAAGATGGAACCACCTCCTCAGAAGGCAAGCTCCTCAATCCGCCTTCACTACCCACTTCTAACTCCATTAGCCTTCATCCATGCACCACTCAATACCACTCAAACAACAACCACAATCCGCCTTGCTACATCCATGACTCCCTTCATCTCCGAGGACCTTCTTACCTATACCAACCTTACCTATGAACTCTTAGACATGATAGCCTACATAAATTCCCAGAAAACCTCAGACCCTGAACTCGAGCTTATCTACCAGGAATTTATCAGCCTTGTCATTAGAACCCTCCAATACCACTCCGAACAGACAGTACACCAGATAAATCATCTTACTACTCAGACCATCATTAAGCAGGCAGAGGAATTTTTCAGGCAGTTCGACCTCGGACTGTAGCAATTCCCCAGAAGCCAGTTTCATTTACCAGCTTTTTACCAGCTTTGTGTGACTGTGAGTTTCTATTCGGTTTTATGTAAGAGATTCATGCAATGTATCTTGCAAGCCTAGTATAAGCTTTGATATATATAAATTTCCGGATTTCAGCCTTTCCAAAAAGATTACTATTCATGCTAACTATTCGCATTACTGTTCACTTTTACTGTTCATTTTTACTGTTCACTTTTACTGTTCATTCTTACTATTTGTCGCACTTTGAAATTTCGAACCTGTATCTCATTCCGCACCTAAATGGTATCAGAGCCTTGTTAGATCTCCACGCACACACCGACGACAAGTCTTATAAATCAAAAGGTATCTCGCCTCCTGAGCGGATGTATAAAAGTACACCTATGACCCATGGGATTAATGAGCTATGGCCGAACGAGATCTCTTAAGATTTAAAAGACCTAACTTACCTTAATAATTCTTACTGGAAATGAGTCAGGATTCTAGGATTCACTAGCCTCCTATCCTTAATCTCATTAAGTCTTAGAGCTATGGTTGAGACTTCAATTAGGCTGTTCAATAGGCTATTAGGAGGAAGCGTTGGTAAGCGTAAGGCCAGCAGAAGAGCATAAGTCTGGCAGTGTTCCCGTCATCCCTAGGAGCCAAAATGAATAGCATAATTAGAAGACTAACTAGAACTCAAAGATTAGATGAGAATGAAGGCCTAGAAGATAGTGAAACCCGCGATCAAGACTTTTATCCAGAAGGAACTATTAATGTACTAAATAGATCAGTATCAGCAACTGAAATCGATATAACAAATAAAAGATTCCGACTATTAAATATGATCAGATATATAAGAGAGGAAGCTTTAGCCTCTTTGAAGAACGAAGGGTTAAAATCGCTGAACATGACCTAGACATCAAGCTAGAAAATGGACAAACTAGTGTTAGGCTTTTTAGGAAAAAGGACATACAGTCTTTCAATATTGATGATAGATTTAAATACATGCACATTGCAGCAGTTCAAGTTGCCATAATCCCAAATCATAGAGAGGGAATGGATAAACCTATATTCATAATATTAAAAGACAATCGCTTCAACGAAGCAGAAGATGCAATTCTTAGTGCCATTAGTACCAATGTTAGTTGGGGACCTATTTACTTTGAAAACTACCCCAACCTAAGTCTAGCCATAGATGGAGCCATTAAAGACTCCTTAGTTTTAGACATAAAGGTAGCAGGATACGAAAATATAAACCCAGAATTTAAGCCACTAAGTATTGTCTACAGAATAAGTTATAAAATGATGAAAACCCGAGTCAATGCTAAAGGGATAAGAAAATCACTTACAGGAAAAACCTTATTTTTAGCAACAGACGAGAGACATCAGTCGGTAGTACCACAAATGAGCGAATGGAGAGGGGTAAAAATTGAAAACAATTGGACTTTAGAAAAAACTCAGCCTCCTAGGAGATCAGTCAGAGAAATAGGATAATAAACGAAATAACTCAAGATGATAAAGGAACGGTTAAGTATAATTTTAGAAGATCATATAGTATGAGAAATCTTTGTTCAGAAGTAGGAGAAACTAGCCAAAGAAACTTAAAACTTAAAGGGGTTGACCTAGAATCAAATGTCCCGAGTCTATTTTATGAAGAAGCAAATTATTCTCCCACTTATTCTCAGATGAAAGAAGACATACCAAACCAACTAAACATGATAAAAAGAAAATTTGAGATTAATAAAGAAAGCATCAGAAAAGACTTTAAAGCTAAGCATAACAAGAAGAAGGTTGACTGGCTGTGGAAAACAACCAGCCCAGAAGAAAGAGAAGATTTAAAACAAGAATACTATAAGTTTATGAACACCATGGAATTAGAAATCCCTTATTTCACTTGGCTTGAAGAAGAATGTAAGAACAAGAAAATTACAAGCAAATACCCTTTTAAGTCTCTAGGAGTAATTTGGAGAACTACAGAAAATAAGGAAATAAACTCAGAACACATCCCCCTAGATGAATGTCAGATTAATTATATAAATCAAATAGTAATAGCCTCTCCATTTAAAGCCATCAAACCAGAAAATGACAACTACCCAGCAACCAGCAATGAGATTAGAAAGATAGCACAACAAAACAATTATAGTAATCAGGCCTTACATACGATATCGGGGCAGTTGAATAAGATAGAAAAGAATCTTGAACAAAAGGTTCAGAACCCGAGGGTAGATCAAATTATAAAAATGCAAAAGCCTCTTTTCCAGACAGATAACGACTGGGAAAAAGGATTTAAAACCAAAGAAGACCTAATAATAGACAAACTAAAGGGAATCAGACTAAATATGATATCATCACAAGAATCTAAAAACCGAATAAATAAACTAAAAATGAAGGACAAACATATTATAGAACACAAAAGGATTATTATCCTAGACCAACTCCCCCAGATATCCAATTCGAGGAAAGAAAGAGTTTTAGAAGAGAAGTCTATACTAGCGGAGTAGTTTATGAATGGAACTTAGATGGGATGTCAGAAAGAGAAATCTTGAATCTTTTAAAGGAAATGAATATGGCTGCGGGAGCCCTAAGAGCCTCAAATACAACTGAAAAGGATACCCTTAGAATTCTTATCCAAGGATTCACCGGGCAATTAGAAGGATGGTGGAATAGATATTTAAAGCCTGAAGAAAGAGACTTCATAATAAATAGCACTAAAATTGTGGTCAAATCAGATCTACTGAAACCTCGGAAGAACATAATGGGGTAGACACCCTACTCCATGCAATATAGAGCTAGAGAAGTGAAATGCTTCAAGTGTTTGGGGCATGGACATTATGCCAATCAATGTCCGAACCAAAGAGTGATGTTTATAAGAGAAGATGGAGGTCTAGAGAGTGGAGATGAGGATGAAGAAGAGGACACACCAAATCTGGCCGAAAATGGTGAAGAAGAGGAGTTGGAGATGGGAGAGCAAGACCCTATGGTTGGGTTGACATATGCTATGGTAACCATGAGAGCTTTAAGTGCACAAGTAAGTTTGGAAGATGGTGATGCAATACAAAGGGAAAACATTTTCCATACAAGATGTGCCGTGAGCAATAAAACTATGTAGCATGATCATTGACAGTGGAAGTTGTTGCAATGTGGTGAGCTCTCATCTTGTAAAAAAATTGGGGTTGGTGTGTAAGAAGCATCCAAAGCCGTATGGACTTCAATGGTTGAATGAATGCAATAAATTGAAAGTAACCAAACAAGCTGTAGTTCCATTCACCATAGGGCAGTATGAGGATGAGGTTTTGTGTGATGTTGTGCCTATGGTAGCTACTCACATATTGTTGGGGCGTCCTTGGCAATATGATAGGAGTGTAACTCATGATGGAAAGAAGAATAAGTATACCTTGGTAAAGAATGGCCGAACATACACTCTAAATCCTTTGAGTCCTATTCAAGCACATGAAGATCAAGTGAGGATAATGAGAGCATTAGAGGGAAAATCAGTTGAGGAAAAGAGTGATTTAAAAAAAGATGAGGAAAGGAGAAGAAAGAAAAAGTGGAGAAAAAAAAAGAGAGACAAAAGAGAAAAATAAGAGGGCAAAAGAAAAAGGAGAGCAATCTGGTTCTAAAGAAAAAGAAGAGGGAAAAACGTCATTGTTTGTAAAAAAAAAAAAGAAATGAGAGAAGCTTTGCTTGACATGAGGCCCTTATACCTTCTTATGTATAAGGAAACCTTATTTTCTAACTCTAACATTGAGTTTTTCTATCCCGAGTGTTGCTTCTTCTCTTTTGCAGGAATATGAGGATATCTTTCCCGAGGAGGTGCCATCCGGTTTGCCACCCTTGAGGGGAATTGAACATCAAATTGATTTTGTGCCTGGAGCTCAAATTCCAAACCGCCCGGCTTATAGGAGCAATCCCGAGGAGACCAAGGAACTTCAAAGGCAAGTGGAAGACTTGCTAGCAAAAGGGTATGTGAAGGAGAGTATGAGCCCATGTGCTGTTCCGGTGCTCTTGGTGCCAAAGAAAGATGGAACTTTCAGAATGTGTGTTGATTGTCGTGCTATCAACAAGATCACCGTGAAATACAGGTATCCTATTCCTAGACTTGATGATATGCTTGATGAAACTTCATGGTGCTAGTATATTCTCTAAAATTGATCTTAAGAGTGGATATCACCAAATTAGGATGAAAGAAGGTGATGAATGGAAAACAGCATTTAAGACTAAATATGGTTTGTATGAATGGCTTGTGATGCCTTTTGGGCTCACAAATGCACCTAGTACTTCATGAGATTGATGAACCATGTGTTGAGAACTTTTATTGGAAAGTTTGTTGTTGTTTACTTTGATGACATTCTGATTTACAGCAAAGCATGCATGAACATTTGCAACATTTGAGGAGTGTTTTTAATGTTTTAAGAAAGGAGAAGTTGTATGCTAATTTCAAGAAGTGTTCTTTTTGCATGGAAGACTTGTTTTCCTAGGATTGTTGTTAGCAGTAAAGGAATTGAAGTGGACAAAGAGAAGGTGAAAGCCATTAGAGAATGGCCGAGACCTTCCAATGTGAGCGAGGTCAGGAGTTTTCATGGGCTAGCTAGTTTCTATCGTAGGTTTGTACCTAACTTTAGTAGCTTAGCCGCCCCTTTGAATGAATTGGTAAAAAAAATGTTCCATTTGTATGGAGTGATGAACATGAGAATGCATTTAACATGTTAAAAATAAAGTTGTGTTCAGCACCCTTACTTATATTGCCCGATTTTTCCAAAGCTTTTGAAATTGAATGTGATGCCTCCGGGAAAGGGATTGGCGCTGTTTTGTTGCAGGAGAGGAGCCCATTGCATATTTCAGTGAGAAACTAAACGGGGCAGCGTTGAACTACTCAACATATGACAAGGAACTATATGCATTGGTAAGGGCTTTGGAGACATGGCAGCACTGGCTGGCCCTATGGGAGATCATCAATCTTGGTTTTTACGTTTGTTGTTATCTTTGATCGTCCTCCGCTGGTTTGTCGCTGCTTCTTTGTGATCTGATCTTGGAGGTTCCTCCCGGTTTGTCCGCTATGGGGGGAATCGAGCGTCCCCTGCTTTCTGTTCCAAAGGAGGGCTCAGGTGGTATAGTTCTGGATAAGGTCTCTTTGGACTCCTCATCCGCCTCTATTCCATCATTAATTCTTGTGAGCCGAATTTGAAGGATGCCGCTGGTTTCAATGCTTCTTCTCCTCCATCATCTACTCTCAAAGGCTCTTCTTTTTTCTCTCTTTGCCCTGTCCTGGGCTTTCGGACGACCCCGTCGCCCTTGCTTTGGAGCAGTCCATGGTTTATGAAACTGCTGATTCTTTCAGACTCGGATTGTTTGTTGCGGATTCGGCGATTAGGAAGAGTTGTGCTTCTAGAGGATCTTCTTCTCCCCTTACTGATGCTGAAGTTTCTTCTTCCGTGTTTGCTGCTGGGCCTTCTGGTCATGGAGTCTGTGCTGCATTTTCTTCAGGATCCCCTGTTTCTTCCTCTCAGCAGATCAAGCCAAGTACGTGTCAGGGGTCACGTCTAGTACCTCCATTTGATTTAAGAGGCTCTAACTTCCCGCCTCTTTCGAATGCTTCTGGTGATTCTAAATTTCAAATTCCTTTGTGCCCGTCTTCGTCTGCTGACGTCACTGCGGCTTCCCCTTTTATTCTCCCGAAGGTTACTTCCTGTTCTGTTCTCCCGAAGGCTTCTTCTTCCACTGATCTTGGGACTACAGCTGATCCAGTTTGTGCTCCTTCTTCCTGGGCTTCGCTTGTCAATGATTGTCCTGCTGCTATGGCGCTTTCTTACATTAAGCCGGTGTTTTCGGGAGATGAAGGTAATGTTAGGATTAAGCTCCCTGCTTCAGTGGCACGTAAGGGAGTTTCTATCTGGCAAAATACAATTGTGGGATTTTTCCTGGACAAGCTGCCTTTCTCCTTGGTTCAAGGGTGTGCTCAGAGGCATTGGGGGAAGTCTGGGCTTACGGAAGTTCTATGCAATGGAAATGGTTTCTTTTTTTTCAAATTCTCGGACCCAGTTCGCGTTGCTGATGCTTTGGCAGGGGGTCCTTGGTATTTTGGAGGCAGACCAATCTTTCTAAAGCGATGGTCTCCGTGTATGAATCTCACAAAGGAGGGCTGTAAGCAAGTTCCTGTTTGGGCTCACTTCTATAATATTCCTTTGGAGTATTGGACGGAGGAAGGCCTCAGTTACATTGCTAGCATGGTTGGGAGGCCTCTGCATGCAGACAGGATGACTTCCTCACTGAGGCGTTTAAACTACGCCCGTATATGCATAGAGATTGATATAGATGCTTCCCCCCCTAAAGCCTTTGACTTAGAATTGGATGATGGGAGCATTTCGGAAATTAAAATTGAGTATAATTGGATACCAAAGAGGTGCTCTGTGTGTAAGGAATTTGGGCATCCTCCTTCTATCTGCAAGAAGGTTAATCATCAGGTATGGATTCCAAAAGCCTCTCATCCTAATCCAAATCCTGCTTCGGACGGAGATTGTCAGCATGTGGGAAATCACATTTTGGATGTTTCCTCTCCTCCCAAGGTTCAGAAGGCTCCTCTTTCAATGGCTCTGGCTGGATCTAGACTCATGGCATCTCCAACGATTCCTTCTCCAGCGCGTGATTCTTGTAGCTCCATCAACAGCTTTGCTGGCCTTCGTCCGCTTGGAGATCGGGAAGTTCCTTTAGCTGAGGATCCGTTTACAGCAGCTGTGGATCCGCTTGGACCAGGACATCTCGATCCGATTAGTACTGTAGTCGGGGATTCGTTTGGACTTGACGATCTGACTGGAGATGGAACTTGTGATCCGCTAGCTACAGTTACTTGTGATCCGAAATTTGACGATCCGAAAGTATTGACTGTTCCGAAAGCCAATTCCCCTGTTTCCTCTGTTCCGGACTCTTCCCTTTCTGCACTGCCACCGTGTGAGGCCTCGTCTCCCTCCTCGTCTCCATCTAGCACTCCTCTATTGGCCAGGAGGATTATTATGATTGATGAAGTTGAAGGAAAGTTAGGCAGGAAGAAGAAGGACAAGAAGAAGATTGGTTGCTCGGGTAACTCCAGAGGGAAGCTCTACAAGAATTCCCAATGATTAAGCTTGCTTCATGGAACATCCGGGGTCTAAATGATCCTACTAAGCAATCAGAGGTTCGTCACTTGGTTCATTCTCAAAGGCTTTCTTGTATTGCTCTCCTAGAAACTAAGATTAATGCTTTCAATAAAGATAAGATTCAAATGAGCTTGATTTATGGCTGGCAATGTGAAAACTTTTATGATGGTTCTGGATCCGGCAGGATCTGGGTGTTTTGGGATCCATGCATTCTTCAGGCTGATGCTGTTTCCAAACATGACCAGGTCATCCTTTTTTCTTTCACTATTCTTCAATCTGGAGTTAGATTTGCTGCATCCTTTGTCTATGGCTCTAATGATGTTAGGAAGGGATCATTAGACATCATCCCTCAATCAAATGTTCAGCAATCTCATACTTGGCATGGAAAGGAAGGTTCGGTTAAGCTCCTCCCTCAATCAAATGTTCAGCAATCTCATCGTTCATTGGCCATTTCTCTTGCTGTTAACGGATTGATCTCCTCTACCAATTCATCTGAATATGCTACAGTATTTCTGACCCGTTATTTTGACGATCCGTTTACACTTGCTACAGTAGCTACAGTAGCTACAGTATTTCTGACCCGTTATTTTGACGATCCGTTTACACTTGCTACAGTAGCTACAGTAGCTACAGTATTTCTGACCCGTTATTTTGACGATCCGTTTACACTTGCTACAGTAGCTACAGTAGCTACAGTATCCGTTTACACTTGCTACGGATTGGAAGCTCGGGCAATACCAGCGGGAAGTCTTCAAAGTCCTCCAAATGATTAAGCTAGCTTCTTGGAACATCCGGGGCCTCAATGATTCCACAAAGCACTCGGAGGTCCGCCATCTTGTACACTCTCAAAATATCTCTTGTATAGCTCTTCTCGAGACTAGAATTAAACCCCATAATAAAGAGAAGCTTCAAAGGACTTTGTTTAAGAACTGGCACTGCATTAACTTTTATGAAGGAGATGGTTCGGGTAGGATTTGGATCTGGTGGGATCCTTCCAAACTTCGGGCGGATGTTATCTCCAAGCATGAACAGATCATTCACCTCTCTGTCACTATTGTTAGTTCCGGTGCCAAGTTCGCTGCCTCCTTTGCTTATGGTTCAAATGACGCTGCGGCGAGAAGACAACTTTGGGATATACTGATTGATCGTGCCTCATCCTTCTCCCAGCTGCCTTGGATCATCATGGGGGACTTCAACGCTATCAGGTTTCGGCACGAACGGAAAGGCGGGAGTGTTGAATGGCCAAGTTTCATGGATGACTTTAATGATGCCCTGTTCGCTGCCGGCTTGGATGATCTCCGTTTTGGTGGATGTCTTTTTACCTGGCATAACTCCCGGCTCAATGGGCACATTCTGCGTAAGCTGGATCGTGCTCTTGTCAACCCCTCATGGCTTAATCTCTTCTCCAACTCTTCTGCTGAATTCCTTCCCTACGGACTATCAGATCACTCTGCAGCTGTTGTTAATCTTGGTTTGAACTCCCAGGCCATTAGATCGCCCTTCAAGTTCTTCAATTTCTGGGCTGATTTTGTTGAATTCCTGCCCCTAATTGAGAAGGTTTGGTGTACTCCTGTGGCTGGTCATGCAATGTATGTAATTTATAAAAAGTTGAAGCTTGTTAAATCGGCTTTGAAGGCTCTGTGTAGGTCCAAGAATGAGCTCCTTTTCGGTGATCTGGCTTCCCTCCGTGCCGAGCTTGCTGGACTGCAATCTTCAATAGCTGCTGGCTCTAATGATAAAGATATTCTAGAGAGGGAGATGGACTGTGCTATGAGGCTATCTCTTGCATGCAAAGGGAAGGAGAGTTATGTTAGGCAGAAGAGTCGAATCCAATGGTTGAAGGAGGGCGATCATAACTCTGCTTTCTTCTTCAATTCGGTTAAAGGAAGGATCAACACCAACAAGATCCTAAGTATCCAGAATGATCTTGGTGAATGGATTCAGGATAAGGATCAGATTGACTATGAAGTTGTCTCTTTCTTCAAAAATCTGCTTGGCACTAGAGATGGATCAAGCTATCCGGGTGCTACTATGCTTCAGAACTTTGTGGGCCGGGTTCTCTCTCAGGATCAAATCAGTAATCTGAGCTGTGGCTTTAGCGATGAGGAAATCAAAGAGACATTCTTTGGACTTCATCCCAACAAATCTCCTGGTCCGGATGGTTTCAATGCTTTCTTCTTCCAAAAGACATGGCCAATAGTGGGTAATGATATCACTGCGGCTGTCAGGGACTTCTTCTCTACGGGTATTCTCCTCAAGGAAGCTAATTGTACAATCATCGCTCTTATCCCCAAGGTTCCCAATGCATCTAAATTAAAGGATTTCAGGCCTATTTCCTGCTGCAACACTATCTATAAATGCATTTCTAAGTTGCTTGCCAATCGGCTGAAAGTTGTTCTTCCTTCCTTTATCAATGAAGCTCAATCTGCCTTCGTGCATGGTAGAAGCATTGGAGATAATATTTTGTTGGCTCAGGAGCTGATTCGAGGTTATCACCTCTCCCTTTCCTCATCGAACTGTGCCCTTAAAGTTGATCTTATGAAGGCGTTCGACTCTGTTCGGTGGGATTTTCTTTGGGACTCTCTTCGGCTTCTTGGTTTTCCTCTAATCTTCATCGGTTGGATCAAGGCATGTGTCTCCTCTGCTAGATTTTCTATCTCTATCAATGGAGAGCTCAAAGGGTTCTTTGAGGGGAAGCGAGGGCTCCGTCAAGGTGATCCCATTTCACCCTATTTATTTGTTATTTGCATGGATGTCTTTTCCCGGATCCTGGACCAGAAAATCCAAGCTTCCAAGTCTTTTAAATATCATTGGAGATGCCGGAAATCTGGATTATCTCATCTTTGCTTTGCGGATGATCTACTTATCTTTTGCAGTGGAGATCTCAATTCCATTAGAGTTGTGAAGGATGCCCTTGATACCTTCTCCTCACTTTCTGGGTTAATTCCTAACAATTCTAAAAGTTCAATCTTTGTCTCCGGGAGATCGGCTGATATTCAGAATGACTTTGCTAATTTCTTCGGATTCAGCCTGGGTACCTTTCCTATTCGCTATCTGGGGGTCCCTCTCATCTCCTCGAAGCTCCGTGCTCTGGATTGTCATGCTTTGGTCGACCGTATTTTGAAGAGGATTAAGCTTTGGACTAACCGTTTCCTCTCTTATGCTGGAAGGTTACAACTCATCCAATCAGTACTTTTCAGTATTCAGTCTTTCTGGAGTGCTCATTTCATTCTTCCTGTAAAAGTCACAAAAGAGATTGAAGGTATTCTTTCTGCTTTCTTATGGAAGGGTTGTTCCTTGTCTCGCAAAGGTGCAAAAGTGGCTTGGTCTGATATCTCCTGTCCGAAGGATGAAGGTGGTTTGGGAATCAAAAAGATTCGTGATTGGAACAACGCTTCTATGACCCGCTATATCTGGTTACTTTGCCAGCCTTGCTCCAAGTCTCTATGGGCCACTTGGGTTAAGATGAACCTTCTGCATAAAGATCAATTCTGGGTGGCTAAAGTTCCTTGGCATTGCTCTTGGACTTGGAGGAAAATTCTCAAGCTTAGGGAAAAAGTGAAGGGCTTCATCTCTATCAAAGTGGGGAATGGTGAGTCTACTTCTCTATGGTTTGATTCTTGGAGACCGCTTGGTCCTATTTGTTCTTCCCCTACTGCTAGAGTTATTTTGGATTCGGGTCTTTCCATGGATACTAAAGTCAGTGCCATCCTCTTTGATGGCATCTGGAGATGGCCTGTGGCTAATTCCCTTGATCTGATTACTTTGAAAGATGAAGCTCGATCTCTTCCCCTGCCTGATTGCAGCCACTTAGATCAGGTTCTCTGGAATGGATCTGGTGATTTTTCTATTAAAAAGGTTTGGAATAGCCTTCGTACCTCTTCTCAGCCGGCTGCCTGGGCTCATCTTCTTTGGTTTAAGCATCATGTTCCTCGTCATTCCTTCATCTCATGGTTAGCTTTAGAGGAAGGCTCTCTACCCTGGACCGCCTTCAATCTTTTGGTATTCACTGTCTCTCCTCATGTATTCTATGTCAAGGCTCTACTGAGGACCATAACCATCTATTTTTTAATTGCTCATATTCCTATCGGATCTGGACTTCCATTGCCGGCAAGTGCGACTTGAGGTATAATTCTTCTTCTTTAGGGCAATTAAGGCAGTGGCTTTGCAGAAGCATCAAAGGTTCCTCTCTCCACTCCACCATCTGCAGACTTGCTCTGGGAGCTTCTTTGTACTTCATTTGGCAAGAAAGGAACTCTCGCAGTCATGGAAATCGACCTCTTAATGAAGTTGGTATTATCTCAAAGATTATGGATTCGGTTAGAATGAGCTTGGATGGCGCAACCTTTCCTAGTAACGCTGCTAATCTACACTTGATTATCTGCTGGCAGCTTCCTCCTTCGCTTCTGCGATAGCTTAGCTTGTTTCCTGTCTTTTGTATGGTGTCCTCATGGCGAGGGCTTTAAATCATTTCCGGGGAAGGTTATCTCCCTATTGCTTTCTGTTTCATTTGGGGATCACCCCGTGATCTTGTATCTTGTACTTATATCTCTCTGATTAATACTAATCACACCTTTAACTTTCAAAAAAAAAAAAAAAAGACATGGCAGCACTACTTGTGGCCAAGGGAGTTCATCATTCACACCGATCATCAGTCTTTGCGACATCTTAAGGGCCAAGGGAAACTAAACAAGAGCATGCTAGATGGATCGAGTTCATTGAGACATTCCCATATGTGGTGCAATACAAACAAGGTAAAGAGAACATTGTGGCCGATGCACTCTCAAGAAGGTATAATCTCCTTAACACACTTGACTCTAAATTGCTTGGCTTTGAATTTGTTAAGGGATTATATGAGCATGATTCTGATTTTTCACAAGTGTATGTGGCATGTGAGAACATTGCATTTCAAAAGTACTTTAGGCATGATGAATATTTGTTTAGGGAAAACAGATTGTGCGTACCCAAAAGCTCTTTGAGGGATTTGCTTGTGCATGAAAGTCATTGTGGTGGTCTTATGGGGCATTTTGGGGTTGCTAAAACTCTTGATGTACTTAAGGAACATTTCTTTGGCCTCATATGAAAAGGGATGTTGAGAAATTTTGTGCCAAATGTGAAACTTGCAAAAGAGCCAAGTCTAAGGTGAAGCCTCATGGGCTATATACACCATTGCCTGTACCTAAGCATCCTTGGGTTGACTTGTCTATGGACTTTGTTTTAGGGTTGCCTAGGTCACAAAGGAGTCATGATTCCATATTGTTGTGGTTGATAGGTTTTCAAAGATGGCTCATTTTATTCCTTGTAAGAAAACTGCTGATGCTACTTATGTGGCTAATTTGTTCTTTAGGGAAGTTGTTAGATTGCATGGCATTCCTAAAACTATTGTTAGTGATAGGGATGTAAAATTTTTGAGTCATTTTTGGAGAGTACTTTGGGGAAAATTGGGAACAAAGTTGTTATTCTCTACTACCTGTCATCCTCAAACAGATGGGCAAACAGAAGTAGTAAATAGAACTTTGTCCACACTTTTGAGAGCATTTGTGAAGAAGAATTTAAAATCTTGGGAGGAATGCATACCATATATAGAATTTGCATATAATAGGGTTGTACATTCATCTAGTGGGTATTCACCTTTTGAGCTTGTATATGGATTTAACCCACTTACTCCCTTAGATTTATCTCCATTGCCTGTTAATCATATTGCATCTCTTGATGGTAAGAGTAAGGCAGAATTTGTGAAGAAAATGCATGAACAAGCTAAGTTACATATTGAAAAGAAAAATGAGTCATATGCAAAATATGCTAACAAAGGCCGAAAGGCAATTGTGTTTGAACCAGGTGACTTAGTTTGGATACACTTAAGGAAAGAAAGGTTTCCTACGCAAAGGAAATCAAAGTTGCAACCAAGAGGAGATGGGCCTTTTAAAGTCTTGGAACGCATTAATCCTAATGCCTACAAGATTGACTTGCCAAGTGAGTATGAAGTAAGTAATACTTTTAATGTTACTGATCTTTCTCCCTATTCTGGTATAGGACCAAATTCGGGGACGAATTTTTCTCAAGAGGGAGGGGATGTTGAAGGAGCTCCATCATTAAGCTATCAAGGTCCCATAACTAGAGCCAAAGCTAAGGAACTCCAAAGCTTGATCATGGAAGCAATTGGCCAAGGAGTAATCAGCCATGGAGAAGCAAACAGCCAAGTGGAAGAATTCAAGTGTTTGACTCTTTGCCAGGTGGACCAAAGGAATTGCAGCCTAATTAATGAGCTTTGAGACTATGCATTGCAGCCTAATTAATGAGCTTTGAGACTATGCATTGCAGCCTAATTAATGAGCTTTGAGACTATGCATTGCAGCCTAATTAATGAGCTTTGAGACTATGCATTGCAGCCTAATTAATGAGCTTTGGAACATGCAGAACTTATGAGGGTGTGTAGTATTTATTGCTATATTTGGCTTTTCCTATTCTTGAAGATCTATATATTGTATGCTGAACTTCAGATTAAAGGTTAATGAACAATTCCGAATTTTCTTTTGGTTATAATCCAATTGAGAGCATTATTTCTTCCTTGCTTCTTGAAAGAACTAGGACTTAGTCATTTTAGCCAATTGACTATTTTATCTTTGATAATCAAGTTACCTTAGAACCTGTTTCTATTGTGATTTGGTTCCTTGGCCTTTCTTCTTCTGATTCGGTTAGTGCCTCTTCACGGGTTGGGGTTGTGTTAATCAACTGAAGAAGATATCCTTGTTGAGGTGATTCTAAAGATCCGTTCATCAATTTTGTAAACAATACGGATACGAAGTACTAGTACCCCCTTCTAAGAAAAAGAGGAAAGATAAAAGAAAGGTAGAAAGACCAACATACTCTGGAAATAGATCAAAGAAATTTCCTAGTAAAGGAAGGTGGAAATCCAAAGACCAAAAATACAAGGAAACTACTCCTAAGAAAAGGGACAATACCAATCGAAGAAAAACAGCAACCTGCTATCGATGTGGAAAAAAGGGCCACTTTAGCAAGAATTGTAGAAAATATAAAATATCCCAAATCCAAGGAATGGATATTCCAGAAAACCAGAAGGAAAAAATACTAGAACTAATGCGATCAGACAGTGAAGAGAGTTACCCTTCGGACCTAGAGGATAGTTCAGAATATGAGAAGATCAACCTGATAGAGGAAAATGAAGAAGAGGGTTCTTCTGATGAAGAAGAAACTTCCTCCGAAAACATAGATGAAATAACCTTTTTTTTTGAAAGTTAAAGGTGATTTGTATTAAAAAGAAAGAATTATAAGTACAAAGAGCGGGACAGAGCCCGCAAGCATACAAGCAAGGGAAAACATCCACCAAAAGGTTGAAATAACCTAAAGCCAAATAAGCCCAGACCAACCAAGTCAAACAATAAGGTTACAAAAGACCGAACTGGATTAACTCAAAAGAGAGGAGGGTAGTTGCCATCTATCAATCAATTGGAGATTTGCCGCATTTCTGGGAAAAGTAGCACCCTCCAACTTCAGCCTGATCGAGTCCATAATCTTAGAGACTATACTTTGTTCCTTTAGAAGCAAGCGCCCATGCTTGCAGGAGTTTCTTTCTAACCATATGAAGTACAAAGCAGCACCCAAGGCAAGCCTACAAACAATAGAATGGAAAGAGGCTCCTTTGATATTTCTGGAAAGCCACGGCCTCAGACTCTCCCAAGAAGATGGGAAGTGCGCTAAGCCACATTTTCTAGCAATGGTAGACCAAACCCGTGAAGAGAAAGGACAGCTGAAAAACAGATGATCGTGATCCTCCAATCTGTGACGACATAAATAGCAAGCCGTCTGACAATGCAAACCATAAGAGATAAGGCGATCCTGGGTAGCAAGTCTACCTCTAATGGCAAGCCATAAAATGAAAGAATGCCGTGGAACATGATGCTTAAACCAGACTAAATGAGCCCAATCAACACGTTGGGAAGGTAACCTTATGTGGCTGTACTGAAAATCTTAAAATTCTGCGGCTGTACTGAAAATCTTAAAATTAATATGATGAAATAACCTTATGTGGCTGTACTGAAAATCTTAAAATTAATATGATCAACAACAAGAGAAGCGATCTACTCATAGACCTGATAGAAAGAACCGATGACCCAGAAATAAGAAAAAATTTCGTAGATGAACTTAAAAGAGAATTACAACCTAAGGCTAGAAAGGAGGTTTTAAGCTTATCAGAAATAATCAAACAAAAGGAGCAAGAAGAAAAATTTAAAGCAGACCCAATTTATCAACTACAAACAGAAGTTAAACAAATCAAAATAGAAATTAAGAAATTAAGAACAGAAATAGAAGAATTAGAAAACCCAAGGAAAGAAATTCTTCAAGAAGAAGAAGAACACGGTTATCTAAATAAAATCACAGCCGTAAAAGTTCAGAGGTGGAACGCCAGAGTTAGACTAGTAGTAGGAGAGGAAATAAGAGAAGTATATGCCTTAGTTGATTCTGGAGCAGACATGAACTGTATACCAACAGGATTGTTTCCGAAGAAATATTATGTCAAACTACTGAGAATCTGTATACAGCTAATAATGAGAACCTCAAAGTCAAATATAAAATATCAGACGTAAATATTTGCCAATATGATATTTGTTTCAAATCAATAGTCATGGTGGCCGAAGACATTCATAATGTTGTCATCGGAACACCATTCCTAACACTTCTTTATCCTATGAGAATCGATGAAGGAGGAATATCAACTTATGTTTCCGAGGATAGAGAGATTACCTTTAAATTTGTAAACCCTACGAAAACCAAAGAAATCAATTTATTAAAAGACGATCTTAGTATCCAAAAGATACAGACCTTAAAATACAAAGAACAACAACTACTAGATCTTAAAGAGGAAATCAAAATAACTAAAATAGAAAGACAATTACAAGAAGATTTTTGGAAAAACAAAATAAAAGAAATTCAAAGAAAATTAGAAAAAGAACTATGTAGTCAAAACGCCACAGCCTTTTGGGATAGACAAAAGCACCAGGTCAGTCTACCTTACATTAAAAATTTTAAAGAAATAAATATTCCGACTAAATCTAGACCTATCCAGATAAACGCAGAATTATTAGAATATTGTAAAAAGGAAATATCAGATCTCTTAGATAAAAAACTCATAAGGCCTAGCAAATCTCCTTGGTCATGCTCAGCCTTTTATGTTCAAAAGGCCTCAGAATTAGAAAGGGGAACTCCCAGATTAGTCATTAATTATAAACCCCTAAATAAGGTCTTAGAATGGATTAGGTATCCTATACCTAACAAAAAGGATCTTTTATCTAGGCTCTACAAGGCAAAAATATTCTCTAAGTTTGACATGAAATCAGGATTTTGGCAAATACAGATAAGGGAAATAGATAAGTACAAAATAGCCTTTACAGTACCCTTTGGGCACTATGAATGGAATGTAATGCCCTTTGGACTTAAAAACGCCCCAAGTGAATTCCAAAACATGATGAATACAATATTTAACTCAGAATCACACTTCATAATAGTTTACATCGATAATGTATTAATCTTCTCGGAAGATTTAAGACAACATGTTAAACATATAAGGCAGTTTCATAATCTAGCAAAGCAAAATGGATTAGTAATCTCAGCCCCTAAGATTAAAATCTTTCAGACCAAAATAAGGTTTTTAGGACACTATATATATCATGGCACTATCAAACCTATTGAGAGATCTGTAGAATTCGCAGACAAATTTTCAGACGAAATCAGAGAGAAAACCCAGCTTCAAAGATTCCTAGGATGCCTTAACTATGTAGCAAATTTTGTCCCAAACCTAAGAATCACCCTAGAACCTTTGTATGCTCAGCTTAGGAAAAAGAAAACAAAATGGACAGAAGAGCAAACTCAGATTGTCAGAAAAGTAAAAACATTGGTCAAAAGGCTTCCCTGCCTAAACCTACTAAATCCAGCAGTAATCATTGTTGAAACAGATGCCTCAGATATAGGATTCGGAGGAATTCTTAAATAAAAAATCAGTAATAGGGAAAACTTAATCAGATATCATTCAGGAATATGGACCAAGGCTCAAATAAACTATAGTACAATAAAAAGGAGATTCTATCAATTGTATTATGCATTCAGAAGTTTCAAGAAGAAAGTAAAGAAACAACCACCGTAAGCCGCATGATTTGTGAGAGCTTCTCTCTCTACAATGTGAGAGCTTCTCTCTCTACGATTCTGTTTCTCCCGAGGTCTTGGCTATCTGCTATCTGGTTCTAATGGCTTCCGGATTCGATCCTTGCTCTTCTGGCTATCGGGCTTCTGCGTCTTCGAGCTCTAAGGTTGGTATATGTCGGGATGGAGATTCCACGGTGTCTCCATCTCTTCCTATTCTATCCTCTCGTAGCTCTTGCTTGCAGGCCTCGCCAGATGTCTCTCGTTCTCCCTGTTCCAAATCTATTTTGCCGCGAGTTACTTCTGAAGTGCCGCATCGAGCTGCTGATTGTTCATCGTCGAAGATTTGCTCTGCACCTTGTTCTATTGTTCTTCCGTCGTCTTCTTCGACGGATGTGCTCCCTGCTTCCGGTGTTGGCGCGGAGAACTCTGCGGCTGTCCTATTCTCAACTGCCATTGGTGATCCATCTGCTTCCTCGCCTCTGATTGCATCAGTCCAGCCGACGGATTTCTCTCTTCCGCCATTGAGTTCTCAGACGCTCCCTTCATCCATTTATCCGGTCCTTCCCTCTTGCATCGGATTAACCGCTGGGTCGTCTATTTCCTCGGTGGCTGCTTCCGTGGTCCTTCCTGTTTCTGAGCCCGTCCAGTTGCCGATTTCTGCTTCCGGTTCTGCGCTGTTGCCGACTCCTTCCAATTTCAAAATTTCGGAGCTCTGTTTCCCGCCCCTGCCAGGGAATTCTCAGTCTATTGCTTTTGATCCTCCTGGCTCATCTCTTCCGGTCTCCGCCTCCTCAGGCCTCCCAGGTGCTGCTTCTGTTGCTGCAGGCAAACCTTCTTCTTCCTGGGCGTCTTTAGTTAAAGAAGATCGGGCAAACATGTGTCTGAGATATATAAAGCACAGTCCCATGGCTGATGAAGGCAAGATCAAAATTAAACTTCCGCCCGATGTGGCGCTTAAGGGTGCAGCTATTTGGAGAAATTCTCTGGTTGGTTTCTTCCTTGATAAACTACCTTTTCTCTTGTTCACGCATGTGCGATGCGCCACTGGGGAAAGCTTGGACTGTCCGAGGTCCTTAGCAATGGAAATGGCTTTTTCTTCTTCAAATTCACTGAATCAGATAGATTAAATGAAGTATTGGATGGAGGCCCATGGTATTTCGGAGGTAGACCTATATTTCTTAAGCGTTGGAGACCTGGGATGAATCTATCTAAGGATGGCTGCAAGCTAGTTCCTAATGGGTTCATTTCCATGACGTTCCTCTGGAGTTCTGGACTGACGAAGGGCTCAGCCACATCGCCAGCACTGTAGGGAAGCCGCTGCATGCTGATATAATGACTTCTTCTTTAAAACGACTGACCTATGCTAGAATTTGCATAGAGATTAATATGGATGACCCACTTCCTAATGCTGTTGATATTGAAACGGATGACGGAGGATGCATAGAAATCAGAATTGAGTACAACTGGGTTCCTAAGAGATGTTCAGTTTGCAAGGAATTCGGTCACTTACCAAAAAATTGTAAGAAGGTGATCCACCGAGTTTGGATTCCGAAACCTTCCCACCATTCTACAAATTCTTCTTCTACTGGAGTCCTGAAGCCTGGGTCCATTCCCGGCCTAGGAGTCCAGGATATGATTGTGCCTCCTTCCACCGATCAGCATCGCTCAGCATCTTCACCAAACGCTAATTGCGGCGTTTCTTCATCCGGAGATCTTAGCAAATCCTCTAACTCTTTTGGTCCTCTGTCTCATGTGGATGATCAGAATGCAGCTTTGGTGGACAATGCTGTGTTTGTTGATTCATCAGGGTTTGAGGCCATCGCTGCTGGTTCCTTTGTTTCGGGAGGCTGCGATTCTTTGAACTCTTTTGCTCTCCTACAAAACACTTCTGTTACTCATGCTGATCGGAAGATGGGTGAAGCCTCTATCCCTCTGAGTCTTGCTGAGATCTCTGCTGAGCCTGGTGATGATGCCAAGGGCATATGCTCTTCCCTTCCGGTGATTGTGTCGGATTGTCCAAGCCCTTCGGACTCTCTCATTAATAAGGATGATCCTGCTTCTCCTTCGTCCTACTCAAGTACTCCTTTGCTGGCTAGGAGGTTAAATATGGTTGATGAGCTCGAGAAGATGCAGGGCAAGAAGCTGAAGCTGAAGAAGAAGAAAAGGAGAGCGGGGAACTCCGGGGGGTCGGCTTCCAAATGATTATTCTTGCTATTTGGTTTAGTCAGGGTCTCTATGATCCTGCAAAAGTTACGGATTCTAGATTCTTGGCTCTTTCTCAATATCTCCCTTGTACAGCTCTTCTTGAAATTTTCTGGCCATCAGGTTGCCCTGTTTCTCCGTCTGCTGCTCCTCCTGGTGTTGCTTGGGGGGATTTGGTTTTTTCGTCGGTTCTCTTGGTTGCTTCTCGCGATGGGGGAGCATTGGGCTCTATTTCCTCTCGTTGTTCGTCCGCATCAATGAAGAAGAAGGATCGGAAGATGTTTGGATGTTCAGGGATTCCAATAGCTGATCATTCCCCTGTTTCTATGGAGAAATCGATTGCGGATCTTGACGATCCGTTTTCATCTGCTACAGTAGCCACAGTTGTCTCCAACCCGTTATTTGACGATCCGATTACTATTGCTACTGTAGCTACAGTAGCTACAGTAGCTTTCAACCCGCAATTTGACGATCCGATTACTATTGCTACTGTAGCTACAGTAGCTACAGTAGCTTTCAACCGCAATTTGACGATCCGATTTCCTTTGCAACAGTAGCTTCAGTTTCGAGTGTTCCGAGTGCCAGTTCCCCTGTTTCCTCTGTTCGGGACTCTTTCCTTTCTGCTTTGCCACCTTGGGAGGCCTCGTCTCCCTCCTCGTCTCCTTCTAGCACACCTCTTTTGGCTAGGAGGCTCTTTATGATTGATGATGTTGAAGGAAAGCTAGGCAGGAAGCTGAAGCTGATGAATAGGAGAGCGGGGATTTCCGGGGGGTCGTCTTCCTTGGATCCTTGATGATTAATATCGCCTCCTGGAATATTAGGGGTCTAAATGACCCCTCCAAACAGTTTGAGGTTCGCAATTTAATTAAGTCTCAGAAGTTAGCTTGCTTAGCAATTCTTGAAACAAAGATCAAACCATGCAATAAATCTTTCTTTGAGCATTCCTTATTGATAAACTGGAAATGTGTTAGCTACTATGATGGGACCGGCTCGGGTAGGATCTGGGTGTGGTGGGATCCATCCAAACTCTGCGCTGATTGCATCTCCTTGGAGGATCAAGTCATTCATATTTCCTTCTCCTTGTGTAGCTCAGGGGAAAATTTCTCTGCCTCTTTCGTTTATGCTGCGAATGATAGTCCTTCTCGGAGGTCATTATGGAGCAGTTTGAAAGATCATGCTAGATCTGTTGCCCATCTGCCTTGGATCATCCTGGGTGATTTTAATGCTGTCCGTTACAGATATGAGAGAAAAGGTGGTAGCACTGGATGGCCTTCTATCATGGAAGAGCTGAATGATTTAATTCTTGAAATCGGGGTGGATGATCTGAGATTTGGTGGCTGTTTGTTCACTTGGCACAATGCGAGATCTTCTGGGCATATCCTCAGGAAGTTAGATAGGGCTCTCGTCAACTCAATCTGGCTCAACTCTTTTCCCAATGCTGTGGCTGATTTCTTGCCATTTGGGATCTCTGATCATTCGGCTGCTGTTGTCAAGCTGGGGACCCGCCACTACACTATCAGACCCCCCTTCAAATTTTTTAATCATTGGGCTGGATTTGACGAATTCTTGCCTCTGGTTGAGACGATCTGGAGCTCCCGTGTCGATGGGCATGCTATGTTCAGGGTGTGTAAGAAGTTGAAGATGTTAAAACCTGCGTTAAGGAATCTTTGCATTGCTAAGAATGCTGGGCTTAATGAGGATCTGGTTGAGCTTCGAAAGGAGCTCAATGATATTCAGTTGGCTATTGCCTCTGGTAATCAATCGACTGAGCTTATTGATAAAGAACGATTGTGTGCAAGGAGGCTTAACTTAATTTGTAATAGAAGGGAATGTTATGCTAGGCAAAAGAGCAGGATCCAATGGCTGCGGGAAGGGGATCACAATTCTTCTTTCTTTTTCAATTCTATCAAAAGCAGGATCAATGCAAACAAGATTATTAGAATTCAAGAGGATTCGGGTGCTTGGATAGAGGATAAGTCTCAGATCAGTCATGAGGTTATTGATTATTTCAAGCATCTCCTGGGTTCTGATTGTTCCACTGTCTATGAAGGGATTGATTCTCTCAAGCCGTATGTGAACCAGGTCCTTTGTGCCGAGAATTTCAGATTGTTAGACTCTCCTTTCTCTAATGAAGACATCAGGAAAGCTATGTTCAGTCTCCACCCAAACAAAGCCCCTGGACCGGATGGATTCAATGCTTTCTTCTTCCAGAAGGCCTGGCCGATTGTAGGGGATGAGGTAACTGCTGCTATCAAGGACTTCTTCGCTAATGGTATGCTTCTTAAGGAAGTCAATTGCACCATCATTGTTCTTATCCCTAAATTTCCTAATGCCTCCAAGCTGAGGGATTTCAGACCTATCTCATGCTGCAACACCCTTTATAAATGCATTACTAAGCTAATTGCCAATCGGTTGAAGGGAGTTCTCCCTTCTTTTATTAATGAGGCACAAGCTGCCTTCGTCCTTGGTCGACGCATAGGAGATAATATCTTAATGGCTCAGGAGCTTGTCCGTGGATATCATCTCCAGTCATCCTCCCCTAAATGTTCCCTCAAGATTGATATTAGGAAGGCTTTCGATTCGGTCAGATGGGATTTTCTATGGGATGCTTTGCAGCTTCTTGGATTTCCTCCTCGATTCATTGGGTGGACTAAGAGCTGCGTCTCTTCTGCTAAATATTCGGTGGCTATCAACGGTGAGCTCAACGGCTTCTTTGAAGGAAGGAAAGGTATTCGTCAAGGTGACCCTATCTCGCCCTATTTATTTGTAATATGCATGGATATCTTCTCTCGGATCTTGGACCGGAAAATTCAAGAGTCTCCTTCTTTTACTTACCACTGGAGATGCAGGAAATCAAAGATTTCTCATCTCTGCTTTGCTGATGATCTAATGATCTTTTGCCATGGTGATCTGCACTCTATAGAAGTTGTGATGGATGCCCTCTCTATCTTTTCCTCTCTCTCGGGCCTGTGCCCAAATGTGGATAAATGCTCTATCTTCTTATCAGGTGTCAATGGCAATGTGCATCATGATATTGTGAATTATGTTGGGTTTCCTATTGGGTCATTTCCCATTAGATACTTGGGGTGCCGCTTATATCTTCTAAGCTCAACGCACTTGATTGCCAAGCCCTGGTTGATCGGATGCTGGGGAGGATTAAAATCTGGACTAATCGTTTCCTTTCATATGCAGGAAGATTACAGCTTATCCAATCTGTTCTTTTTAGTATTCAGTCTTTCTGGTGCGCCCACTTTATTCTTCCTGCCAAAGTCACCAAATCCATTGAAAGCATCCTCTCGGCCTTCCTTTGGAGTGGGGTGTCCTTGAAGACAAGTGGTGCTAAAGTCGCTTGGTCGGATGTTTCTTCTCCCAAAGCTGATGGTGGCCTAGGGATTAAGAAAATCAAGGACTGGAATATTGCCTCCATGACTCATTATATATGGCAATTATGTAAGCCTGGCTCTTCCTCATTATGGGCTGCTTGGGTTAAGTTGAATCTATTGCATAAGGAGCAGTTCTGGGTGGCTAAAATCCCTTGGAATTGTTCGTGGACTTGGAGAAGACTTCTCAAGATCCGACATTTGGTGCAGCCTTTCATCTCTGTGAAAGTTGGGAACGGGGACAGTACATCGCTGTGGTTTGATGCTTGGAGGCCTCAAGGCCCTATATGTTCTTCTCCTCAGGCTAGAGTTATCTTTGATTCGGGTCTCTCTGTTGACGCTAAGGTAAGCGCCATTATCTCCTCTGGCCATTGGATGTGGCCTCCTGCCAACTCTCCTGAGCTGATCAGCCTGAAAGAGGAGGCTACCTCTCTTCTCTTGCCCGATTGCTCTCATGAAGACAAAGTCCTGTGGGATGGGTCATCTGTTTTCACAATCAAGAAAGCTTGGAGGGTCCTAAGGACCCCCTCAATTCGTGTTCCTTGGGCTCATTTGGTTTGGTTCAAGCATCATGTCCGAGGCACTCTTTCATTCTTTGGCTGGCAATTCGTGGTAGGCTTCCTTCTCAGGATCGCCTCCTATCATTCGGAATTATCAGTCATATGGAGTGTTACTTTTGTCACGAGGAGGTGGAAGATCATAATCATCTCTTCTTTACCTGCTCCTTCTCTCGTCAGGTTTGGACTGCTATTGCCTCGATGTGTGATCTCATGCATTATCCCTCCTCTTGGGAGACCCTCTGGCCGAGACTATGCTGCATTATCCGTGGAGCTACGCTCATCTCCATTATCAGGAGGCTTGCTATCGGTGCTTCTCTCTACTTTCTATGGATGGAAAGGAACTCTCGGAAGCATGGGAGTTTTCTTCATAATGAGAGAGGAATTATTAGTCTTATTATGGACTCTATCAGGCATGTTTTGGATGGCTCTAATTTCACTCTTAATGCTGCAAATCTGCGTTTGATTCAGATTTGGCATCTCCCCGATACTTTGCTTCTTTGATTTCCTGTATTGAAGTTAAGTGGGATGTTTTGTAATTCCCGATTGGCTGTTCTTTTCACCCGTTTGGGGGTTGTTTCCCCTTGCTAGCTTTTATTTTCTAAGGCTCTGTCCCGTTCCTTGTATTTAAATCTCCTCATTAATACATATTTCACTTTTAACTTTAAAAAAAAAAAGAGAGTCTTCCATAGGAGCAGCCAAGTAACCAGAATAACAAACACGATCGGAGGAACAGAGCAAGAGACTCTCTCTCTAGAACCCCAGAGCTTCTCTCTCTAGAACCCCAGAGCTTCTCTCTGTTCCTTAATGGGGATCTTTCCTCTCTCCGCACTGAACTCGATGACCTTCAATCGTCTATTGCCGGTGGCTCAAATGTCAGCGATCTGCTTGAAAAGGAGCGAGATTGTGCTAATAGGCTGGCCACTGCCTACAAGGGGAGGGAGAGCTACGCCAAACAAAAAAGCAGAATCCAATGGCTTAAGGAAGGTGACAAAAACTCTGCCTTCTTCTTCAACTCGGTTAAAGGGAGACATAACATCAACAATATCCTCTGCATCCAGAATCAAAATGGTGAATGGATTAGAGACAAGGATCAGATTGTTCATGAAATCGTTTGCTTCTACAAGCAACTCCTAGGCACGGATTCTGGCACAGATTATGTCGGGACCGAACAGCTTGATCTCTTCCTTGATCCAGTTCTCTCCCCAGATCAGGTTAGCAAGTTAAGCATCGGTTTCACTGATGATGAAATTAAAGAAGCTTTCTTTCAGCTTCATCCAAATAAAGCACCAGGACCGGATGGCTTCAATGCTTTTCTTCCAACACACTTGGCCTATCGTGGGAGCTGATATCTCTTTGGCTATTAGGGACTTTTTCTCCACTGCTAAACTTCTCAAGGAAACAAATTGCACGGCTGTTGTGCTTATCCCCAAAGTCCCGAATGCAGCTCATCTTAAGGATTTCAGACCGATCTCCTGTTGCAATACAATCTATAAATGTATTGCAAAGCTCCTTGCTAACCAGTTAAAGGAAGTCCTCCCGTCTTTTATCAATGAGGCCCAGTCCGCTTTTGTTCAGGGAAGGCATATCGGAGACAACATTCTTATGGCTCAGGAGCTAATTCGTGGTTACCATCTTTTCACCTCCTCCCCGAACTGCGTCCTCAAAATTGATATAATGAAAGCTTTTGATTCTGTTCGTTGGGACTTTCTTTGGGATTCTCTTCGACTGCTTGGCTTTCCTCCCATTTTCATCGGCTGGATCAAAGCCTGTGTCACTTCTGCCAGGTATTCTATTGCTATCAATGGTGAACTCAATGGATTCTTTGAAGGGAAGAAAGGTCTCCGTCAAGGTGATCCCATCTCACCCTACTTATTTGTTATCTGCATGGACGTTCTCTCTCGGATTCTTGATCAAAAAATCCGTGCTTCCCCATCCTTCAAATTCCACTTGAGATGTCGAGATTCCAGAATTACTCATTTATGCTTTGCTGATGATCTGCTGGTTTTCTGTCGCGGCGACCTGAACTCCATTAGAGTTGTGAAGGATGCTCTGGATACCTTCTCTTCTCTCTCCGGTTTGGTCCCAAATAATGCCAAAAGTTCGATCTTTCTTTCAGGATTGCCGGTGGATTCTCATCATGAACTTGTAAACTTCATCGGCTTCAAGCTTGGCTCCTTTCCCATCAGATATCTGGGGGTTCCTTTGATCTCCTCGAAGCTTAGAGCTCTCGATTGCCATGCTCTTGTTGACCGTATTCTGAAGAGGATCAAGATCTGGACAAATCGTTTCCTATCCTATGCTGGAAGGTTACAACTCATTCAATCTGTTTTATTCAGTATCCAGTCTTTTTGGAGTTCCCATTTCATTCTCCCAGTTAAGGTTCTCAAAGACATTGAAGGGATTCTATCGGCTTTTTTATGGAAGGGATGTTCTTTGAATCGCAACGGAGCCAAAGTGGCATGGTCGGACATCTCGTGCCCGAAAGACGAAGGGGGATTGGGGATCAAAAAAATTAGAGACTGGAACTATGCCTCCATGACCCGTTATATCTGGTTATTATGCCAGCCCTGCTCTAAATCTCTGTGGGCGGCGTGGGTAAAGAAGAATCTGCTTCATAAAGATCACTTTTGGGTTGCTAAAGTTCCATGGAATTGCTCCTGGACTTGGAGGAAAATCCTTAAGCTTCGGGATAGAGTAAAGGCCTATATCACAGTCAGAGTTGGGAATGGAGCTTCTACCTCCCTTTGGTTTGATTCTTGGCGAAGCCTTGGACCTATTTGCACCTCCTCAAATGCCAGAGTTATTTCTGATTCTGGTCTCAACATAGATGCAAAGGTCAGTGACATCCTCTCCTCTGGCCTCTGGAGATGGCCTGCTGCAAATTCTATTGAGCTCTTTGAATTGAAGATTGAGACTAGATCCCTTGCTTTACCCGACTGTAGTCATCCAGATCAGCTTCTTTGGGATGGTTCCACCGCTTTCTCCATTAAAAGAGTTTGGAACAGTATCCGTGCTCATAGCAATCGTGTAGACTGGGCTCACCTTCTATGGTTTAAGCACCATGTTCCGAGGCACTCCTTCCTTTTATGGTTAGCGATTCGTGGTAGACTCTCTACTCAGGATCGCCTTCACTCCTTCGGTATTCACTGTCACTTAAACTGCTTTCTATGCAAAGACCATACTGAGGATCACAGCCATCTTTCTTCAGCTGCTCGTATTCCTTTCGGATTTGGTCTTCTATTGCCAGTTTGTGCGACTTACAGCATTATCCTTCTTCTTGGGAGCTCTTGACGCCGTGGCTATGCAGGAACATCAAAGGCAACTCCCTTCTTTCCATTATTCGCAGACTGGCTCTGGGGGCTTCTTTGTACCTAATTTGGCTTGAAAGGAACTCTCGCAAGCATGGCCAAAGGCCTCTTAATGAAGCTGGGATTCTTTCCAAAATATTGGAGTCAGTTAGGGCGAGTTTGGATGGTGCTGTCTTCCCAAAGAAGGATGGTCACCAACGCTTGATTGATAGGTGGCAGCTCTCTCCCTCCATTTCTAGTTGATCCTTTTGTGTTGATTTCTCTGTGATCCCATCACGTCTGTTCTCAGATGTTTGTTCCCTTTTAGTCTAGGGATGTTTCCCTTTTGTGGATCTATCCCTTTTGGGGCCTTTTAGTTACTCCGGGGATTGCCCTGAGTACCTGTACTTTCATCCTCACATTATTAATACATTTCATACTTTACCTTTCAAAAAAAAAAAAAAAAAAGAGGGAGGGGATGATGAAGGAGCTCCATCATTTTTTTTTGAAAGTTAAAAGTGTGATATGTATTAATGAGGAGATTTAAATACAAGGAACGGGACAGAGCCCTAGAAAATAAAAGCTAGCAAGGGGAAAACAACCCCCAACGGGTGAAAAGAACAGCCAATCGGGAATTACAAAACATCCCACTTAACTTCAAGACAGGAAATCAAAGAAGCAAAGTATCGGGAGATGCCAAATCTGAATCAAACGCAGATTTGCAGCATTAAGAGGGAAATTAGAGCCATCCAAAACATGCCTGATAGAGTCCATAATAAGACTAATAATCCTCTCTCATTATGAAGAAAACTCCCATGCTTCCGAGAGTTCCTTTCCATCCATAGAAAGTAGAGAGAAGCACCGATAGCAAGCCTCCTGATAATGGAGATGAGCGTAGCTCCACGGATAATGCAGCATAGTCTCGGCCAGAGGGTCTCCCAAGAGGAGGGAATGCATGAGATCACACATCGAGGCAATAGCAGTCCAAACCTGACGAGAGAAGGAGCAGGTAAGAAGAGGTGATTATGATCTTCCACATCCTCGTGACAAAAGTAACACTCCATATGACTGATAATTCCGAAAGATAGGAGGCGATCCTGAGAAGGAAGCCTACCACGAATTGCCAGCCAAAGAATGAAAGAGTGCCTCGGAACATGATGCTTGAACCAAACCAAATGAGCCCAAGGAACACGAATTGAGGGGGTTCTTAGGACCCTCCAAGCTTTCTTGATTGTGAAAACAGATGACCCATCCCACAGGACTTTGTCTTCATGAGAGCAATCGGCAAGAGAAGAGAGGTAGACTCCTCTTTCAGGCTGATCAGCTCAGGAGAGTTGGCAGGAGGCCACATCCAATGGCCAGAGGAGATAATGGCGCTTACCTTAGCGTCAACAGAGAGACCCGAGTCAAAGATAACTCTAGCCTGAGGAGAAGAACATATAGGGCCTTGAGGCCTCCAAGCATCAAACCACAGCGATGTACTGTCCCCGTTCCCAACTTTCACAGAGATGAAAGGCTGCACCAAATGTCGGATCTTGAGAAGTCTTCTCCAAGTCCACGAACAATTCCAGGGATTTTAGCCACCCAGAACTGCTCCTTATGCAATAGATTCAACTTAACCCAAGCAGCCCATAATGAGGAAGAGCCAGGCTTACATAATTGCCATATATAATGAGTCATGGAGGCAATATTCCAGTCCTTGATTTTCTTAATCCCTAGGCCACCATCAGCTTTGGGAGAAGAAACATCCGACCAAGCGACTTTAGCACCACTTGTCTTCAAGGACACCCCACTCCAAAGGAAGGCCGAGAGGATGCTTTCAATGGATTTGGTGACTTTGGCAGGAAGAATAAAGTGGGCGCACCAGAAAGACTGAATACTAAAAGAACAGATTGGATAAGCTGTAATCTTCCTGCATATGAAAGGAAACGATTAGTCCAGATTTTAATCCTCCCCAGCATCCGATCAACCAGGGCTTGGCAATCAAGTGCGTTGAGCTTAGAAGATATAAGCGGCACCCCCAGTATCTAATTGGAAATGACCCAATAGGAAACCCAACATAATTCACAATATCATGATGCACATTGCCATTGACACCTGATAAGAAGATAGAGCATTTATCCACATTTGGGCACAGGCCCGAGAGAGAAAAGATGCATCCATCACAACTTCTATAGAGTGCAGATCACCATGGCAAAAGATCATTAGATCATCAGCAAAGCAGAGATGAGAAATCTTTGATTTCCTACATCTCCAGTGGTAAGTAAAAGAAGGAGACTCTTGAATTTTCCGGTCCAAGATCCGAGAGAAGATATCCATGCATATCACAAATAAATAGGGCGAGATAGGGTCACCTTGACGAATGCCTTTCCTTCCTTCAAAGAAGCCGTTGAGCTCACCGTTGATAGCAACCGAATATTTAGCAGAAGAGACGCAGCTCTTAGTCCACCCAATGAATCGAGGAGGAAATCCAAGGAGCTGCAAAGCATCCCATAGAAAATCCCATCTGACCGAATCGAAAGCCTTCCTAATATCAATCTTGAGGGAACATTTAGGGGAGGAAGACTGGAGATGATATCCACGGACAAGCTCCTGAGCCATTAAGATATTATCTCCTATGTGTCGTCCCAGGACGAAGGCAGCTTGTGCCTCATTAATAAAAGAAGGGAGAACTCCCTTCAACCGATTGGCAATCAGCTTAGTAATGCATTTATAAAGGGTGTTGCAGCATGAGATAGGTCTGAAATCCCTCAGCTTGGAGGCATTAGGAAATTTAGGGATAAGAACAATGATGGTGCAATTGACTTCCTTAAGAAGCATACCATTAGCGAAGAAGTCCTTGATAGCAGCAGTTACCTCATCCCCTACAATCGGCCAGGCCTTCTGGAAGAAGAAAGCATTGAAGCCATCCGGTCCAGGGGCTTTGTTTGGGTGGAGACTGAACATAGCTTTCCTGATGTCTTCATTAGAGAAAGGAGAGTCTAACAATCTGAAATTCTCGGCACAAAGGAGCTCCATCATTAAGCTATCAAGGTCCCATAACTAGAGCCAAAGCTAAGGAACTCCAAAGCTTGATCATGGAAGCAATCGGCCCAGGAGTAATCAGCCATGGAGAAGCAAACGGCCAAGTGGAAGAATTCAAGTGTTTGACTCTTTGCCAGGTGGACCAAAGGAATTGCCAAATAGAGATTAATTGAAGACTATGCATTGCGAGGGATCCAAATTTCCCCTTACTACGCCAAATCTTCATTTGATTCAAATCTGGCACCTTCCCGCTTCTCTGCTCCGATGAATCCTTTGGAGTTTGTGGTTTTGTGATGCTGTTTTGGGTTTGTAGCTGTCGATCTCTTGGGAGTTGCTTCACCGTATGGTGATTGTAGGTTATTTTTGGCTGTTTTCTCCCGGGTTCTTACCCCGGGTTTGTACTTATTTCTCTCTCCCTCTTATCTTTAATACAATTCACTTTTACCTTTCAAAAAAAAAAAAAAAAAAGAAGACTATGCATTGCAGCCTATTTAATGAGCTTTGAAACATGCATAGCAGCCTATTTAATGAGCTTTGAAACATGCATAGCAGCCTATTTAATGAGCTTTGAAACATGCATTGCAGCCTATTTAATGAGCTTTGGAACATGCAGAACTTATGAGGGTGTGTAGTATTTATTGCTATATTTGGCTTTTCCTATTCTTGAAGAGATATATTGTATGCTGAACTTCAGATTAAAGGTTAATGAACAATTCCGAATTTTCTTTTGGTTAGAATCCAATTGAGAGCATTATTTCTTCCTTGCTTCTTGAAAGAACTAGGACTTCCCAAAGTTTTGAGGTAGTCGACTATTATAAGCAGCTCCTTGGATCCGGGAGAAGAATCAGATTGCTTTTGAGGTAGTCGACTATTATAAGCAGCTCCTTGGATCGAAATGTTTTACCAGCTATATTGGCCGGGATGGTCTTTCGGAATATGTGAGCTGTGCTCTGACTCATGAGCAAAGGAGCTTCCTAAGCAATGAATTTTCTGATGTGGAAATAAAAGATGCCATTTTTAGCCTTCACCCAAACAAAGCTCCAGGTCCGGATGGGTTTAATGCTTATTTTTTCCATAAGACTTGGCACATCGTTGGAGCTGATTTTATCTCCGCTATCAAGGAGTTCTTTTCTAAGGGGATGCTTCTCAAAGAGGTTAATTGCACGATCATTGCCCTCATCCCTAAGGTCCCCAATGCCTCAAAATTGAAGGACTTTAGGCCTATTTCTTGCTGCAATACTGTGTATAAGTGCATCTCCAAACTGATTGCTAACCGGCTGAAGCTTGTCCTGCCTTCTTTTATTAATATTGCTCAGTCTGCTTTTGTTCAAGGAGGCACATTGGTGATAACATCCTGTTGGCTCAGGAGCTGGTCCGTGGGTATCATCTCTCTTCATCCTCTTCAAATTGTGCTCTAAAGATTGATCTTATGAAGGCTTTTGATTCGGTAAGGTGGGATTTCCTTTGGGATTCCCTCCAGCTTCTTGGATTTCCTCCACGGTTCATTGGATGGATCAGGACCTGCGTCTCCACTGCAAAGTATTCCGTGGCTATTAATGGGGAACTTAATGGCTTCTTCGAAGGAAAGAAAGGTCTTCGCCAAGGTGATCCTATTTCTCCTTACTTGTTTGTCATTTGTATGGATATTTTCTCTAGAATCCTTGATCGGAAAATCCATGTTTCCCCTTCCTTTAAGTATCATTGGAGGTGCCGGAAATCAAATGTTTCACACTTATGTTTTGCCGATGATTTGATGATTTTCTGCCGGGGTGATATGGACTCGATTAGAGTAATTAAAGATTCTTTGGACACCTTCTCCTCCTTTTCTGGACTCACCCCAAATAATTCGAAATGCTCTGTTTTCATTTCGGGTGCTTCGGATCAGCTGCAGCGTGACATTGTTGATTTCTTGGGTTACTCTCTTGGCTCCTTTCCTATTAAATACCTTGGTGTTCCTCTCATCTCCACACGGCTTAAAGCTACTGATTGCCAAGCACTTGTGGACCGTATTATTGGAAGAATCAAGGTTTGGACCAATCGTTTTCTCTCCTATGCTGGTAGATTGCAACTAATACAGTCTGTCCTCTTCAGCATCCAGTCTTATTGGTGTGCTCATTTCATTCTTCCAGCAAAGGTCTCCAAGGATATTGAAAGTATTCTATCGGCTTTCCTATGGAATGGTGTTTCTTTAAACCGGTATGGTGCAAAAGTCTCTTGGGCTGATATCTCTACTCCAAAGGCTGAAGGGGGTCTGGGAATCAAGAAGGTCCGAGATTGGAATGCTGCTTCTTTGTCTCGGTACATTTGGTTATTATGTCAACCGTGTACCAACTCCTTATGGTCGGCCTGGGTAAAGATGAATCTTCTGCACAAGGAACAGTTCTGGGTGGCAAAAGTCCCATGGAACTGCACTTGGACTTGGAGGAAAATTCTCAAGATGCGGGGTAGAGTGAAGGATTTCATCTCTGTTAAAGTGGGGAATGGCTCTAACACTTCTCTTTGGTTTGATACTTGGAAACCTCAAGGCCCCATTTGCTCCTCTACTCACGCTAGAGTTATTATTGATTCGGGTCTTTCAAAGGATGCAAAGGTTAGTGCTATTATTTCTTTTGGAACTTGGGAGTGGCCTGTTTCAAATTCGGTTGAGCTGATCACTTTGAAAGAAGAGACCCGCGTGCTCTAAGATTGATCTTATGAAGGCTTTTGATTCGGTAAGGTGGGATTTCCTTTGGGATTCCCTCCAGCTTCTTGGATTTCCTCCACGGTTCATTGGATGGATCAGGACCTGTGTCTCCACTGCAAAGTATTCCGTGGCTATTAATGGGGAACTTAATGGCTTCTTCGAAGGAAAGAAAGGTCTTCGCCAAGGTGATCCTATTTCTCCTTACTTGTTTGTCATTTGTATGGATATTTTCTCTAGAATCCTTGATCGGAAAATCCATGTTTCCCCTTCTTTTAAGTATCATTGGAGGTGCCGGAAATCAAATGTTTCACACTTATGTTTTGCCGATGATTTGATGATTTTCTGCCGGGGTGATATGGACTCGATTAGAGTAATTAAAGATTCTTTGGACACCTTCTCCTCCTTTCTGGACTCACCCCAAATAATTCGAAATGCTCTGTTTTCATTTCGGGTGCTTCGGATCAGCTGCAGCGTGACATTGTTGATTTCTTGGGTTACTCTCTTGGCTCCTTTCCTATTAAATACCTTGGTGTTCCTCTCATCTCCACACGGCTTAAAGCTACTGATTGCCAAGCACTTGTGGACCGTATTATTGGAAGAATCAAGGTTTGGACCAATCGTTTTCTCTCCTATGCTGGTAGATTGCAACTCATACAGTCTGTCCTCTTCAGCATCCAGTCTTATTGGTGTGCTCATTTCATTCTTCCAGCAAAGGTCTCCAAGGATATTGAAAGTATTCTATCGGCTTTCCTATGGAATGGTGTTCTTTAAACCGGTATGGTGCAAAAGTCTCTTGGGCTGATATCTCTACTCCAAAGGCTGAAGGGGTCTGGGAATCAAGAAGGTCCGAGATTGGAATGCTGCTTCTTTGTCTCGGTACATTTGGTTATTATGTCAACCGTGTACCAACTCCTTATGGTCGGCCTGGGTAAAGATGAATCTTCTGCACAAGGAACAGTTCTGGGTGGCAAAAGTCCCATGGAACTGCACTTGGACTTGGAGGAAAATTCTCAAGATGCGGGGTAGAGTGAAGGATTTCATCTCTGTTAAAGTGGGGAATGGCTCTAACACTTCTCTTTGGTTTGATTCTTGGAAACCTCAAGGCCCCATTTGCTCCTCTACTCACGCTAGAGTTATTATTGATTCGGGTCTTTCAAAGGATGCAAAGGTTAGTGCTATTATTTCTTTTGGAACTTGGGAGTGGCCTGTTTCAAATTCGGTTGAGCTGATCACTTTGAAAGAAGAGACCCGCTCCCTCTCTCCCCCTGACTGCAGCACCCACGATAGGGTTTTATGGGATGGATCTTCCGTTTTCTCCATTAAAAAGGTTTGGAATATCCTCCGATCTCCTTCCCTCTGTGTTGATTGGGCTCACTTACTTTGGTTTAAGCATCATATCCCGAGGCACTCCTTTATTTTATGGCTAGCTATTAGAGGTAGACTTTCTACTCAGGACCGCCTGGTATCATTTGGTATTCTCAGTCATATGACTTGCTCATTATGCCAAGATCGAATTGAGGACCATGGTCATCTATTTTTTAGTTGCCCCTTCTCCTTTCGGGTTTGGCAGTCCATAGCTGGCAAATGTAATCTATATCATTACCCTTCTTCTTGGGAGCGTCTGAGGCCGTGGCTCAGCAGAAACATTAATGGTGCAAATCTTCAATCCTCTCTTAGCAGGCTGGCTTTGGGAGCTTCTGTCTATTACATTTGGAATGAAAGGAACTCTCGCATGCATGGGCGGTTGCCTCTTAATGAGATCGGCATCGTTACCAAGATCATTGAATCAGTTAGGCTAAAGCTTGAGGGAGAAAAGTTTCCCAGGAATGCTACTAATCTACAGCTGCTAGATAGGTGGCAGCTACCCGCTTCCCTACTGGATTGATCTTGTCTTTCACTCGTTTTGAGCTCCTTTGTTAGATGCTTGGTTTCTTTGTGGGTTGGGTTACCATTACTGTGGGTATTCTCTTCCATTTGCTTGCTGTGTAACCCTTGGTGGATGTAACCCAAATGGGGGTTTCTTCGCATATTTTGATCCGGGGTATGCCCCGAGTACCTGTACTTATAACTTTTCACTTTCTTATTAATACATCTCACACATTTACCTTTCAAAAAAAAAAAAGAAAGAAGAGACCCGCTCCCTCTCTCCCCCTGACTGCAGCACCCACGATAGGGTTTTATGGGATGGATCTTCCGTTTTCTCCATTAAAAGGTTTGGAATATCCTCCGATCTCCTTCCCTCTGTGTTGATTGGGCTCACTTACTTTGGTTTAAGCATCATATCCCGAGGCACTCCTTTATTTTATGGCTAGCTATTAGAGGTAGACTTTCTACTCAGGACCGCCTGGTATCATTGGTATTCTCAGTCATATGACTTGCTCATTATGCCAAGATCGAATTGAGGACCATGGTCATCTATTTTTTAGTTGCCCCTTCTCCTTTCGGGTTTGGCAGTCCATAGCTGGCAAATGTAATCTATATCATTACCCTTCTTCTTGGGAGCGTCTGAGGCCGTGGCTCAGCAGAAACATTAATGGTGCAAATCTTCAATCCTCTCTTAGCAGGCTGGCTTTGGGAGCTTCTGTCTATACATTTGGAATGAAAGGAACTCTCGCATGCATGGGCGTTGCCTCTTAATGAGATCGGCATCGTTACCAAGATCATTGAATCAGTTAGGCTAAAGCTTGAGGGAGAAAAGTTTCCCAGGAATGCTACTAATCTACAGCTGCTAGATAGGTGGCAGCTACCCGCTTCCCTACTGGATTGATCTTGTCTTTCACTCGTTTGAGCTCCTTTGTTAGTTGCTTGGTTTCTTTGTGGGTTGGGTTACCATTACTGTGGGTATTCTCTTCCATTTGCTTGCTGCGTAACCCTTGGTGGATGTAATCCAAATGGGGGTTTTCTTCCCATATTTTGATCCGGGGTATGCCCCGAGTACCTGTACTTATAACTTTTCACTTTCTTATTAATACATCTCACACATTTACCTTTCAAAAAAAAAAAAGAAAGAACTAGGACTTAGTCATTTTAGCCAATTGACTATTTTATCTTTGATAATCAAGTTACCTTAGAACCTGTTTCTATTGTGATTTGGTTCCTTGGCCTTCCTTCTTCTGATTCGGTTAGTGCCTCTTCACGGGTTGGGGTTGTGTTAATCAACTGAAGAAGATATCCTTGTTGAGGTGATTCTAAAGATCCATTCATCAGTTGCTCTTAGTTCGGATTGGATCAAACTTACATCAAACCTTCTGAGTCAAGTCCAATTGGAAGTGATGCTCCAAGATCGGGTCGAGCCAAACTTAGATCAAATATCAAAATAAGTCCAATCTAAAGCATTGCAACAAGACCAGGTTAGATCAAATTAGATCCACATGAATCAAATCTAATTTGCAGCATTGCTCTAAGAAAAGGTTGGATCAAACCCAAACCAAGTCAAATCGAGAGCATTGCTCGAGGATCGAGTTGGATCAAACTTATATCAAACCAAAATCAAGTCCAATCTGGATTCTATTATTGTTATATCGAACTCAATCAACCTTTGATCAAACCCCAATCAAGTTCAATTTCAAGATCAGGGTGGATTAAACTTAAATCAGACCTGGAACAAATCAAATATATAATATTGCTCTAAGATCGGGTTCAACTAAACTTTGATCAAATCGGAATTAAGTTCAATATGGAGCCTTGATCTTAGGTTGAACTTGATCAAACCAAGATCAGGCACAAATCAAGTCCGATGTAGAGCATTCCTCAAAGATCGTATTGGATCCAACTTATATCAATCTCGAATTAAGTGAAATATGCTGCATTCCTCCAAGATTGATTTGGTTCAAACTCAAATCAAATATGAATCAAATGCAATTTAATGCATTGTTCCAAGATAGGGTCGGATCGAACTTAGGTCAAACCCAAAATAAAGTTCGATATGGAGCATTTCTCTAAGGTCGGGTTGGATCAATCTTAGCTCTAAGATGAATCAAGTTAGATGAATAAAGTTCAATATGGAGTGATGCTGCATCATGATCAGGTTAGATCAAACACTAATCAAGTCAAATTTTGAGTGTTGCTCTAAGATTAGGCTCGATGAAGTTAAAGATAATAATACCCAAATCAAGTTTAATCGAGAGCATTGCACTAAGATTGGGTTTGATCAAACTTAGAATAAACTAAAATCAGATCAAATCAAAAGCGTTGCCATAAAATTAGGTTCGATAAAACAACAAACCTAAATCAAGTCTTTTTTAGAGTGCTGCTTCAAGATCGGGTTAGTTCAAACCAAGATGGAGCCCAAATTAAGTATAATATGAAGCATTGCTTCGATATCAATTTAGATCAAACTCTGATCGAACCTGAATCAAGTTAAATTAGGAGCATCGTTCGAAGATCAAGTTAGGTCAAACCCGAATCGAGTTCAATTTAGAGTGTTACTCCATGATTAGTTCAGATCAAACAAGATCAAGCCCGAATCAATTTCAATCTAAAACATTGTAATATGATCGGCCTAGATCAAACTTTGATCTCTTTTCATTTGATCGAACCTGAATCAAGTCCAATCTAGAGCAATGCTCCACAAGATTAGTTTGAATGAAACAAAGATCAAACTTGAATTTAGTTCAATATGCTGCATTTGTTTAAAAATTGGGTTAGATCAAACCAATGTCAATTCTGAATCAAGTCGAATCTCGTGCATTGGCACAAGTTCGGGTTAGATCAAACTAAGATCGGACCCAAATAAAATCTCATACGGAGCGTTGCTCCAAGATTAAAATTAGATCAAACTTAAATCAAACATGAGTCAAGTCCAACGTGGAGCATCGTTTCAAGATTGTGTTGGATCAAACTTAGATCAAACCGCAATTAAGTACAATCTCGAGCATTCCTCCAATATTGATAGATCAAACTTAGATCAAATTAGACCAAATTCGAATCAAGTACAATCTAGAGAGTTACTTAGATATATTTTTCAACACTGGGTTGAACCAAGTTCAAGTTAAACCCAAATCAGATCCCATCTAGACAATTGCTCCGAGATTGGGTCGGATAAAATTTACATCAAACATGAATCAACTTCAATTTAGAGTGTTGAATCAAGATATGGTTAAATCAAATTAAATCAAACACAAATCAAGTTCAATCTAGAGCACTTATATAATATCGGGTTGGATAAAATTAAGATCAATCCTAAATAAAGTTAAATATAGAGCATTATTCTAAGATCGGGTTAGATGGAGCTAAGTTCAGACCCAAATAAAGTTCATTCTCGAGCGTTACACCAAGATTGGGTGAAATCAAACTAAAATCAAGTTCAATCGAAGCATTACTCCATGATTGGTTTAGATCTAACCTACATCAAGCTAATTGAAGTTCAATCTGGAGCGTTGCTACAAGAACGGGCCAAATCAAGGCTAAATCAATTTGAATTTGGAATGTTGCTCTAAGTTTGGATTGGATCAAACTTACATCAAACCTTCTGAGTCAAGTCCAATTATTGGAAGTGATGCTCCAAGATCGGGTCGAGCCAAACTTAGATCAAATTTCAAAATAAGTCCAATCTAAAGCATTGCAACAAGACCAGGTTAGAAAAACTCTGGGTTCTAGAGAGAGAAACTCTCTTGCTCTGTTCCTTCTCTCTTGCTTGTTCATCTGGTTGCTTGCTGGTCCTATGGGAGATCATCAATCTTGGTTTTTAAGTTTGTTTGTTAACTTTGATCGGTGATCTGGGTCAATCTGGCATGGCGGGTCTTCCCGGGTTGCTTTCTTCGGCTGGCGATTGCTCTGCTTCGGCCTCTGTTTCAAAGAAGCCGGTTTTTGGCATACAGCGGGATGAGGTTTCTTTCGATTCCTCATCCATCTCTATTCCACTCATTGTTACTCCGTCCTCTTCTAGTTTTGGTGATGGAGGTTCTTGCCGAGCGATTGATGCGCTCTCTCCCTGGGTGATGGATTTTCTTCCCCCCAGCAACTTGAAGATCCCATCGCTCGTGCTTTGAGTTATGATTTGGATGAGGATTATGGAGAGCCTTCCAGCTGTGCTCTGTTTGCTGCTGAGTGGGAGTTTTCTGCGCTTAATGATCTCGGTGCTGGTTCCTCCTTGCCCGATCTAGCGCTGAAGCCTGGCCTCGTTTCATCTGCTTGCTCTCGGCCGTACCAGGTATCATCCTTTTATCCGGTCCGTCCTTCCAATCTATCACATCCGAATCGCTTGTTGTCTACTTCTGTCCCTCCTTCTGGGGTTTTTTCAAAATCGCAGCAGGTTGCTTCTGATTTGGATCTTAGAGGCCAGTTCTTTCCGCCTCTAATTAATGCTGCCGAGTTTTCAAAAACATCTGCTAGCTCTTGTTTTCAAAATCGATCGCGCCCGTCTCCATGTGCTGACGTCAAGGTGGATTTCCCTGTTCCTCTACCGAAGGCTCCTTCTTCCCCTGTTCATGGGACTGCAGCGGGTCCTGTTTGTGCTCATTCTTCCTGGGCCTCTCTTGTAAAGGACTGTCCGGCTGCTATGGAGCTTGCTTACATAAAGCCGGCGATCTTGGATTTTGAGGGAAATGTTAGGATTAAGCTCCCTGCTTCAGTGGCACGTAAGGGAGTTCCTATCTGGCAAAATACAATTGTGGGTTTTTTCCTTGACAAGCTGCCTTTCTCTTTGGTTCAAGCGTGTGCTCAGAGGCATTGGGGGAAGTCTGGGCTTACAGAGGTTCTGTGTAATGGAAATGGATTCTTCTTTTTCAAATTCTCTGATCCAGTTAGAGTTGCTGAAGCTTGGAAGGGGGTCCTTGGCATTTTGGAGGCAGACCAATCTTTCTAAAACGCTGGTCTCCTTGTATGAATCTCTCAAAGGAGGGCTGCAAGAAAGTTCCTGTTTGGGCTCACTTCTATAATGTTCCGTTGGAGTATTGGACGGAGGAAGGCCTCAGTTACATTGCCAGTATGGTTGGGAAGCCTCTGCATGCAGATAAGATGACATCCTCTCTTAGGCGTTTGAGCTACGCCCGTATATGCATTGAGATTGACATAGATGCTTCCCTCCCTAAGGCTTTTGATTTAGAATTGGAAGACGGCAGCATTTCTGGGATCAAAATTGAGTATAACTGGATTCCAAAGAGGTGCTCTGTGTGTAAGGAATTCGGCCATCCTCCTTCTCTCTGCAAGAAGATCAGTCATCAAGTATGGATTCCTAAATCCTCTCAACTTAATCCAAATTCTGCTTCGGATGGGGATTGCCAGCTTGTGAGAAACAGTCGTTCGGATGTTTCCTCTCCTCCCATGGCTCAGATTGCTCCTCCTTCCACGGCTCAGATTGGAACTAATTTCATGGTTGCTCCAAGGATTTCTTCTCCAGCGCGTGATTTGTGCAGCTCCGTTAACAAGTTTGCTGCTCTCAATTCGCTGGATGATCGGGCCGTTCCTTTAGCTGAGGATCCGATAGCGGGAGCTGCAGATCCGAAAGATTCAAGGCTTGACGATCCGATTTGTACTGTAGTTGGGGATCCATTTGTTGTTGAGGATCCGATTAGTGATGGAGCTGGTGACCCGTTTGATGCTGCTGCAGATCCGAGTTATACAGGAGCCTGTGATCCGAAGTTTGACGATCCGTTTACTTCTACTGTACCGAACGCCTTTCCTCTGTTTCCTCTGTTTCCCCCTCTGTACCGAATGCCATTTCCTCCATTGTGGACAGTGAGGTTTTGTCCCCATCCTCGTCTTCATCTCCCACTCCTCTCTTGGCTAGGAGGCTCATCATGATTGATGAAGTTGAAGGAAAGCTAGGTAGGAAGAAGAAGGACAAGAAGAAGATCGGTTGCTCTGGTAATTCCAGAGGGAAGCTCTACAAGAATCCCAAATGATTAAGTTTGCTTCATGGAATATTCGGGGTCTAAATGATCCTACAAAGCAATCGGAGGTTCGTCACTTAGTTCAATCTCATAGGCTTTCTTGTATAGCTCTCCTAGAAACTAAGATTAATGCTTCCAATAAAGATAAGGTTCAAATGACTTTGCTCAACGGCTGGCACTGTGAAAATTTTTATGATGGATCTGGATCCGGCAGGATCTGGATTTGGTGGGATCCAAACATTCTTCAGGCTGCTGTTGTTTCCAAATTTGACCAGGTTATCCACCTTTATTTTACTCTTCAAAAATCTGGAGTTAATATTGCTGTCTCCTTTGTCTATGGATTTAACGATGTCATTGCTAGAAGACAGCTTTGGTCTAATCTGAAGGTGCAAGCTACTTCTTATTCCCATCTGCCGTGGATTGTTATGGGGGATTTCAATGCTATCAGATTTCGACATGAAAGGAAAGGAGGTAGTCTTGAGTGGCCTTGCTACATGGAAGAGTTAAACGATACTTTGTTTGAAGCTGGGCTGGAGGATCTACGGTTCACTGGGGGCCTATTCACCTGGCACAATTCTAGACAGACGGGGCTTATCCTTAGGAAATTGGATAGAGCTATTGTTAATTCTCTGTGGCATCAATCCTTTGCTCAATCGTATGCTGAATTTCTTCCATTTGGGCTATCTGATCATTCTCCTGTGGTGGTGAATCTTGGGATTAGTCATCCTCTTTACAAATGTCCTTTCAAATTCTTCAATTTCTGGACGGAATTTGATGAATTCAATCCGTTGATTGAAAAGATCTGGAGCACCCCTGTTGTTGGCCACTCTATGTTCAGAGTTTACAAAAAACTGAAGCTAGTTAAAATGGCATTGAAAGAACTGAGTAGGACAAAGAATGCAATCATCAATGGTGAACTTACCTCTCTTCGTTCTGAGCTAGATGGTTTCCAATCTTCTATTACTGCTGGGCATCACGGCAGGGACGTTCTTGAGAAGGAAAATGACTGTGCTAAGAGGCTGTATATGGCATTAAATGGTAAAGAGAGCTACGCCAGGCAGAGGAGCAGAATCCAATGGCTGAAAGAAGGAGATCAATGTACCTCATTCTTCTTCAACTCTATGAAAGGGAGAAACAATCTTAATAAGATTCTCTGTATCCAGAATGAAAATGGAGATTGGATTCGAGAGAAAGATCAGATTGCTCAGGAGGTGGTTGGATTCTACACTCATCTTCTCGGTAAGAAATGTGGTACTAATTATGATGGAGGAGATGTTCTTGCTAAGTATGTGGATTGCGCCCTCTCAAATGATCAAAGAAGGTTTTTAACCAGTGCTTTCACTGATGATGAAATTAAAGGGGCTATGTTTGCTTTACACCCTAACAAAGCTCCAGGCCCTGATGGATTCAATGCTTTCTTCTTTCAAAAGACCTGGCCCATTGTGGGAGATGATATCACTGCGGCCATAAAGGATTTCTTCTCCAATGGTCTGCTTCTCAAGGAGGTTAATTGCACAACTATTGCTCTCATCCCTAAGGTTCCTAATGCTTCAAAATTGACAGACTTCCGTCCGATATCATGCTGCAACACAGTGTACAAATGCATCACCAAACTTCTTGCCACCCGATTGAAGCAAATTCTCCCTACTTTTATTAATGCAGCACAATCTGCTTTTGTGCATGGAAGGCTTATTGGAGACAACATTCTATTGGCTCAGGAGCTGGTTCGTGGCTATCATCTTCCTTCTCCCACCCCTAAATGTGCTCTAAAGATTGATATTATGAAGGCTTTTGATTCGGTTCGATGGGATTTCCTTTGGGATACTCTGCAGCTTCTTGGATTTCCTCCGTTATTCATTGGCTGGATTCGGACTTGTGTGTCCACTGCAAGGTATTCAGTGGCTATAAATGGTGAACTTAATGGTTTCTTTGATGGGAAGAAAGGTCTTCGTCAAGGAGACCCTATCTCTCCTTATCTCTTTGTTATATGCATGGATGTCTTCTCTAGGATTCTTGATCAGAAAATTCATGACTCCCCCTCTTTCAAATTTCATTGGAGATGCCGGAAATCCAAGATTTCACATCTATGTTTTGCAGATGATCTGATGGTTTTTTGTCGTGGAGATTTGAACTCTATAAATGTGGTGAAGGATGCCCTTGACACGTTCTCCTCTCTCTCCGGCCTTTCTCCAAATCACTCCAAAAGCACCACCTTCTTATCGGGTGTCTCGGTTCATCTCCAGAAGGATATTACTGACTTGATGGGGTTTTCTCTTGGCTCTTTTCCAATTAGATATCTTGGTGTCCCTCTTATTACCACAAAACTCAAAGCTTCTGATTGTCACTCTTTGGTTGATCGTATTTTAAGGAGGATCAAAGTTTGGACTAATCGTTTCCTCTCCTACGCGGGCAGATTGCAACTCATCCAATCGGTAATATTTAGTATTCAGTCCTTTTGGAGTGCTCACTTCATTCTTCCAGTTAAAATCATTAAAGACATTGAAAGCATTCTTTCGGCTTTCTTATGGAACGGTGTTTCCTTGAACCGGCATGGAGCTAAAGTTTCTTGGTCTACCATCACCACTCCAAAGGAGGAAGGGGGTTTGGGTATAAAGAAGATCCGGGATTGGAATGCAGCTTCAATGGCTCGGCACATTTGGTCTCTATGCAACCCTTGCTCTAAATCCTTATGGGCTGCCTGGGTAAGCTAAATCTTCTGCATAAAGAACATTTTTGGGTGGCTAAGGTCCCTTGGTATTGCTCCTGGACTTGGAGGAAAATTCTTAAGATTCGGGATAGAGTGAGGAATTTCATTTCTGTCAAGGTGGGGAATGGCGATAGCACCTCCCTTTGGTTCGATTCATGGAGACCTCAAGGATCTATTTGCTCTTCTTCTCATGCTAGAGTTATCACCGACTCGGGCCTTTCCAAAGATGCTAAGGTTAGTGCCATCATATATGCTGGAAATTGGAGGTGGCCGGCAGCGAATTCACTTGAGCTTATCATCTTGAAATCTGAAACTGGTTCACTGCCTTTACCTGATTGCAGCTGTTCGGATAAGGTATTATGGGAAGGTTCTACTGTGTTCTCTATTAAGAGGGCTTGGAATATCCTCCGGATACCTTCCCAGCGTGTTGATTGGGCTCATTTAGTCTGGTTCAAGCATCATGTTCCGAGGCATTCTTTCATTTTATGGCTTGCCATTAGAGGTAGACTTGCGACCCACGACCGTCTTATCTCTTATGGTATTCTTTGTCAGCGGGCTTGCTACTTATGTCGTCACAGTTTGGAGGATCACGATCATCTGTTTTTCAGCTGTCCTTTCTCTGCACGGATTTGGTCAGCCATTGCTAGGAAATGTGGCTTAGTGCACTTCCCATTCTCTTGGGAAAGGCTGAGGCCGTGGCTTTGTAGAAATATCAAAGGAGTCTCTTTTCATTCTATTATTTGTAGGCTTGCCTTGGGTGCTGCTTTGTACTTCATATGGCTAGAAAGAAACTCCCGCAAGCATGGGCGCTTGCTGCAAAAGGAACAGAGTATTATCTCGAAGATTATGGACTTGGTCAGGCTGAAGTTGGAGGGTGCAACTTTTCCCAGAAATGCTGCTAATCTCCAGTTGATTGATAGATGGCAACTACCCTCCTCTCTTTTGAGTTAATCATCTCCGGTCTATGTAACACTTTTGTTTGACTTGCTTGATCCTTTATTTTGGTCTTAGGTTACTTCAACCTTTTGGTGGATGTTCTCCCCTTGTATGTTTGCGGGCCTTATCCCGCTATCTTGTACTTATTTTTCTATTTAATACAATCACCTTTAACTTTCAAAAAAAAAAAAAAAAAAAAAAAAAACAAGACCAGGTTAGATCAAATTAGATCCACATGAATCAAATCTAATTTGCAGCATTGCTCTAAGAAAAGGTTGGATCAAACCCAAACCAAGTCAAATCGAGAGCATTGCTCAAGGATCGAGTTGGATCAAACTTATATCAAACCGAAATCAAGTCCAATCTGAATTCTATTATTGTTATATCGAACTCAATCAACCTTTGATCAAACCCCAATCAAGTTCAATTTAAAGCATTGCTCTAAGTTCAGCGTGGATTAAACTTAAATCAGACCTGGAACAAATCAAATATGTAACATTGCTCTAAGATCGGGTTCAACTAAACTTTGATCAAATTGGAATTAATTCAATATGGAGCCTTGATCTTAGGTTGAGCTTGATCAAACCAAGATCAGGCACAAATCAAGTCCGATGTAGAGCATTCCTCAAAGATCGTATTGGATCAAACTTATATCAATCTCGAATTAAGTGAAATATGCTGCATTCCTCCAAGATTATTTGGTTCAAACTCAAATCAAATATGAATCAAATGCAATTTAATGCATTGTTCCAAGATAGGGTCGGATCGAACTTAGGTCAAACCCAAAATAAAGTTCGATATGGAGCATTTCTCTAAGGTCGGGTTGGATCAATCTTAGCTCTAAGATGAATCAAGTTAGATGAATAAAGTTCAATATGGAGTGATGCTGCATCATGATCAGGTTAGATCAAACACTAATCAAGTCTAATTTTGAGTGTTGCTCTAAGATTAGGCTCGATGAAGTTAAAGATAATACCCAAATCAAGTTTAATCGAGAGCATTGCACTAAGATTGGGTTTGATCAAACTTAGAATAAACCAAATCAGATCAAATCAAAAGCGTTGCCATAAAATCAGGTTCGATAAAACAACAAACCTAAATCAAGTCTTTTTTAGAGTGCTGCTTCAAGATCGGGTTAGTTCAAACCAAGATGGAGCCCAAATTAAGTATAATATGAAGCATTGCTTCGATATCAATTTAGATCAAACTCTGATCGAACCTGAATCAAGTTAAATTAGGAGCATCGTTCGAAGATTAAGTTAGGTCAAACCCGAATCGAGTTCAATTTAGAGTGTTACTCCATGATTAGTTCAGATCAAATAAGATCAAGCCCGAATCAATTTCAATCTAAAACATTTTAATATGATCAGCCTAGATCAAACTTTGATCTCTTTTCATTTGATCGAACCTGAATCAAGTCCAATCTAGAGCAATGCTCCACAACATTAGTTTGAATGAAACGAAGATCAAACTTGAATTTAGTTCAATATGCTGCATTTGTTTAAAAATTGGGTTAGATCAAAACCAATGTCAATTCTGAATCAAGTCGAATCTCGGGCATTGGCACAACTTCGGGTTAGATCAAACTAAGATCGGACCCAAATAAAATCTCATACGGAGCGTTGCTCCAAGATTGAAATTAGATCAAACTTAAATCAAACATGAGTCAAGTCCAACGTGGAGCATCGTTTCAAGATTGTGTTGGATCAAACTTAGATCAAACCTCAATTAAGGACAACCTTGAGCATTCCTCCAATATTGATAGATCAAAGTTAGATCAAATTAGACCAAATTCGAATCAAGTACAATCTAGAGAGTTACTTAGAGATATTTTTCAACACTAGGTTGAACCAAGTTCAAGTTAAACCCAAATCAGATCCCATCTAGACAATTGCTCCGAGATTGGGTCGGATAAAATTTACATCAAACATGAATCAACTTCAATTTAGAGTGTTGAATCAAGATATGGTTAAATCAAATTAAATCAAACACAATCAAGTTCAATCTAGAGCACTTATATAATATCGGGTTGGATAAAATTAAGATCAATCCTAAATAAAGTTAAAATATAGAGCATTATTCTAAGATCGGGTTAGATGCAGCTAAGTTCAGACCCAAATAAAGTTCATTCTCGAGCGTTACACCAAGATTGGGTGAAATCAAACTAAAATCAAGTTCAATCGAAGCATTACTCCATGATTGGTTTAGATCTAACCTACATCAAGCTAATTGAAGTTCAATCTGGAGCGTTGCTACAAGAACGGGCTAAATCAAGGCTAAATCAATTTGAATTTGGAATGTTGCTCTAAGTTCAGATTGGATCAAACTTACATCAAACCTTCTGAGTCAAGTCCAATTGGAAGTGATGCTCCAAGATCGGGTCGAGCCAAACTTAGATCAAATTTCAAAATAAGTCCAATGATGAAGGAGCTCCATCATTAAGCTATCAAGGACCCATAACTAGAGCCAAAGCTAAGGAACTCCAAAGCTTGATCATGGAAGCAATCGGCCCAGGAGTAATCAGCCATGGAGAAGCAAACGGCCAAGTGGAAGAATTCAAGTGTTTGACTCTTTGCCAGGTGGACCAAAGGAATGCCAAATAGAGATTAATTGAAGACTATGCATTGCAGCCTATTTAATGAGCTTTGAAACATGCATTGCAGCCTATTTAATGAGCTTTGAAACATGCATTGCAGCCTATTTAATGAGCTTTGGAACATGCAGAACTTATGAGGGTGTGTAGTATTTATTGCTATATTTGGCTTTTCCTATTCTTGAAGAGATATATATTGTATGCTGAACTTCAGATTAAAGGTTAATGAACAATTCCGAATTTTCTTTTGGTTATAATCCAATTGAGAGCATTATTTCTTCCTTGCTTCTTGAAAGAACTAGGACTTAGTCATTTTAGCCAATTGACTATTTTATCTTTGATAATCAAGTTACCTTAGAACCTGTTTCTATTGTGATTTGGTTCCTTGGCCTTCCTTCTTCTGATTCGGTTAGTGCCTCTTCACGGGTTGGGGTTGTGTTAATCAACTGAAGAAGATATCCTTGTTGAGGTGATTCTAAAGATCCGTTCATCATTTGGTATCAGAGCTGCAAATCATCCTAACAAGGTAGTGTTTTTCCAGACTAACTCTTCATCTTCCAATTTTCTGCTTTCTTTTCAAGGCCCTAGATCAAAGGGAGATTTCTTCATTTCTTCTTTGAGCTTGCTGTGCAAACGGTCAAGTAATCTTGTGGGGGTATTGAACTTCAAAAAAAAAAAAAAAAAAAATAGAAACCAGAAATCCTCAAAAAAAAAAAAAAAAAAAAAATTCTGAGGAAAAAGAAAGACCAATCTGTTCATCCACCAAAACAACCTAGAAAATCCTCAAAATTTACCCACGTGTTCTCCATACTACAAAGCAATAAACCACCAATTTTCAGCTTGAAATTCGTTGGTTTGATTGGAGACATTGAGCAAGGTGAGTTGGGCTCCGAATTTGAAGTTTGTGCAAAACAGTGAGCAATCTGCCCTTTGAAGTCTCTTGGGTTTATTAGCATCATATTTGGGGATTCCAATCAGTATTCCAGGGGTTTAATCTCTTTATTTTAAAACTCTGAAATCTTCTTCTTCTTCTTTCTTCCAAATCTGAACACTATTGTTGGTGGATACCAGACACGTGCCATCTTATTATGGTCTGTTTGGTTTAACGAAGCCATCACTAGGCAACTAGTTGTGTTAAATTACAAATCTTTTCTTTATCTATTTCCCTTGATTTTCATTGATATATTTTCAATTGGTTTGAAAGACACTCTGCCCTAGTTCTTAAAATTAGCAAGGAAGAAGATTGAGTGGTAAAAGGCAAGAGAGTGAGATCATTTGAGAGAAAAGCCAATACTTGAGTGAAACACTTGAGAGGGTGAGCCATTTTCTACTAACATCTTCTTTCTTGCAGCTCTGAACATGTCAAAAAAACAAGAAACCAGTGGTAGTGGTGGTGAGGAATCAAATAGGGATGACCGTTTGTTGTTACAAGCTTTAAGACAACAAATGGAGAGAAATAATTTTGTGATGACCACCTTGGTAGATAGAATTGAAAGGTTGGAAGTAAAGGGTAGAGAGGAAGTTAGGGATAATGAGAATGATTGGGGACATGAGTATGATGAAGAAGGGAATGAATTCAACCTCCACAGTTCGAGAGGTAGGGGGTTTCGGCCACCTAAGGGCAGAGGATTTGGTGGAAGAAGGGGAGGTAGAAATTATAGGAACTGGGACTATGGAATTGGGGAAGGAGCTGAAGAGAGAGTTGATTCAAATGTGGGTAGCATTAAGATGAAGATACCCTCTTTTCATGGAAAGGAAAATCCAGATTTGTACTTGGAATGGGAAAGGCAAGTGGAGCTCATTTTTGAATGCCACAATTACTCAGAAGAAAAGAAAGTAAAGCTCGCAGCTGTGGAGTTCAAGGATTATGCAATCATATGGTGGGATCAAATGTTGATTAAAAGGAGAAATCTTGGCCTTAGAACCATTACCACTTGGGAAGCCATGAAAGAAGTCATGAGGGAAAGATTTGTTCCCCAACACTATTTCAAGGAGCTTCATCAAAGGTTGCAAGGGATTCGTGGTAGACTCTCTACTCAGGATCGCCTTCACTCCTTCGGTATTCACTGTCACTTAAACTGCTTTCTATGCAAAGACCATACTGAGGATCACAGCCATCTTTTCTTCAGCTGCTCGTATTCCTTTCGGATATGGTCTTCTATTGCCAGTTTGTGCGACTTTCAGCATTATCCTTCTTCTTGGGAGCTCTTGACGCCGTGGCTATGCAGGAACATCAAAGGCAACTCCCTTCTTTCCATTATTCGCAGACTGGCTCTGGGGGCTTCCTTGTACCTAATTTGGCTTGAAAGGAACTCTCGCAAGCATGGCCAAAGGCCTCTTAATGAAGCTGGGATTCTTTCCAAATATTGGAGTCAGTTAGGGCGAGTTTGGATGGTGCTGTCTTCCCAAAGAAGGATGGTCACCAACGCTTGATTGATAGGTGGCAGCTCTCTCCCTCCATTTCTAGTTGATCCTTTTGTGTTGATTTCTCTGTGATCCCATCACGTCTGTTCTCAGATGTTTGTTCCCTTTTAGTCTAGGGATGTTTCCCTTTTTGTGGATCTATCCCTTTTGGGCCTTTTAGTTACTCCGGGGATTGCCCTGAGTACCTGTACTTTCATCCTCACATTATTAATACATTTCATACTTTACCTTTCAAAAAAAAAAAAAGCAAAGGATGTCACAAGGAGGCAGAAGTGTAGAAGAATTTTTTAAGGCCATGGAGATGGCATTGGCAAGAACTCAATTGGAGGAACCTATGGAAGCCACCATGGCAAGGTTCTTGGCTGGTTTGAACATGGAGATAGCTCATGTGGTGGAATTACATTCCTACCATACCTTAACCGAATGATGCACATTGCCATTAAGGTTGAAAGACAATTGAAAATGAAAAGAACCATGAAGAATGGAGGTGGGCTGAATTTCTCAAAAAGTCCATGGAAGCCGAGCTTTGGCAGGAGTGAGAAGGAGTTGCCGAAATAGAAAAAGGAGGAATGGAAGGGAAAAGAAGAGTGGAAAGGGAAAGGAAAAATAAAAGAGGAAGACATAAAAAAAAAAGAAGGTCCTACTAGAGCTAGAGAAGTGAAATGCTTCAAGTGTTTGGGGCATGGACATTATGCCAATCAATGTCCGAACCAAAGAGTGATGTTTATAAGAGAAGATGGAGGTCTAGAGAGTGGAGATGAGGATGAAGAAGAGGACACACCAAATCTGGCCCGAAAAATTGAGGAGTCACCATTTTTTAGATACCACTGGAGATGCAGGAAATCTAAGTTATCTCACCTTTGTTTTGCTGATGACTTGATGATCTTTTGCCATGGTGATCTGAATTCTATTCAAGTTGTGAAAGATGCTCTTGCTACATTCTCTTCCCTCTCGGGTCTTAGTCCAAATGGGGACAAATGCTCTATTTTCCTTTCGGGTGTCAAAGGCCATATGCATCAAGATATTATGAATCATCTGGGTTTTCCTCTTGGTTCATTTCCCATTAGATACTTGGGGGTCCCGCTCATTTCTTCCAAGCTCAAAGCTCGAGATTGTCAAGCTCTGGTTGAGCGTATTTTGGGGAGAATTAAAACATGGACCAATCGCTTCCTTTCATACGCGGGTAGAGTTCAGCTTATTCAATCTGTTCTATTTAGTATCCAGTCTTTCTGGTGCGCCCATTTCATTCTTCCTGCCAAGGTCACCAAAACAATTGAGAGCATCCTTTCGGCTTTCCTCTGGAGCGGAGTCTCTATGAACCGCTATGGTGCTAAAGTAGCTTGGGCTGATATCTCCACTCCTAAAGCTGAAGGTGGTGGGCTTGGGATAAAGAAAATTAAAGATTGGAATGTAGCCTCCATGACTCGATATGTATGGTTGTTATGCAATCCTTGCTCTTCTTCCTTATGGGCTAATTGGGTTAAGTTGAATCTGCTGCACAAGGAGCATTTCTGGGTTGCTAAAGTCCCTTGGAATTGCTCGTGGACTTGGAGGAGGCTTCTTAAAATTAGAGACAGAGTGAAGCCTTTCATCTCTGTTAAAGTTGGAAACGGCGAGAGTACCTCACTGTGGTTTGATGCCTGGAGACCTCAAGGCCCTATCTGTACCCTCCTCATGCTAGAGTTATTTATGACTCGGGCCTCACCGCTGATGCTAAGGTTAGTGCTATTATCTCTTCAGGCTATTGGTTGTGGCCTCCTGCAGACTCTTATGACCTGATTAGTCTCAGAGAGGAATCTAGATCCCTTCATTTGCCCAACTGTTCTCATATTGATAAAGTGGAGTGGGACGGCTCCTTGGACTTCTCAATCAAAAAAGCTTGGAATGTCATCAGATCTCCTTCTAATCGAGTGCCTTGGGCTCACTTGGTTTGGTTCAAGCATCATGTCCCTAGGCACTCTTTTATCCTCTGGCTTGCAATCCGTGGGAGGCTACCTTCTCAGGACCGGCTTTTATCTTTCGGGTTGATTTGTCATATGAAGTGTGTTTTATGTCTAGATGATGTGGAAGATCACAACCACCTCTTCTTTGACTGCCCATTCTCCTGCCGGGTTTGGACTGCTATTGCTTGTAAGTTTTTTTTTTGAAAGTTAAAAGGGGTGAATTGTATTGATTAGCTGTAATAGGTACAAAAGATCGGGACAAGCCCGAGGAGAGGTAGAGACCTCAAAGAGAGTCAGACCTCAAAAGAAAACGAAAGGAATACATCCAGCAAGAGGTAGAGACCTCAAAAGTAATCAGACCGGATTACATCCAGAACCTAACAACAGAACTCATAAGATGAGCTACGAAGGTAAATCATCAGCAATAATCTAATGAGGGAGAGAGAGGTGCCAACGATAAATCAGCTGGCGATTAAGATTTGTTTCCGGGATCTGAGCTCCATCCAGACTCTTTCTGACCGACTCCTTTATCTTTGAAATAATCCCTGCTTCATTAATAAGTAATTGCCCATGCTTGCGGGAATTCCTTTCATACCAAATGAAGTAGACTGAGGCTCCTACTGCCAATCTGCAGATAATGGAGTGAAGAGATGATCCTTTGGTGATATTAGAGAGCCAAGGTCTCAAAAGCTCCCAAGAAGAAGGGTAGTGCTCCAAGCCACATATAAGAGCAATTGAGGTCCAAATCCGGGTGGAATATGGGCAGTTGAAAATCAGATGATTATGATCCTCCAAATGGCTTTGGCACAGTAAACAAGAGGATTGACTATGAATCCCGAATGAAAGAAGTCGGTCTTGGGTGGAAAGTCTACCTTTAATAGCAAGCCACAGAGTGAAGGAATGCCTAGGCACATGGTGAGAAAACCAGACAAGATGAGCCCAATCCACTCGCTGAGAAGAAGATCGGATACGATTCCATACACCTTTAATGGAGAAGATCGGTGAACCATCCCAAAGAGTGTTATCCTGAAGACTGCAATCGGGGAGGGGATGAGATGAAGATGCCTCTTTCAAAGCAATCAGCTCCACAGAGTTTGCAACCGGCCATCTCCACCCCCCTACTGAAAGGATGGCGCTGACCTTAGCATCTTTCCCAAGACCTGAATCAGATATAACTCTAGCATTTGAGGAAGAACAAATAGGTCCAAGGGGTCTCCAAGAATCAAACCAAAGCGAGGTATCTTCACCATTCCCAACTTTAACAGAGATGAAAGCCTTCACACTATCTCTAAGCTTTAGAATTTTCCTCCAGGTCCATGAGCAATTCCAAGGCACTTTGGCCACCCAGAAGTGGTCTTTATGAAGCAGGTTCCTCTTGACCCAAGCAGCCCACAAAGAATTGGAGCAAGGCTGGCAAAGAAGCCAAATATAACGGGTCATGGAGGCAGCATTCCAATCACGAATCTTTTTAATTCCCAACCCTCCTTCAACTTTCGGGCAGGAGATATCGGACCAGGCCACTTTAGCACCATGGCGGTTCAAGGAAGAGCCTTTCCATAAGAAAGCCGATAGAATACCTTCAATATCTTTGATGACTTTGACGGGAAGAATGAAATGGGAGCTCCAAAAAGTCTGGATACTGAAGAGAACCGAATGAATAAGTTGTAACCTCCCAGCATAGGAGAGGAACCGATTGGTCCAGAGCTTGATCCTCCTCAAAATACGATCGACCAAGGCATGGCAGTCAAGAGCTTTAAGTTTGGAGGAAATGAGAGGAACCCCAAGATATCTGATAGGGAATTTGCCCAGATTGTAACCAATGAAATTCGCAATCTCATGATGCAAAGGAGCCGTCACACCCGAGATAAAAATGGAGCTTTTAGAACTGTTAGGGGTTAAACCCGATAGAGAGGAGAAAGTATCAAGAGCATCCTTAACCACATTGATGGAATTAAGATCCCCATGGCAAAAGACCAGTAAATCATCCGCAAAGCATAAGTGGGTTAAGTTGGATTTCCGGCATCTCCAATGATAGTTGAAAGACGTGGAGGATTTGATTTTCAGGTCAAGAATACGAGAGAAGACATCCATACAATCTATTTCATATGGCTATTGCTTGTAAGTGCGATCTTTTGCCTTATCCTTTTTCTTGGGAGACCCTGTGGCCGAGGATTTTTTTTTTTTTTTTTTTTTTTTGAAAGTTAAAGGTGATTTGTATTAAATAGAAAAATAAGTACAAGATAGCGGGATAAGGCCCGCAAACATACAAAGTGGAGAACATCCACCAAAAGGTTGAAGTAACCTAAGACCAAAATAAAGGATCAAGCAAGTCAAACAAAAGTGTTACATTGACCGGAGATGATTAACTCAAAAGAGAGGAGGGTAGTTGCCATCTATCAATCAACTGGAGATTAGCAGCATTTCTGGGAAAAGTTGCACCCTCCAACTTCAGCCTGACCAAGTCCATAATCTTAGAGATAATACTCTGTTCCTTTTGCGGCAAGCGCCCATGCTTGCGGGAGTTTCTTTCTAGCCATATGAAGTACAAAGCAGCACCCAAGGCAAGCCTACAAATAATAGAATGAAAAGAGACTCCTTTGATATTTCTACACAGCCACGGCCTCAGCCTTTCCCAAGAGAATGGGAAGTACACTAAGCCACATTTCCTAGCAATGGCTGACCAAATCCGTGCAGAGAAAGGACAGCTGAAAAACAGATGATCGTAATCCTCCAAACTGTGACGACATAAGTAGCAAGCCCGCTGACAAAGAATACCATAAGAGATAAGACGGTCGTGGGTCGCAAGTCTACCTCTAATGGCAAGCCATAAAATGAAAGAATGCCTCGGAACATGATGCTTGAACCAGACTAAATGAGCCCAATCAACACGCTGGGAAGGTATCCGGAGGATATTCCAAGCCCTCTTAATAGAGAACGTGGTAGAACCTTCCCATAATACCTTATCCGAACAGCTGCAATCAGGTAAAGGCAGTGAACCAGTTTCAGATTTCAAGATGATAAGCTCAAGTGAATTCGCTGCCGGCCACCTCCAATTTCCAGCATATATGATGGCACTAACCTTAGCATCTTTGGAAAGGCCCGAGTCGGTGATAACTCTAGCATGAGAAGAAGAGCAAATAGATCCTTGAGGTCTCCATGAATCGAACCAAAGGGAGGTGCTATCGCCATTCCCCACCTTGACAGAAATGAAATTCCTCACTCTATCCTCACTCTATCCTGTGGCCGAGGATGTGCTGTGATATTAAAGGATCTTCGCTTCTGTCCACTATTAGAAAGCTTGCCTTGGGAGCTACAATCTATTTCATATGGATGGAAAGAAACTCTCGCAAGCATGGCCGTATACCTCATAATGAGCGTGGAATAGTCACTTCAATCATGGAATCTATCAGGCAGAAGTTGGATGGCTCTAATTTCCCTTTTAATCCTGTAAATCTGCATCTGATTCAAAAATGGCAACTACCCGATACCATTCTCCGATGACATCTAGATGCTGGGGCTTTTTTGATGATGTCTTTTCTTAGCTTTCATCTCGTGTGAGATGGCTTCACCTGTTTTTTAGGTCTCTACTTTTCTTACATGTCTTATCCGGGGTATGCCCCGTTTTCTTGTACTTAACTCTACTTTATTTATAAATCTCATACTTCACTTTTCAAAAAAAAAAAAAAAAAAAAAAAAAAGACACACCAAATCTGGCCGAAAATGGTGAAGAAGAGGAGTTGGAGATGGGAGAGCAAGACCCTATGGTTGGGTTGACATATGCTATGGTAACCATGAGAGCTTTAAGTGCACAAGTAAGTTTGGAAGATGGTGATGCAATACAAAGGGAAAACATTTTCCATACAAGATGTGCCGTGAGCAATAAACTATGTAGCATGATCATTGACAGTGGAAGTTGTTGCAATGTGGTGAGCTCTCATCTTGTAAAAAAATTGGGGTTGGTGTGTAAGAAGCATCCAAAGCCATATGGACTTCAATGGTTGAATGAATGCAATAAATTGAAAGTAACCAAACAAGCTGTAGTTCCATTCACCATAGGGCAGTATGAGGATGAGGTTTTGTGTGATGTTGTGCCTATGGTAGCTACTCACATATTGTTGGGGCGTCCTTGGCAATGATAGGAGTGTAACTCATGATGGAAAGAAGAATAAGTATACCTTGGTAAAGAATGGCCGAACATACACTCTAAATCCTTTGAGTCCTATTCAAGCACATGAAGATCAAGTGAGGATAATGAGAGCATTAGAGGGAAAATCAGTTGAGGAAAAGAGTGATTTAAAAAAAGATGAGGGAAAGGAGAAGAAAGAAAAGAGTGGAAAAAAAAAGAGAGACAAAAGAGAAAAATAAGAGGGCAAAAGAAAAAGGAGAGCAATCTGGTTCTAAAGAAAAAGAAGAGGGAAAAACGTCATTGTTTGTAAAAAAAAAAAAGAAATGAGAGAAGCTTTGCTTGACATGAGGCCCTTATACCTTCTTATGTATAAGGAAACCTTATTTTCTAACTCTAACATTGAGTTTCCTATCCCGAGTGTTGCTTCTTCTCTTTTGCAGGAATATGAGGATATCTTTCCCGAGGAGGTGCCATCCGGTTTGCCACCCTTGAGGGGAATTGAACATCAAATTGATTTTGTGCCTGGAGCTCAAATTCCAAACCGCCCGGCTTATAGGAGCAATCCCGAGGAGACCAAGGAACTTCAAAGGCAAGTGGAAGACTTGCTAGCAAAAGGGTATGTGAAGGAGAGTATGAGCCCATGTGCCGTTCCGGTGCTCTTGGTGCCAAAGAAAGATGGAACTTTCAGAATGTGTGTTGATGATTGTCGTGCTATCAACAAGATCACCGTGAAATACAGGTATCCTATTCCTAGACTTGATGATATGCTTGATGAACTTCATGGTGCTAGTATATTCTCTAAAATTGATCTTAAGAGTGGATATCACCAAATTAGGATGAAAGAAGGTGATGAATGGAAAACAGCATTTAAGACTAAATATGGTTTGTATGAATGGCTTGTGATGCCTTTTGGGCTCACAAATGCACCTAGTACTTTCATGAGATTGATGAACCATGTGTTGAGAACTTTTATTGGAAAGTTTGTTGTTGTTTACTTTGATGACATTCTGACTTACAGCAAAAGCATGCATGAACATTTGCAACATTTGAGGAGTGTTTTTAATGTTTTAAGAAAGGAGAAGTTGTATGCTAATTTCAAGAAGTGTTCTTTTTGCATGGAAAGACTTGTTTTCCTAGGATTTGTTGTTAGCAGTAAAGGAATTAAAGTGGACAAAGAGAAGGTGAAAGCCATTAGAGAATGGCCGAGACCTTCCAATGTGAGCGAGGTCAGGAGTTTTCATGGGCTAGCTAGTTTCTATCGTAGGTTTGTACCTAACTTTAGAATTGGTAAAAAAGAATGTTCCATTTGTATGGAGTGATGAACATGAGAATGCATTTAACATGTTAAAAATAAAATTGTGTTCAGCACCCTTACTTATATTGCCCGATTTTTCCAAAGCTTTTGAAATTGAATGTGATGCCTCCGGGAAAGGGATTGGCGCTGTTTTGTTGCAGGAGAGGAAGCCCACATTGCATATTTCAGTGAGAAACTAAACGGGGCAGCGTTGAACTACTCAACATATGACAAGGAACTATATGCATTGGTAAGGGCTTTGAAGACATGGCAGCACTACTTGTGGCCAAGGGAGTTCATCATTCACACCGATCATCAGTCTTTGCGACATCTTAAGGGCCAAGGGAAACTAAACAAGAGGCATGCTAGATGGATCGAGTTCATTGAGACATTCCCATATGTGGTGCAATACAAACAAGGTAAAGAGAACATTGTGGCCGATGCACTCTCAAGAAGGTATAATCTCCTTAACACACTTGACTCTAAATTGCTTGGCTTTGAATTTGTTAAGGGATTATATGAGCATGATTCTGATTTTTCACAAGTGTATGTGGCATGTGAGAACATTGCATTTCAAAAGTACTTTAGGCATGATGGATATTTGTTTAGGGAAAACAGATTGTGTGTACCCAAAAGCTCTTTGAGGGATTTGCTTGTGCATGAAAGTCATTGTGGTGGTCTTATGGGGCATTTTGGGGTTGCTAAAACTCTTGATGTACTTAAGGAACATTTCTTTTGGCCTCATATGAAAAGGGATGTTGAGAAATTTTGTGCCAAATGTGAAACTTGCAAAAGAGCCAAGTCTAAGGTGAAGCCTCATGGTTATTTGGTTATTATGTCAACCAAGTCCTACCTCCTTATGGGCTGCATGGGTGAAGTTAAATCTGCTGCACAAGGAACACTTCTGGGTGGCTAAGGTTCCATGGAGCTGTTCTTGGACTTGGAGGAAAATCCTCAAGATGCGGGGTAGAGTGAAGAGTTTCATCTCTTTTGACGTGGGGAATGGCGATAATACCTCCCTATGGTTTGACTCTTGGAGACCCCTGGGTCCTATCTGTTCCTCCCCCCACGCTAGAATTATTACTGACTCGGGTCTTTCCAAAGATGCCAAGGTTAGTGCTATTATCTCTTCTAGAACCTGGATGTGGCCTGCTGCAAATTCTATTGATTTGATTAATCTGAAAGGCGAATCCTGTTCACTTCCTCCTCCTGACTGCAGTCGTCAGGACAAGATTTTATGGGATGGGCTTTCTGGATTCTCTATCAAACGAGTTTGGAATACTCTCCGGGCTCCTTCCCAGCGGGTCTACTGGGCTCATTTAGTTTGGCTTAAGTTTCATGTTCCCAGGCACTCCTTCATTTTATGGTTAGCTATTAAAGGTAGACTCTCTACTCAGGATCGTCTCCTATCTTTTGGCATCCTCGATCAGATGACCTGTTCTTTATGTCAAGGTCGTTCTGAGGACCATGGTCATCTGTTCTTTAGCTGCCCCTTTTCCGCTCGGGTTTGGTAGTCCATTGCGACTATCTGTGGTTTAGCGCACTATCCTTCTTCTTGGGAGAGATTGAGGCCGTGGATTAGTAGGAAACTCAAAGGGTCTTCTCTCCTCTCCTGTGTCAACAAACTTGCTTTTGGAGCTACTGTGTACTTCATTTGGAATGAAAGGAACTACCGCATGCATGGGCGACCACCTCTCACCGTAAGAGGTATTGTTATAAAGATTATGGATTCGGTCAGGCTAAAGCTTGATGGTGCAAAGTTCCCCAGAAATACTGCAAATCTCCAAGTGATTGATAGCTGGCAGTTTTCCCCTTCTCTCCTGTGCTGATCTCCTTGTTGCTCATCTTATGATTTCTTTGTTAGGTTCTGGATGTAATCCGGTTTGTTTTCTTTGAGGTCTCTACCTCTTGCTGGATGTATTCCTTTGACTTTCTTTTGAGGTCTGACTCTCTTTGAGGTCTCTACCTCTCTTCGGGCTTTGTCCCGATCTCTTGTACCTATTACAGCAAATCAATACAATTCACCCCATTTAACTTTCAAAAAAAAAAAAAAAAAAAGGTGAAGCCTCATGGGCTATATACACCATTGCCTGTATACCTAAGCATCCTTGGGTTGACTTGTCTATGGACTTTGTTTTAGGGTTGCCTAGGTCACAAAGGAGTCATGATTCCATATTTGTTGTGGTTGATAGGTTTTCAAAGATGGCTCATTTTATTCCTTGTAAGAAAACTGCTGATGCTACTTATGTGTTTTTTTTTTTGAAAGTTAAATGGGGTGAATTGTATTGATTAGCTATAATTGGTACATAAGATCGGGACAAAACCCGAAGAGAGGTAGACCTCAAAAGAAAGTCAGACCTCAAAAGAAAACCAAAGGAATACATCCAGCAAGAGGTAAAGACCTCAAAAGTAAATCAGCCCGGATTACATCCAGAACCTAACAAAATAACTCAGTAGATGAGCACCGAAAAGAGATCAGCACAGGAGAGAAGGGGATAACTGCCACCTATCCATCAATTGGAGATTTGCAGTATTCCTGGGGAACTTTGCACCTTCCAGCTTTAGCCTGACCGAATCCATAATCTTTATAACAATACCTTTTTCGGTGAGAGGAGGTCGCCCATGCATGCGATAGTTCCTTTCATTCCAAATGAAATACACAGTAGCTCCAAAGGCAAGTCTGCTGACACAGGATAGGAGAGAAGACCCTTTGAGTTTCCTACTAATCCACGGCTTCAGTCTCTCCCAAGAAGAAGGATAGTGCGCTAGACCACATATAGACGCAATGGACTGCCAAACCCGAGCAGAAAAGGGGCAGCTAAAAAACAGATGACCATGGTCCTCAGAATGACCTTGACATAGGGAGCAAGTCATGTGACCGAGAATGCCAAAAGATAGCAGACGATCCTGAGTAGTGAGTCTACCTTTAATAGCTAACCATAAGATGAAGGGTGCCTAGGAACATGAAGCTTAAACCAAACCAAATGAGCCCAGTAGACCCGCTGGGAAGGAGTCCGGAGAGAATTCCAAACTCTTTTTATAGAGAATCCGGGAGACCCATCCCATAAAATCTTATCCTGACGACTGCAATCAGGAGGAGGAAGTGAACAGGATTCGCCTTTCAGAGTGACCAAATCAATAGAATTCGCAGCAGGCCACCTCCAGGTTCCAGAAGAGATAATAGCACTAACCTTTGCATCAATGGAAAGACCCGAGTCAGTAATAACTCTAGCGTGGGGAGAGGAACATATAGGACCCTGGGGTCTCCAAGAGTCAAACCATAGGGAGGAATTATCGCCATTCCCCACGTCAACAGAGATGAAACTCTTCACTCTTCCCCGCATCTTGAGGATTTTCCTCCAAGTCCAAGAGCAGCTCCATGGAACCTTTGCCACCCAGAATTGTTCCTTGTGCAGCAGATTTAACTTCACCCATGCAGCCCATAAGGAGGTAGGACTTGGTTGACATAATAACCAAATGAGTCTAGACAGGGAGGCAGCATTCCAGTCCCGAACCTTCTTAATCCCCAGCCCACCTTCATCCTTCGGAGTAGATAAATCAGCCCAAGAGACTTTGGCTCCATAACGGTTTAAAGAAACACCATTCCAAAGAAAAGCCGAGAGGATACTTTCAATCTCTTTGGTGACCTTTGCAGGAAGGATAAAATGGGCACTCCAGTAAGACTGGATGCTAAATAGAACAGATTGAATAAGCTGTAATCTGCCTGCATATGATAGAAAGCGATTAGTCCAAACCTTAATCCTCCCCAGAATGCGATCAACTAAGGCTTGACAGTCAGAAGCTTTGAGCCTGGTGGAGATGAGAGGAACACCCAGGTATTTAATTGGGAGAGAGCCAATAGAAACACCCAAAAAAGATGCAATGTCCTGCTGCACATGAACCGAAGCACCGGAGATGAACACAGAGCATTTGGACAAGTTTGGAGCAAGGCCAGATAGAGAAGAGAAGGTATCAAGAGCTTCTTTGATCACCTTAATAGAATTCAGCTCACCCCGGCAGAAAACCATCAAATCATCCGCAAAGCATAAATGAGATAATTTGGATTTCCGACACCTCCAGTGAAACTTGAAAGAGGAGGAAGCTTGGATTTTCCGGTCAAGGATCCGAGAAAAAATATCCATGCAAATGACAAATAAATAAGGAGATATAGGGTCCCCTTGACGAAGGCCTTTCTTCCCATCAAAGAAGCCGTGAAGTTCACCATTAATAGCCACAGAGAACTTTGCAGAAGAGACGCAGGAGCGAATCCATTTAATGAAGACAGGAGGAAATCCAAGAAGCTGGAGGGAAACCCACAGGAAGTCCCATCTAACAGAATCAAAGGCCTTCATTAGATCAATCTTTAGGGCACAGTTCGAAGAGGAGGAGGGAAGGTGGTAACCTCGCACCAGCTCCTGAGCTAACAAAATATTATCTCCAATGTGCCTACCTTTGACAAAAGCAGTCTGAGCATCGTTAAAAAGAAGGCAGGACGTGCTTCAGCCGATTGGCAAGAAGCTTAGAGATGCATTTATACACAGTATTGCAACAGGATATCGGCCTGAAGTCCTTTAGTCTTGAAGCATTTGGGATCTTAGGAATAAGAGCAATAATCGTGCAATTGACCTCCTTGAGAAGAAGACCATTTGAGAAAAACTCCTTGATAGCTGTAGTGAAGTCAGATCCAACAATGTGCCAAGCTTTCTGGAAAAAGAAGGCATTAAACCCATCCGGTCCTGGAGCTTTGTTTGGGTGAAGGCTGAACAGAGCATCTTTGATATCATCCTCCGTAAATTCACAACATAAATACCTTGATTGCTCAGGGGATAAAACACAGTCAACATACCCAGTGAGCTCATCTCTACCGCACCATCCAGTGCTACTGTTCGAACCAAGGAGCTGGCTGAAGAAATTGACAACTTCTTGGGCAATCTGGTTCTTCTCCCGGATCCAATCGCCATTGTCCTTTTGGATACAATTTATCTTGGATACAAAGGCTGAACAGAGCATCTTTGATGCTACTTATGTGGCTAATTTGTTCTTTAGGGAAGTTGTTAGATTGCATGGCATTCCTAAAACTATTGTTAGTGATAGGGATGTAAAATTTTTGAGTCATTTTTGGAGAGTACTTTGGGGAAAATTGGGAACAAAGTTGTTATTCTCTACTACCTGTTATCCTCAAACAGATGGGCAAACAGAAGTAGTAAATAGAACTTTGTCCACACTTTTGCGAGCATTTGTGAAGAAGAATTTAAAATCTTGGGAGGAATGCATACCATATATAGAATTTGCATATAATAGGGTTGTACATTCATCTAGTGGGTATTCACCTTTTGAGCTTGTATATGGATTTAACCCACTTACTCCCTTAGATTTATCTCCATTACCTGTTAATCATATTGCATCTCTTGATGGTAAGAGTAAGGCAGAATTTGTGAAGAAAATGCATGAACAAGCTAAGTTACATATTGAAAAGAAAAATGAGTCATATGCAAAATATGCTAACAAAGGCCGAAAGGCAATTGTGTTTGAACCAGGTGACTTAGTTTGGATACACTTAAGGAAAGAAAGGTTTCCTATGCAAAGGAAATCAAAGTTGCAACCAAGAGGAGATGGGCCTTTTAAAGTCTTGGAACGCATTAATCCTAATGCCTACAAGATTGACTTGCCAAGTGAGTATGAAGTAAGTAATACTTTTAATGTTACTGATCTTTCTCCCTATTTTGGTATAGGACCAAATTCGGGGACGAATTTTTCTCAAGAGGGAGGGGATGATGAAGGAGCTCCATCATTAAGCTATCAAGGACCCATAACTAGAGCCAAAGCTAAGGAACTCCAAAGCTTGATCATGGAAGCAATCGGCCCAGGAGTAATCAGCCATGGAGAAGCAAACGGCCAAGTGGAAGAATTCAAGTGTTTGACTCTTTGCCAGGTGGACCAAAGGAATTGCCAAATAGAGATTAATTGAAGACTATGCATTGCAGCCTATTTAATGAGCTTTGAAACAAGCATTGCAGCCTATTTAATGAGCTTTGAAACATGCATTGCAGCCTATTTAATGAGCTTTGGAACATGCAGAACTTATGAGGGTGTGTAGTATTTATTGCTATATTTGGCTTTTCATATTCTTGAAGAGATATTGTATGCTGAACTTCAGATTAAAGGTTAATGAACAATTCCGAATTTTCTTTTGGTTATAATCCAATTGAGAGCATTATTTCTTCCTTGCTTCTTGAAAGAACTAGGACTTAGTCATTTTAGCTAATTGACTATTTTATCTTTGATAATCAAGTTACCTTAGAACCTGTTTCTATTGTGATTTGGTTCCTTAGCCTTCCTTCTTCTGATTCGGTTAGTGCCTCTTCACGGGTTGGGGTTGTGTTAATCAACTGAAGAAGATATCTTGTTGAGGTGATTCTAAAGATCCGTTCATCATCCAATCTAAAGCATTGCAACAAGACCAGGTTAGATCAAATTAGATCCACATGAATCAAATCTAATTTGCAGCATTGCTCTAAGAAAAGGTTGGATCAAACCCAAACCAAGTCAAATCGAGAGCATTGCTCAAGGATCGAGTTGGATCAAACTTATATCAAACCCAAATCAAGTCCAATCTGGATTCTATTTTTGTTATATCGAACTCTGATCAAACCCCAATAAAGTTCAATTTAAAGCATTGCTCTAAGATCAGGGTGGATTAAACTTAAATCAGACCTTGAACAAATCAAATATGTAACATTGCTCTAAGATCGGGTTCAACTAAACTTTGATCAAATCGGAATTAAGTTCAATATGGAACCTTGATCTTAGGTTGAGCTTGATCAAACCAAGATCAGGCACAAATCAAGTCCGATGTAGAGCATTCCTCAAAGATCGTATTGGATCAAACTTATATCAATCTCGAATTAAGTGAAATATACTGCATTCCTCCAAGATTGATTTGGTTCAAACTCAAATCAAATATGAATCAAATGCAATTTAATGCATTGTTCCAAGATAGGGTCGGATCGAACTTAGGTCAAACAAATTAGAGCTTCTACCCTTGGAATATTCTCTCTCTACGATGTGAGAGCTTCTCTCTCTACGATTTTGTTCTCTCGGGATTTTTGTTTGCTGCTTTCTGGATCTCATGGCTTCCAGATCCGATCTTCGTTCTTCTGCTCCACGTTGCTCTATTCCGGCGAGCTCAAAGGATGGTATATGTTGGGATGAGGATTCCACGGCATCTCCATCTCTTCCTATTCTTTCCTCCTGTAGCTCTATCTTGCAGCCCGCGAGGGATGTTTCTGGTCCTCCCAGCTCCAGTTCTTGTTTGCTGGGTGCGTCTTCGGTGATTCCTCTGGGACTTGCTGCCTGTTCGTCGACGGTGACTTCCTCTGCTCCTTGCTTCCTTAATGCTCCGTCCTTCTCTTCTTCGACCGATGTGCTCCCTGCTTCCGGTATTGGCGCGTCGGGCTCAGCGGCTGTTCTCTTATCCCCTGTCAAGGGTAAGTCCTCTGCTTCCCCGTCCTTGATTTCCTCTGTTCAACCGAAGGATCGCCCTTCGCCATTGCATCTCAGACGATCTCTCCTGGCGTTTACCCGGTCCTTAGCTCTAGCTCCGGATTACCCACTGGGTCGTCAATTTCAACGGTTGCTGATGACGGTTTACCCCGTGGTCCTTCCTGTTTCCGATTCGGCCCTGCTGCCGACTCCTGCATCCGTTTCGGCCCTGCTGCCGACTTCTTCCAAATTCAAAATTTCGGAACTTAGTTTCCCGCCCCTGGTTAACTCTCACTCAGTTGCTCCTGCTCCTCGCTCATCTCTCCCGATCTCCTCCTCTTGTCTCCCGGGTGTTACTTCCGTTGCTGCGGTCAAGCCTCCTTCTTCCTGGGCGTCCATAGTCAAAGATGATCAGGCCAAAATGCAACTGAGATATATTAAGCCTAATCCCATTGCTGATGATGGCAAGCTTAAATTAAAACTTCCGCCTGATGTGGCGCGTAAGGGTGCAGCTGTTTGGAGAAATACTCTGGTAGGATTTTTCCTTGACAAACTGCCGTTTTCCCTTGTTCACGCCTGTGCGCTGCGGCACTGGGGGAAGTTCGGTCTGTCCGAGGTCCTTAGTAATGGAAATGGCTTCTTCTTCTTCAAATTCTCTGATTCAGATAGACTAAATGAAACATTAGATGGCGGTCCATGGTATTTCGGAGGACGACCCATATTTCTAAAGCGCTGGAGTCCTGGGATGAACCTATCTAAGAATGGCTGCAAGCTAGTTCCTATATGGGTTCACTTCCACAATGTGCCTCTGGAGCTATGGACTGACGAAGGGCTCAGCCACATCGCCAGCACGGTAGGGAAGCCGCTTCATGCTGATCTTATGACTTCTTCTTTAAAGCGACTGAACTATGCTAGAATTTGCATTGAGATAAATATGGATGACTCTCTCCCCAATGCTGTTGACATCGAACTGGATGATGGCGGATGCATGGAAATTAGAATTGAGTACAACTGGATCCCTAAGAAATGTTCAGTATGCAAGGAATTTGGTCACTTGCCCAACAACTGTAAGAGGGTGACCCAACGGGTTTGGATTCCGAAAGTTTCCCAACAAGCTTCTAATTCTTCTGCTTCTGCTGCTGGCGTTCTTAATTCTTCTGCTTCTGCGGCTGCTGGCCTAGGAGTTCAGGATAAGTTTGGGCCTCCTCCCACCTTTCAGCATGGTTCAGCAACTTCTCCGGCCGACAATCGAGGAGCTTCTTCGGCCAGAGCTTCTACTAGCACTTCGAATTCTTTTGATCCCCTGTTTCAGGTGGATGATCCGTCTTCTACTGCTGCTGCTCCTCCTTCAGAAGTTGCCAACTTTCAGTCTAATGCTCCTCTTCCTGTTGTCCCTGTGCTCTTCGATGGCCCTGTGGGTTGTTCATCTGCTCCTCTGGTTGGGGACTCCTCCGTTCCTGGGTACTCTTCTCCCGTCGTCAGCGTGATTTCTTCCCCTTCCTCGTCCCCATCCAGTACCCCTCCTCTCCTTGCTAGGAAGCTCAATATGATTGATGAAGTGGAGATGAAACTGGGAAGGAAGAAGAAGGACAAGAAGAAGATTGGATGTTCGGCCAATCACAGAGGGAAGTCTTCAAAGTCCTCCAAATGATCAAGCTAGCTTCTTGGAACATCCGGGGCCTCAACGATCCCTCAAAGCTCTCGGAGGTCCGTCACCTTGTTCACTCTCAAAATATCTCTTGTATTGTGTTGAATATGTCCTCCCCTTCCTCCAATGCTCTGCATCTTCATCCAACAAAGGCTTTCTCTCATCGTGTTTCTTCTGCTAGTGGATTGATCTGCTCTACCAATTCTTTCGACTCTCTGTCTTCGGAGGATTTCCCGATTGGTACAGGAGCTGTTGACGATCCGATATTTGACGATCCGAATGCATTTGCTACAGTAGCTACAGTAGCTACAGTACCGGGTGACCCGTTTGCTGTTGACGATCTATCTGGTACAGGAGCTGTTGACGATCCGATATTTGACGATCCGAATGCATTTGCTACAGTAGCTACAGTAGCTACAGTACCGGGTGACCCATTTGCTGTTGACGATCCGTCTGGTACAGGAGCTGTTGACGATCCGATATTTGACGATCCGAATGCATTTGCTACAGTAGCTACAGTCCATTTGGAAATTCCTCTGTTTCTCTGGTTAGGGACTTCTCCTCCTCTGCTTTATCCCCCCCTGTTTTGGATGTGAGGATTCTTCTCCTTCCTCGTCTCCTTCGAGCACTCCTCTTCTTGCTAGGAGGCTCAATTTGATTGATGAAGTTGAGAAAAAGCTGGGTCGGCCGAAGAAGGACAAGAAGAATTGTGGAGGCTCTGGGAAATCCAGTCGGAAGTCACCTTCGGCTTCTTAATGATTAAGCTGGCAACTTGGAACATTAGGGGTCTAAATGATCCCTCTAAGCACAGGGAAATTCGCAATCTTGTGCGCTCTCATAATCTATCATGTATTGCTCTGCTTGAACGAAGATCAGATCTTGTAATAAGGAGAAAATAGAAAAGTTTTTGATCAAGGGCTGGGACTGCATCAATTCCTACGATGGTGGCGACTCTGGTAGAATCTGGGTGTTCTGGGACCCTAACAAGCTCCGTGCAGATGTAGTTTCCCTTCACGACCAGATCTTCCATCTTCATATCACTATTCTTGGTTCCAATGATAAATTTGCTGTCTCCTTTGCCTACGGCTCCAATGTTCTGACAGCAAGAAGACATCTGTGGGATATTTTGAAGCATCAAGCTACAATCTTTGCCCAGATTCCTTGGCTTGTCATGGGTGACTTCAATGCCATCCGTTATCGCCATGAACACAAAGGTGGCTCTTCTGACTGGCCTGGTTTCATGGAGGAATTCAATGATGCTCTGTTATCTGCTGGTTTGGACGATCTTCGTTACGGTGGTTGTTTCTTTACTTGGCACAACTCCAGAACCCAGGGCCACATCCTCAGGAAATTGGACAGGGCGATTGTTAACCCTTCCTGGTTCAACGTCTTCTCTCAATCTAATGCTGAATTTCTCCCATATGGTCTTTCGGATCACTCCCCTGCCGTGGTCAATCTTGGAGTTAGTTTGCCTCTTTACAAATCGCCTTTTAAATTCTTTAACTTTTGGACTGAATTTGATGAATTCCTTCCGTTAATTGAGGAAATCTGGGCTACTCCGATTGCTGGATATTCTATGTTCAGAGTTTATAAGAAGCTCAAACTTGTGAAGACGGCCTTGAAAGCTCTGTGCCAGACAAAGAACAAGTTAATAAATGGCGATCTAATTCTCATTCGCACCGAGCTTGCTGATCTGCAAGCTTCAATTGCGTCTGGGAATAATGATGTTCATCTGCTGGAGAAGGCAATTGATTGTGCTAAGAGACTGTCGCTTGTCTCTAGAGGGAAAGAAAGCTACGCTAGGCAGCGTAGTCGCATTCAGTGGCTGAAAGAAGGAGATCATAATTCAGCTTTCTTTCTCAACCCTATCAAGGGTAGATTCAATGTGAACAAAATTCTGTCTATTCAGAAGGATAATGGGGATTGGATCAGGGATAAGGATCAGATCTCTCGTGAGGTTGTTCATTTCTATAAGTTACTCCTCGGCTCGGATTGCAAATCTACTTATGATGGCAGCATTATGTCCTGTTTCTTCAAAGAAAGGATCCTAACTCCTGAACAAGCTTCTATGTTAAGCTGCGACTTCTCCGAAGATGAAATCAAATCTGCTTTCTTCAGTCTCCACCCTAATAAATCACCTGGTCCGGACGGTTTCAATGCTTACTTCTTCCATCGGACTTGGCATATTGTGGGAGCTGATATCTCAAAAGCTATTAAGGATTTCTTCTCTAACGGGATTCTCCTCAAGGAAGCAAATTGCACTATTGTGGCTCTCATCCCTAAAGTTCCTAATGCCTCTAAATTAAAGGACTTTAGACCTATTTCATGCTGCAATTCTATCTACAAATGTATTTCAAAGCTCCTTGCTAGTCGTCTTAAAGCAGTTCTTCCGTCTATTATCAACAACGCCCAGTCTGCCTTTGTCCAAGATAGACATATTGGGGACAACATTCTTATGGCCCAGGAGCTAGTTCGTGGATATCATCTCCCTTCGTCAACCCCAAATTGTACTCTCAAAATTGATCTTATGAAGGCTTTTGATTCGGTCCGGTGGGACTTCCTTTGGGATACCCTTCTGCACCTTGGATTTCCTACGATCTTTATCGGCTGGATCAAGGCGTGTGTCACCTCTGCCAAGTACTCTATTTCTATTAATGGGGAACTCAATGGTTTCTTTGAAGGGAAGAAAGGCCTCCGTCAAGGTGATCCTATCTCACCTTATTTATTTGTCATTTGCATGGATGTCTTCTCTAGGATCCTTGAGTTTAAAATCCAAGCTTCCACCACTTTCAAATTTCATTGGAGATGCCGGAAATCAAATTTATCTCTTTTTTTTTTTTTTTTTTTTTGAAAGTTAAAAGTGTGATATGTATTAATGAGGAGATTTAAATACAAGGAACGGGACAGAGCCCTAGAAAAATAAAAGCTAGCAAGGGGAAAACAACCCCCAAACGGGTGAAAAGAACAGCCAATCGGAAATTACAAAACATCCCACTTAACTACAAGACAGGAAATCAAAGAAGCAAAGTATCGGGGAGATGCCAAATCTGAATCAAACGCAGATTTGCAGCATAAGAGGGAATTAGAGCCATCCAAAACATGCCTGATAGAGTCCATAATAAGACTAATAATTCCTCTCTCATTATGAAGAAAACTCCCATGCTTCCGAGAGTTCCTTTCCATCCATAGAAAGTAGAGAGAAGCACCGATAGCAAGCCTCCTGATAATGGAGATGAGCGTAGCTCCACGGATAATGCAGCATAGTCTCGGCCAGAGGGTCTCCCAAGAGGAGGGATAATGCATGAGATCACACATCG